>JAMPIV010015633.1:72500-343059 GCA_024509875.1 Oreohelix idahoensis
TTGCCTGTAGCATATTTTCAAACAGTAGTACTTTTTAAAAGCAAACTTTCCCTTTGCTCATGTGTAGTCTGTTTTATGTCTCCTATTGCTTCTTCTTCTCTTTTAACTCTATCTTCCTGGTCACTATATATGCCGTCGAGCAATAACGTACGCATACTCTTACAATATGCTATCACGTTTAATACTAATATAATTATCCAAGACAGACGAAGGTCCAGAACTAAGAATCTCGCTAGATCCTTAGCCATACGCACATGAGGAATTGACTTTAATCTCTCATCAGCAAACTCTCTTAGAGCTCTTGATGCACAAACCAAAAACCTGTCCAATAACATGTGACTCAAGATCTGGGCCTTCTAAGGGATAATGGTCCCCTCTTGTGACAGATACTCTAACACAGGTCTCATATCCTCCGGATCTGTATCAGAATCCATTGTGACTTGTTTACTTAGTCAACCATATATGTCTTAATTAATCTGTCATTATACCAAATCAAGTTTAGATCTCAAATATTGTATCATCAATCCCTGTACATCATCATATTCTATAATTAATCGATATAATTATCGACAACAACAACAATAGTTATCAATAGAATAGGATAGTGCAGATTGAGGCTCGTTGAATGACAGAAGTGGCAACATTTACACACAAAAAAGCACTTAACTGAAAAAAATCCTGACCCTGTCGCTAACACACTGGATATCACAAAGTGCTAACGGTAAAACACTCCACTGCAGAAAGTTAGAAGGACTAGGCACTCTTGGCTTCAAACCCCGGCCACTGTACAGTATGTCCTCAACAATGCATCAGACGACAGGAACCGATCACAGCAACCCCGCAATCACTTGAGGTATACGTGCAGACGAACTCTCCAAAATACTGCACCTATAGTTGAATCTGCATATGGAAAGACTGGAACAAGCACTGTAACAATTATGGCATCAATGTCGATATCAAATAGCTGTTATCCCCCATACTGGCCACCACTGATAAAACTCAATTGATTTGGTTTTTAACACACTGACTTGAGATTTAGCACTGTTTCTTTCCAAATCTACAGTTAGCACTATGTTACAGAATGAACAGTATTGTACTCTATGAGACCCAGTAAAGTAAAAAAAATTTAGACAAATCAGATGTATGGATAGTTTCCAGCAAACAAGGGAAAATACTCGCACACTCTCTCAAACAGTGGCCACTCTCACACGCTTGCCTGGTATGGTAGGTCTGTTAAATCCTTTTGCAACAGAATTAGTCCATGAATATATTATCTATTTCACTTAATATTCTGTCACCCCAGTTGCCGCAGATCCAAATTGGCCCCAGTTCATCCCAGAAACTAATTATTGAGGTGAACGCCTAATATGGTGCTTCTTCCTGGATATAAGTGTTACTACAAATAGTGGAACTGTGAAAGTTCTAGAGGTTCACCCTTTTACGGGGAAATACTTCTAGTATTGGGAAACATCTAGTTGCTAAAAAAATGTTACACGTGATGATGATGGTTCTTCTATCGCCCAACTCTATGTTAGAGCGCCGATTCTGCATAGCGTATGTATTGGGATATATATATATATATATATATATATATATATATATTATATATATATATATATATATATATATATATATATATATATATATATATATATATATATATATATATATATATATATATATATATATATATACTGAAGAACATTAAAAATGCACCACTATTATATATACTGATGCCGAGAAGCTGGGAAAAAAAGTGTGGGAATGGATTTTCCCCGTGTTTGTCATGAGGTAGAGAGCGAATGGCTGCTGGAATGGAAAGTGCATGATTCACCCCACGGGTTTGTGTACAGACTACATGAAAACAATGAAAGTTACACGTGCAACACGATTCCCAACAGCTATGACCCTGAAAATGTGTACGCGTTGTGGCAGTATACTCGGTATAAAAAGGCCGTTGAGACAAAACACCCAGTACATGTGCTTGAAATGCCACGACTATCTGAAAACGACCGCCAACGAGCCATTGGTATGTTGGAGGCCGGAATGAGCTCGCGGGCCATTGCCAGAAGGATGAATTGCCACCATAGCACTATTGTACGACTCAATGAACGTTACGGAACCACAGGCAGTGCCCGGGATAGACTTCGGAGTGGCCAATCACGAGTTACTACCCCTGCGAAAGATCGTCATATTGTGCTGAGTCAACTAAGGAATTGTTCTCTCCCGGCAAGTCAAACAGTAAGAGCAACTTAACCATACCTCACGCAGAAGGTCTCTCATTTTCAGGTTGAGAATAACTGACCTTGCTATTTTGCGGTGAGGCTGTTTGCAAACGCGGTTCTGACTGGTTTGCTTCTCCCTATCATATATACATTGCGAAGGGTGTTTCCCTTTTTCATAACCCTTCTGGCCTTGTCATGCGGGTCGCTTAGGGTCTTCACGGGTTACGGTGGGGTATTTGTGTTTATAGAATTTCGATCTATTCAGGGGAGGGCTTTCCGGTACAGTTTCCCTATTTCTTTTTTTTTTTAAATGACTGGAGAGAATGCTCTAGAATATTGTTCTGAGAAGGCGCATCTGTAGGATTGCGTTTAGAGCATGGAAGCTCGGCGAGTGCATCTGCATATCGCTCCGCTTTACTCAAAATATCTTCAAGTTTTACTGCCTCCTGTTTAGCAAGAAATCTACGTGTTTCGATTGATGTGGTAAGTTGGGATTATATAATATAGTTATAGGGGACTTAGTGTACTGACTGAGATCAGCTGTGAAGGTATCTGTATCTAATAAGTGTGGTGTGTTACAGATGACCTTACTTGCTACCACATTTAGACCTCAATCAGACTTATTCTTGAATTTTGTGATGACTACGTTCAATGTCTAGGGTTATGATAGTGAGGTAGTGTAATTCACAACAACCAACAGACAGATAAACACCTAAGTTAAGATCCTCAACAAATTGACAACAATATGACAGTCACAAACAACTAACACTCTAAAGATTATCTTATTAAGTCAAGGGTTACATTTTAACAAATGTATTGAATTTTTTTCAATAAATAGATATCCTGATCCTACTACACAGTGAATCAGGAATCACAATCAAATGTAAACACAATGTTTATGTACAAAATTTTATACAAAGGATCTTTGTCCCGACATATAATATTATTATAATATGAGTGTAATGTTGAGAGGTAGTATTATGAGGCAATACTGGCTGTTTGAGCTAGGTTGTTGGTTGTCATAAGACTTCATGTGTTTGTTACTGGTGGAAATAATATTAAAGGATTCACAGATTCTTTTACTTTTTAACACAATTATTGTCCCTCTTGGACTATTTATGTAATTCAATTTAGGTGGGTTATACAAGGGTGAGCTGCTCGTGCTGAAACATTCTTAGCTCATATAGCGGCTGCAGGAAAACTGTATTCTCTGCTCGCTTGCTTCTTAGTTTGCTAGAAAAACCCACAATGGCCGATATCTTGGGCAAGGAGTCTGCTGCCAGAGTTCTGGATCAAGCAAGGCTCAGACCATGTGCTGCTATATTAACATCAGTACCACGGTCCCTGAAATAAGAAGGTTGTGCCTTCTTCTTCATAACTAATATATAATATATTTCCCCACTGACGTACAAGACAGTACAAACATAAAGTTCAGAGCTGTAGGCCAACTGCTAGCTTTTCATGTGACAATATACACCAGTATTCATCTCCCTAATGGTTACAACGCCTCTGCAATTCCAGCGTTAATCCCTTCTATACAATAAGATAGGTGTCATGTTTGATAATACTAATTTAATAGTTTAATGGCTGGGTACTGTTGATAATACTACGGTTGTGTGTTGGTGTCATAAGTGAGGTGTGTATAGATACATTCACACACTACAGGTACACACATCAGAGGCATGGAATGGTGTAACGGCAGGTGAAAGTTAATGACGTTTATTACACCACAACACGTTACGTTAATATAGAATACACAGTCATAGTCAAATTACAAGTCATAGCAATACAATACTCCACTTCTCAGCTACTCCACTTCCCAGCATCATCCAAGATACTCCTCACATAAGCGCTATCATAATAATAATGGATCCTCCTCAAAGTAAATATGGCCTCCTCACAGATAGCAAACGGCTCACATCATCGCCGTGCTACTGCATAAATAGCATCCTCAAGATACTCCTCACATAAGCGCTATCATAATAATAATGGATCCTCCTCAAAGTAAATATGGCCTCCTCACAGATAGCAAACGGCTCACATCATCGCCGTGCTACTGCATAAATAGCATCCTCAAGATACTCCTCACATAAGCGCTATCATGATAATAATGGATCCGTTAGCAACCGGACATCCTCGCCGTGCTAACATGTAAATATGGCCTCCACACAAATACTCTTCACATAAGCGCTATCAGATAATAATGGATCCGTTAGCAACCGGACATCCTCGCCGTGCTAACATAAATATGGCCTCCTCACAGATAGCAAACGGACATCATCGCCGTACTAACATGTAAATATGGCCTCCTCAAAAATACTCTTCACATAAGCGCTATCAGATAATAATGGATCCGTTAGCAACCGGACATCCTCGCCGTGCTAACATAAATATGGCCTCCTCACAGATAGCAAACGGCTCACATCATTGCCGTGCTACTGCATAAATAGCATCCTCAAGATACTCCTCACATAAGCGCTATCATAATAATAATGGATCCGTTAGCAAAATATTCACAATACTGCTCACCCAGCAGTTTGCAATAATATCACTTATCAACATGTCTTCACATAACACAATTATCCTGTCTCAGGAAATAATGGCCTACATACCTCTACACAATTGAACTGAATAGCGTTCACACGCTTTCCAACTTTACTTCTCCTTCCATTAAAATTACTGGCAACAATGTTACATGGGGCAATCCAATATATCTATCTGCATAGGCAGTTATACTCCTCTCTGACAATCTTTACAAGGTGGAGCACTATCTAGGCTTTGCCTCATGTTTGCTACTGAACCACACACATACAGACATAATTTATCATTTCACATTCAATAAAATAGATTAAATATGTCTAGCTTACCACAATTTATGAAAATAATAAACAAGTAACGTTGACTGGCGATGAATTCTGGCACAATTTTGATCTGCCTTTGTCCAGGCTTTTCCTTTATTAGAAAATTCTTAGCCTGCTTTCAACGCACTTGATTTTCACAGGATTTATTTTCAAAAAATGGCAGTGAACTGACGCTTCTATTTGACCATATCTAACGTTCTAACCAATCAAGCCATGTATACATGAGCCTTTGAAAAAAACTATCCATCCTATAAGTTGCCATTAACAACAATATTTGTATTTGCCGTTAGACCAATAAGGTTTCGCCTTACATTTTACCACAGCCAATCAATTCGTATCTAACTTGTCGGCCTCATTTCCCCCAAAGCAGTGTTTTCCAAACATGCCATAAAAAAAATAAGCAGATATGATCTTGTGCTGCCAGTCAACCCCACTATAGTATTTTGGCTATAATTTGTTAATTAATAGACTATTTGCGTAACACATAACATATTCTTTGTCAGCAAGTCCTAAGGTACAAGAATATATAAGTTTAATGGGGCTAAGTGGCTTCGTTCAAAATATGTATTTTTCTATGATAGTCGTGTATTTGCTGTTACCACCTGTTCACTTCCATACTATGGGATGTCTTCTGTACTGTCAGACTAATGTCAGGAGCTTAGACATAAAACAGTAGAATGTCAGGTTTCCCAATAAGACTTTAAACCTGTTTTCAAAACCTAACCTCGTATCGTTAGTGTTTTTTATCACTGTTTATTTGAAAAAATCAGGCCTTCATGCCTTTCGCGTGTGATTGGCGTTCACTTTTTAATCGCGAGACGACGTAGTATTATTGCTTCGCTCCGTCTATCCTTTCTCGTCTCTGCTTAGCCCGTCTGTCTTTCTAGGTCAACTTTGTGTGTATAATTTCATTAATGTAGTATTTGTATCTAGGTCATTATGCAGTGTGCCTATCAAGGTCGTCTAAGAAATACAGTACCAGTTTTATTTTTAGAAACGACTGTGATTCGCGTGTAGTTTATGCAGACAAGGTAGAAAAAGGGGGTCTCTTTTTCAGCCATTATGGCGTTATAAAACGGAAGCGCTATTGGGAAAGCACTGGTCTTTCACCATTCTTCTTTCTTTCATATAATTTCGTTCGGCTTTACATTTATGTTCTAATTTTCCAGTTTTATTCCAATTTATATATGGGTATTAGAATTTTTTCACTACAATTCTCCCCACTTAAAACAGACATCATATGTCAGTTCCTAATTCTATATACACATAGATAAATTTCTGTCTATGCCTGATGATTACCTTGATTCTCCAAGTTCTTGGAGTCAGGGATCATGTTTCCCTGATGGACTGTGAGTGGTTTATGGCGGACTCTGAGGAGACAACGGAAAAGAAGAGCCATTGTTCCCACAAGGATGTCACTGCATGAGACTGATGCCAAACTAAGCATGTGACTGATGCCAACTGTGCATGTGACTGATGCCAACTCACAGGTCTCTTGGGATTCCCCAAGAATTCTAATTCTTTGCATCCAACGCAACATTTGGTTGGTCGGGCTGTCAAATTCGCTTCTCTAAGTCGATCAAACAACATGTTCAGAGAGTCAATGTGTTCCTCAAATGTTTCTATCGCTATAAGGATATCATCCATGAAGTTTGTTATACATGGATTATTCAGAGGATCCAACAATTTTCTCATCATTCCAGAGAAGACACTGGGCGCATTTTTCAATCCAAATGGCAACCTGTTAAATTCATAGTGTCCCTCTGAGGTACTAAAAGCTAGATAAGGTCTAACCTCAGGCTTTACTGGAATCTGATAGTAGCCTTTGCTCAGATCCACCTTTGAGAAATATTTAGCTTTATTCAGCCTGGCAAACAGCTGATTTGTATCCGGCAATGGATCCACCTGACCTTCTGTGATAGCATTCAGTCTCCTGTAATCTATACAGAGTCTATGTTCTCCCGAGGGTTTTCTCAAGAGTACCACACTGGAACTATACGAAGATTCACTGTGTGAAATAATTCCTTCCTTCAACAAATAGTCTATCTCTTCCTTCAAAGCTTTCTCCTTAGCGAAAGGAATCGAATATGCTTTCATACATACAGGTGTTGGGTCTATAAGTTTCATATCATATTCCAATAAGTTTGTATGCCCCGGACGGTCCGTTAACACATCTGTATGATCATCTAGAACCTGTTGCACTCTCTCCTTCTGATCTTTCGTTAAGTGTGTACTGATTTTCACCTGTGCAGCTGTCTCACAGGGGTGTAATGGATATTCAAATGATGAAAGTGGTTCTTTTTTCATCTCCATTGCAATAGACAAGGTCAGCAAATGTGTCTCTTCCTGATCTTCTCTTTCCAAATATTTCTTCAGGAGATTCACATGATAGATTTTTTCTTTCCCCTTCTTATCTATCTTATAATTTGTTCTAGACACCTTCTCTAGAACTGTATATGGACCTTACCATCCAATTTGCAACTTATTCTGGCTACCGGGTAGAAGAAGCAGTACCTTCTCTCCCACAGCCAAATCTCTGTCTTTAGCTTTCTTGTTTATTTTTCCATGCACCGGTAGGGTCTCTTCCACTAGAAGCAATGTAGTGATGATTTTTCTCCCCAGAATCATCATTCACAAAACGACCGCTACCAATTTTTTTCTTGGGGCTTTCTCCCCACTTAGAATTCTTGATGAGAGATTTCCTATCTACATCTTCTTCCTCCAGTTTACATAAGTCCGATTGAGGGATTTTCGGCTTATCCTGGGGTAAGACATCTTTTTGCACTCTCTGCATAGTGGCCATTGTAAAACAGTCAATTGAAGATTGTCCGTGAAAAGGGGCTTCCCATTCCACTTGGTCCACTTTATTATTCTTTCTATTGTCAGGCCTACGTTTGCCCAGTGGCGTGTCCAGGTCCTGATCAATGTTCCCACTTGTGGGTGTTCCCTCATGTGCTATGCTACACCTTTCTACAAAATTCTCAATGTCCCACCTTGCCTTGGGCCAATAATAATTTTGAGCTACCTTTTGGATGATGGTACCTATTTTTTCATAGTCCCCATCGTTTCTCACATGTAAGCTCCTTATTAAGTCTGCCCTATACCTTTTAGGAAGTACCAGCTGTCCCTGACCTTTGGATCTAGTTCCGGCCTTCCTGTATATCAGTTTGTTCTTCATATAGAAGTCTCCTGTTCCTGGAGGTGTATGACAATTGGACAATTTTCTAAAACAAGGCTTGAGGGTCTTATCCCCAGCCTGTGCCTTCCTCATCTCATCTGGAGTGGTATCTATCAGAATATCCTCCTCCTTTCTAGAGGTCGACCTGACCTGAAGGGTGGCCATATGCACAGGTTTCCTTCTACAACGGTCAGTATCATGATTGTCCATCCGACAATTGTTACAGCACCTCTTTTTTTGGTTGAAAGATTTTCTTTCATCAAATTTCCTTTCATCGAATTGTGGGGTTTATTTTTATTATCATACAGTGGCCTATCAAACTGGTGCTTACCTTTGTTCTGATCTCTATGATCAAATTTATTAAAGTTTTGTGGTGCCTTAAAATTGTCTACCTGTTTCTTTTTATTACCTGTTACCTCTGCTTGAGCTGCCTGATATCTTTCAGCAACATTTAGTAACTCACCCAGCCTAGTTCATATCTATTTAGGTAGCTCTCTATGTCATCGTCTTTCTCAACAAAATGGTCTAAATGAAAACTCATAGCTGAGGTTGAGGCTCCCTGACTAGCAGTAGCATCGGAGGTAAAGGGACTGGCACCATTTTCAGGAGCATGGCCTTGAAATTCCAACTCCCTTAGTCGTAACTCGTGCTCCCTCTGTAATCTTTTCTCCTCCTTTGCTGCTTCCCTTTCGGCAGTCAATCTTTTTTCTTCTGCCTCCCTTTCGGCAGTCAATCTTTTTTCTTCTGCCTCCAATTTCTTCTCTTCATACTGGAGCCTTTTAATCTCTGCCTCCCGATCCGCCTCCAATGCCTTAGCCTCTTTGTCAGCCTCAATCTGCAACATCTTATTTTCCTTTTCAGCCTCTAACTTTCTTTCAGCTTCTTTCTCTAATCTTTTTTCTTCGCGTTCAATGAATTTGTCACATTCAGTTGTGACATAAGCAATCATAATTTGCCCGTCCATTCCCAATTCTTTAGCAGCCTGCACAGCAGCAGATCGAAATTTTGCCAGGTCTGCCATTGATAAACGTGTTTTTCTGATGGTGATAGTGATAAAGGCTGTTATTCTAGGATGCTGTATACTGTGTTTTATCAGTGTACGTTGTAAAGATGTACTGGGACTGAATAGTCAACTCAAACAACCGAGCACAGTGTCAGGTATACATGTCACCTTGTCCTGGGACACAATGAGGCCCTGACAAGAATACAGTGTTGACAATGAGTGTTGTAATAAATGTCAATACGCGAATGTGTGACTGTTCTGTGGAGTTGACTGAAGGTTCAAACACTCATTCATACGTATCTAAAAGTTACTTATGCAGACCACTGTAGACGTTTCAATAGTTTAATTTGACGCACACACTTGACAGAATGGGTACAGTTACAGGAACACAGGTCGACATCAATAGCATATTGTTGACCCACGGTGTACAATTATAAATTGGCATTCATGTTGAGGACAATCACAATGGAGCATCAGTATACAAACGTTCAGAGTTCCATATCTCATATAAGTATTCATCAGGCCTTACTGACTGGTCGGGTCAGTTAATATATAATGTTTAACAAATCTTCATCAGGCCTTACTGACTAGTCATGTCAGTTAATCAATAATGTTTACGGTGACTCCTAGACAGAACCTCCTTTAGCATAAGTGTAGCTTGCACCCTAGCGGAGATTTCTTTAAATAGCATTCAGCAAATATCTTCTGAGCGAATGTTAAATCACCCAAGAATAGATTTTCCTTTCATAAGTGTGATCTCTTGATCATCATCGGATAATAAGGGCGTCCCTGTTCTCTGGTAGATGATCGACAATACATAGCATTTTAAAATGGCTTCTAGTCTTGTTAACATCGCTCATCATAACGATGTACGACAAAGCTCCAATAAAGATTCAATTCATGAATATCAAATTTTCCACAAGCATCAGCATAATCTGTCCTCATAATTGCTGTATAGAAACATAATCAGTGCTGCTAAATAATATGTCATTCTGACATACTGACATAGGTAGATTCATGTAAACGTCTGCCCATCTTAAGCCTAGGAATGAACGAAGTCAGCAAAAGTACGTTTACCTTAACATAAGAATACACTAGCAAGCACAAACGCTCTTCTCCTGGCGTTATGGAATGAACACTAGGGAACTCATGGATTTAGCAATCCCCGAAGAAACTATCTTCGTTCCCATAATCAAAAAGAGATCACAAACTTTGGACAGGTCTCCGACATGACTCCCGCCGTAGGCTTTCTAACACCGAAGGACTTCCTAACGTATCTTCATGCGCCGAAAAGCACCTGACCCCAAAAGTACAGTACAAGAAAAATAGTTCCACTTAAACATACTAAGATATCAAGATATAAGACATACTCGTCCTACATAGACAAAAACTACACATAGATACGGGCCATAGACATACTGAAGCAATAACAATCTATTCCTAACCAAACATAGAATAGATTAAAGTAAGTCTAGATTCCTCCGCCGAGTTCCATTTTTAAGAACGCTACAAAGAGCGATAACTCACAGAATGAATACCCATTGCCTAATCTGAGTTCCGTCCCTCAAGACCGAAAAACATGCATTCAAAGATAAATATATTTTTATCAGACAAATAAATACATTTTACTTTTGTATGCGTAATCCGTGCGCCAAAGAATATGTGCGCAACAGCCATTTTCTAACAGGCAAATTTATACAATGTTTAACTAAACACTTCAATCTATGACTAATTAAACTAAGGACAACCACAAGCACTGAGAGCTCAACCTTATTTATTTTCCACCCAAGAATACCTTTTTAATTTTTATTATTCCCTGAAGTGAACTCCCCCCAATATATGTGCTAGGAGAAGGTTCAAAATCTCGGACAGGACCCCAATATATGTGGTAAGTTGGGATTATATAATATAGTTATAGGGGACTTAGTGTACTGACTGAGATCAGCTGTGAAGGTATCTGTATCTAATAAGTGTGGTGTGTTACAGATGACCTTACTTGCTACCACATTTAGACCTCAATCAGACTTATTCTTGAATTTTGTGATGACTACGTTCAATGTCTAGGGTTATGATAGTGAGGTAGTGTAATTCACAACAACCAACAGACAGATAAACACCTAAGTTAAGATCCTCAACAAATTGACAACAATATGACAGTCACAAACAACTAACACTCTAAAGATTATCTTATTAAGTCAAGGGTTACATTTTAACAAATGTATTGAATTTTTTTCAATAAATAGATATCCTGATCCTACTACACAGTGAATCAGGAATCACAATCAAATGTAAACACAATGTTTATGTACAAAATTTTATACAAAGGATCTTTGTCCCGACATATAATATTATTATAATATGAGTGTAATGTTGTGAGGTAGTATTATGAGGTATACTGGCTGTTTGAGCTAGGTTGTTGGTTGTCATAAGACTTCATGTGTTTGTTACTGGTGGAAATAATATTAAAGGATTCACAGATTCTTTTACTTTTTAACACAATTATTGTCCCTCTTGGACTATTTATGTAATTCAATTTAGGTGGGTTATACAAGGGTGAGCTGCTCGTGCTGAAACATTCTTAGCTCATATAGCGGCTGCAGGAAAACTGTATTCTCTGCTCGCTTGCTTCTTAGTTTGCTAGAAAAACCCACAATGGCCGATATCTTGGGCAAGGAGTCTGCTGCCAGAGTTCTGGATCAAGCAAGGCTCAGACCATGTGCAGCTATATTAACATCAGTACCACGGTCCCTGAAATAAGAAGGTTGTGCCTTCTTCTTCATAACTAATATATAATATATTTCCACACTGACGTACAAGACAGTACAAACATAAAGTTCAGAGCTTTAGGCCAACTGCTAGCTTTTCATGTGACAATGTACACCAGTATTCCTCTCCCTAATGGTTACAACGCCTCTGCAATTCCAGCGTTAATCCCTTCTATACAATAGGATAGGTGTCATGTTACATAGGGCAATCCAATATATCTATCTGCATAGGCAGTTATACTCCTCTCTGACAATCTTTACAAGGTGGAGCACTATCTAGGCTTTGCCTCATGTTTGCTACTGAACCACACACATACAGACATAATTTATCATTTCACATTCAATAAAATAGATTAAATATGTCTAGCTTACCACAATTCATGGAAATAATAAACAAGTAACGTTGACTGGCGATGAATTCTGGCACAATTTTGATCTGCCTTTGTCCAGGCTTTTCCTTTATTAGAAAATTCTTAGCCTGCTCTCAACGCACTTGATTTTCACAGGATTTATTTTCAAAAAATGGCAGTGAACTGACGCTTCTATTTGACCATATCTAACGTTCTAACCAATCAGGCCATGTTTACATGAGCCTTTGAAAAAAACTATCCATCCTATATGTTGCCATTAACAACAATATTTGTATTTGCCGTTAGACCAATAAGGTTTCGTCTTACATTTTACCACAGCCAATCAATTCGTATCTAACTTGTCGGCCTCATTTCCCCCAAAGCAGTGTTTTCCAAACATGCCATAAAAAAAATAAGCAGATATGATCTTGTGCTGTCAGTCAACCCCACTATAGTATTTTGGCTATAATTTGTTAATTAATAGACTATTTGCTTAACACATAACATATTCTTTGTCAGCAAGTCCTAAGGTACAAGAATATATAAGTTTAATGGGGCTAAGTGGCTTCGTTCAAAATATGTATTTTTCTATGATAGTCGTGTATTTGCTGTTACCACCTGTTCACTTCCATACTATGGGATGTCTTCTGTACTGTCAGACTAATGTCAGGAGCTTAGACATAAAACAGTAGAATGTCAGGTTTCCCAATAAGACTTTAAACCTGTTTTCAAAACCTAACCTCGTATCGTTAGTGTTTTTTATCACTGTTTATTTGAAAAAAAACAGGCCTTCATGCCTTTCGCGTGTGATTGGCGTTCACTTTTTAATCGCGAGACGACGTAGTATTATTGCTTCGCTCCGTCTATCCTTTCTCGTCTCTGTTTAGCCCGTCTGTCTTTCTAGGTCAACTTTGTGTGTATAATTTCATTAATGTAGTATTTGTATCTAGGTCATTATGCAGTGTGCATATCAAGGTCGTCTAAGAAATACAGTACCAGTTTTATTTTTAGAAACGACTGTGATTCGCGTGTAGTTTATGCAGACAAGGTAGAAAAAGGGGGTCTCTTTTTCAGCCATTATGGCGTTATAAAACGGAAGCGCTATTGGGAAAGCACTGGTCTTTCACCATTCTTCTTTCTTTCATATAATTTCGTTCGGCTTTACATTTATGTTCTAATTTTCCAGTTTTATTCCAATTTATATATGGGTATTAGAATTTTTTCACTACAATGGACAAAGTGCTTTTGATTTGCTCGGTTAGAATAAATTCTTCTAAACAATAAAATGTGCAAGGGAGTTCTGAAAGCTCCAAACACTTTGTCAAATATCCCTTTAGACGAGAAGAGAACTGAGCGTTTGTCTCGGCTCTCTCCTTTCTGCTGTTTCGGAAAAGATGTAAAAACTTCCGAGCGTTCATCTCAAAGCGTTCAAGTAAAACTTTCTTAAGCATGTCGTAGTTGTTTTGATCGCTGCTTCTCAGTTTTACGTACACATCGTACGCACTGCCTTTTAGGGCCTGGGATAGCTTCAGACACCATGTCGAACTATCCAATCCGTATAATGTTGCCAGTCTCTCAAATTTTTCTAGGTAGCTTTCAGTTTTCTCTTTGGGGCTTGTCACAGGTTCTAGGACAAAGGACAAAGCAGCTAAATGGGAAGACTGGCTACTGGAGTGGTTAGCTGAGGGTGATTGAGGTGATGGAGACTCCCCATTGCGGGAGCTATACGCTGCACTACGACTTTGGATCTCTAAAGTCTTAAGAGCCAATTCGTGCTGACGTTGTTAGTCGCTCTCTCCCTTTCCTCATGTTGTCTCTCTTTCTCTCGTTCATTCGCCCTGCGAGCTTCCATTTTCGCCTCAATGTTCTGACTTTCCACTTGGCGCTCTTCTTTCTCTTTCTCCCTAGCTTCTCTTTCTTTCTCCCTAGCTTCGCTTTCTTTCTCTCTAGCTTCTGCTTCCTTCTTGTCTCCCTCATGTTTGGTTAGTTCGTTGTTCACAAAAGCTTACATTTTGTCACTTTGTAATCCTTTTTCCTTTGCTTCCTCTCTTAGCATTGCTCTAAGCTTTGCTCGCTCAGCCATGGCAAATACCTGACTGCGAATTACTCGAGCAAATCACAGAGCAGCTGTGAGGTTACAATAGGCTGTCAGATTACTGTAGACTCTTTATCCATTACAAGTCACACTGCGGTTATGTTTGGTGACGTGATTTGGAGCAACATGATAGATGATAGTGATTAGGCAAGATCATCTTATAAAGCTGATATGATAAAGATGCCCGCCAGAAATTAAGAACCGTGTTCTGGAAAAGATCTTATATGTGAGATGTATTTCTTCTTCTTCGTCCTCGTTCGTCCTCAAAAGGACGTTGAATGCGTTGTGTCCGTTTACAGCGAAGCTGCGAAATTTGCTCCTTTCGGCCGACATATCCTACTTCAGCACGGCATTTTTTGGGACCGGGTTTGCCTTCCCTCTTCGATCCCTAATCTCTCAGCTAGACTGCAGTGATGCAGCCTGTTTTCAGGACCACCACTTGGAGGTGGAGTATGGAATTGGTCAGCTCTGGTTCGCTGACCGTGACGCAAGCGGTCAAGCTATGAGTCGCTAACTGCATTCATCTCTCTTGCTGCGTCTTGGGTCCCAGATGTATTTGAATATCATATCTGAAGAGCGTGGTGTGTATACTTTAGAAGCCAGTAGAAAGATTGCCCTGGATCCTGATGGTGTACAGCATCACCACATAAAACAACCCGACGACGTGAACATTACAAGTGGGGTGAATTATATCAACTCTAGCATACATAACCACTTCCTAATCGAATTATCACATTACAGAATGTCTGTGCAAAATTACTTGAAAAAAATAGTGACGAGACAAGTAAGGACTCGTGAATAATAATAATAATAATAATAATAGCCCCTTCAGTCATAACTGACTATGGGAATGCGGCCCTGAGGTGGCGGCCCTGAGGTGGCAGCCCTCAGCTGCTTATTTTCCTGGTGCTCCTTTCGACGTTTTCTCCTCACCTCTGCTTCTTGTGTGAGTGTCTCTTCGCCCAATCTGAGGTGGCGCCGTAAATAGCATCGCCACTTAGTGCGATCGGCAGCCTCATCCTCCCATGTTGCTGGATCCATGTCCAGTGCCCTCGTATCTCTCTTGCACACATCTTTGAACCTCAGCTGTGGTCGCCCACCTGTTCTCTTGCCATCTGCTAATTGTCCGTAGAAGATATCTTTTGGGATGCGACCATCTTCCATGTGGCGTACATGGCCAAGCCAGCGAAGTCTGCGCTGTCTAAGCAGCGTATACATACTTTGAAGGCCAGCACGTGACAACACCTCGACATTTGTCACTTTATCTTTCCACGAAATGCCGAGGATGCGGCATAGACACCGTGAATGGAAGGTATTGAGCCTTCTTTCTTGCTTAGCATAGGTCGTCCAGGTCTCGCTGCCATATAGGAGTGTGCTGGTGACGCAGGCATTATATACCGCAGCTTTGGTCTTCATTGTGAGTTTAGAGTTTCCCCAAACACGCGATGTGAGGCGGGCAAAGGTAGCTGCAGCTTTGCCAATGCGGCTGTCGATTTCTGTATCCAGTGAGAGTTTGTCATTGATGATAGACCCTAGGTATGTGAAGTGGTGCATCACTGCCAATTTATAGTTATTGATAGTGATAACTGGTGCAGCACCCACATCCTGACTCAACACATTCGTTTTATGTAGACTTATTGTGAGGCCAAAGTCCTTGCATGCTTTAGTAAAGCGATTCATCAAGCTCTGAAGCTCCTGTTGGCTTTGAGTGACGACTGCAGCATCATCAGCGAACAACAAGTCTCTTATAGTGACCCTTCTGATTTTTGTTTTTGCCTTCAGCCTTGAAAGATTAAACAGACGGCCATCTGACCTAGTGTGAAGGCATATTCCTTCAGTTGCATCTCTGAACGCATGTTTCAAGAGTAAGGCAAAGAAGATTCCGAAGAGGGTCGGAGCCAGAACACAGCCTTGTTTAACGCCACTTCGTATATCAAAGGGCTGTGACGTGCTTCCAGCATATTGGACTGTTCCCTTCATGTCATCATGGAATGACTTTATCATTTCCAGCATTTTAGAAGGGCAGCCTATTTTCAGGAGGATTTTTAAAGAGTCCATCCCTACTAACCAGGTCGAATGCTTTTGTGAGGTCTATAAAGGCGATGTATAATGGTCTTTTCTGCTCTCTTGATTTTTCCTGAAGCTGGCGGAGAGAGAAGATCATGTCTGTTGTTGATCTCCCAGCTCGGATACACTTGCCACCTTTGGTAAGAAAACAGCAAAGTCAAATGACTGGTTTGATGCTTCATCAGATGTGATGGCACCTGTCATTGAAGCTAAGCGCAGTGCTATGAATGAATACAAACGTTCACCGAGTGCCAGAACCCTACAGATCCTGAGGGCTACGAGAAGCAAAGTTCAACAAACTGCTCGACGGCAGTGAATTGAGCGATCATGAAAGGGTCTGACATCTTGCTGGTATCAATGCGTGGTTTCCCTTCATGTCTGACACGATAGAGTTTTCTTGGTTGTGCTCTGATTTTGCAGCAAACCAAGGAGTGATCTGTATCACAGTCTGCACTATGGTACGAGCGCGTGGAGAGCACAGACCTGAGGAGACGAAAATGCACACTGTAACCGTGACACCATGACATGCCAATGAAGGTCACCTATGATACTTCTATAACATTTGCATGTGATGTTTTTACGAAGGATTCCTAGGTACACAAGACAGTTTGCTGCGGTAATTGGGCTGGAGGATGCATAAAACAGTGCAAACTTGCAACCTCAATGTTCCGTTTAGTGGAATGCGGGGTGCATCAATGGCTAACCAGATGGATAGTGGATGACTTTATGGAGCGATTCCCTGCAATTTGCTTGGGAACCTAGACGTAAAAACCAAGGCTAATAAAACCAAGCCAAATATCTCCCCTATCACCGGTGCTATTTAATTTACATACACAGGAAAATTTTGACACCATTAACAAAACAGGGCCTGGAGGGACTTTATTGTTTTCCGATGACATACATATTTAAAGCACTGGCTCAAACAAAGCTAATGGACAACTATGTGCACGAGACACTACAAGCGATTTCTAAATGGCGCGTGAAAACCGGTCCAAAGGTCAATCTCAACAAAACCTGTGTGGGTGTGGTCCTTCTTGAACAAATATAGTGAAATGAAACATTGTTTCATCTGGACAATGAACGGCAGGATACACTGGTATATCTCGGTCTATTAATTGATCGTAGTCTTTCATACAAGTACCATGTTGTACTTACATAGAAGTACAAGCGCGGTCTATCATACAAGTACAACGTTAGAACTGATCATGGAGGAGTGGAAGCGCGGGCTGTTAGTCGTAAAAACAAGTCACTGCCCACCTGGAGCAGTGACTACTGTTTATCCTGAATCATTAGCTGGTAAAGTAAGTAGTCGATGGGCTGGCTTGGATGGGTGGATGGTGGATGGATGGATGGATGGGATGGATAAACAGACAGACAGACAAGTAGATAGAACGAACGAACGAATTTTATTTTCAAAGGGTATAGAATTGGGCACGCAGGCCCGTCTAACATTCTGCCCTTCCTTTCTCTCATCTTCCTTACTGAAACCATTTATTCTCACATGTATCCTAAATACTACTTAAATAATAAAATAACAAAATAAAATAAAATCCCAACATTGTAACAGTACAATAACCGTTACACAGATTTACAGTTAAAAAAAGGTAAAGGATCCCGTTACACGCCCATTGAGGCATATTGGGAATATGGTGTTAGGCCCATATTATCTTGACCGTCGGCACACTAAGGGTGATGTGGTCGGCATCACGCCGGCCGCCTTAACCATCCCATAGTTGCTCTGGTACCCATTTGGGGCTGGGTCGACCCAGGAGCCGTTTGTGGCCTAAAAATTCCCACCTCATCTGGGGATCGAACCATAGACCACTGCGCTAGGAAGCCAGTGCACTAACCACTATGCTACCGCGGCTCCCAAATACTACTTAAATAATAAAATAACAAAATAAAATAAAATCCCAACATTGTAACAGTTACACAGATTTACAGTACCTTATCATAATTAATACTAAACAGGACAAAATTATCTTTAAAACCTACATATGATGTTATGTAATTATTTAAGAACATAACGAAATTAGGGTGGCATATAATCTGCACTGTGATTGAATGAATATGGACAAAGAGTATTTTTTAAGATAGATAGATAGATAGATAGATAGATAGATAGATAGATAGATAGATAGATAGATAGATAGATAGATAGATAGATAGATAGACAGACAGACAGACAGATAGATAGATAGATAGATAGATAGATAGATAGATAGATAGATAGATAGATAGATAGATAGATAGATAGATAGATAGATAGATAGATAGATAGATAGATAGATAGATAGATAGATAGATATAATGATATGAGATCTGAATGTTCAACAAGACAGCATCAAGAGTACACTGGACACTCGAAGACCGGAGATACATTAAATCACCATCGAATTGGAGTTTGTCTCATCGCTTTTTTTATTTCCTTCAAATTCGTTATGAAAGGCTTGCATAAAATATGTTGCCCTTTCATTTGTTGAACTGATGGAACCGGAGTCCAACGCGACCAGTTCTCAGTCTCTCACGTGATCCTTTGTTTGTTAAGGGTGGTCACGTTCTATTATACCAAGTCCTGAAAAGGACGGTGGTTGCGGTGTGTCTGTTTACGCCTAAGCTGTGATATCTGCACCTTTCGGTCGACACATCCGACTTCTGCACGGCATTTTTTAGGACCGGGTTTGCCTTCCCATTGCGACCCACACTCGCTCAGCCAGACTGCACTGCTGCAGACTGTTTCCAGGACCACCACGTGGAGGTGGAGTGCGGTCTTGACCAGCTCTGGTTCACTGGTCCTGACGCAGGCAGTCAAGCTATGAGTCGCTGACTGCGTTCTCTATTGCTGCGTCTTTTGGTCCCAGTCATAAATGACTATGGGAATGCGCCCCTGAGGTGACAGCCCTCAGCTGCTTACTTTCCGATTTTTCCTTTCGACTTTTCTCCTCTCTTCGGCTTGTTGTGTGAGCTTCTTTTCGTCCAATCTGAGGTGGCATCGTAAATACCATCGCCATTTGGTGCGATCGGCATCTTCATACTCCCACGGTGCCCTCATATCTTTCTTGCACACATCTTTGAATCTCAGCTGCGGTCGCCCAACTGTTCTTTTGCCATCTGTTAGTTGGCCGTAGAAGATATCTTTCGGGATTCGACCATCTTCCATGCCGCGGACATGTTGAAGTGATAAATAATATTGATTATTAGAACACTAAATGTCGTGATAAATGATGTCGATTATTAGAACACTTAATGTCGTGATAAATTATGTCGATTATTAGAACACTTAATGTCGTGATAAATGATGTCGATTAAAAGAACATTAGATGTCGTGATAAATGATGTCGATTATAAAAACACTAGATGTCGTGATAAATGATATCGATTATTAGAACATTATATGTCACAATGATAAATGATATCGATTATTAGAGCAAAAGATTTCGTAATGATAAATGATATTGATTCTTAGAGCACTAGATGTCGCGATAAAAGATGTTGATTATAAGAACATCAGATGTCGTGCTAAATGATACAAGCGTCTACAAGTCTTGCAGAAATTATGTGAGGACAGCAAACCATAAGAAGAGTTCAGGACCATCACTGGTGTAAGACAAGGTGATATCCTGTCACCTTATATTTTCATACTCCTTATGGACGATATCATCAAGCCATGTAAGGAGAGAACAACAAAGTATTCAGTGGGGTACTGGAAAATGAGACAGGTCTGTATTTCAGAGCTGGCATTTGCTGATGATGTTGCCCTGATTGCTAAATCAGAGGTACATCTCTAATCCAACCTGCAAGTCTGGAAGGAAGAGCTGGAGAATAGAGGAATGGTCATTGTTAAGACAGTAATTAGGGCTATATTTCAAGTACTAGTTAACCTCATCTTTTGCAAAGCTCATTTATATATATATATATATATATATATATATATATATATATATTATATATATATATATATATATATATAATATATATATATATATATATAATATATATATATATACTATATATATATATATATATATATATTTTATATATATATATATATATATATATATATATATATATATATTCATTAAGAAATTTTGATTAAATACGATACTACACTAACTTTGAATAGTGTATGTATCTAGGGGTGACGTCATTTAATCGTCCGCACGAGTTGCTATACGACCACTGGTCGTGGCCATTTGCGATATGAATATAATCCCAGATGGTCGTTTGTGTTTATGAGTTCCCGGTTATGTGACAATAATAATAGTAACTAATAATCGCAGCCAGTGTTTGACTTGCGGATGAACCCGTGGGTCATTATCTATGATTTATTAGCCACCTCAGGCAATAAGTACGTACGTAGCGTGTTAGCCACCAGTTATATTTATTAATACGGGCCACGGAGATATAAGTTTTTGTCCGACCGCATACTTCAGCTAGGATATATGATGCCTAGTTGCAAGTCCTAATCGGCCAAAACCAGTCTGAAGTCTATTTTTAAATATGTATGCTGATCGTGAATTATATGATATGCCATGTCTGTAAGATGCTGATGTCAACCGTGAAGACGTTTAATAATGTGGTCACACTTGTCGATAAGCGTCACCTGCAGTTATTGACCAGTTCCAATGTTATATACCACTGTTGGTATCTGTATACACTGAAGACGAACCGTATCACGACATTCGTGAAAGTATTATTAGTAAAGTCAACTACCACAGTCTACATCATGTCAGAGGCACACAATTTGACAGTAACAGCAGTGGCGTATCCTGGTAATGCGAGCTAGGCTTGCTGCTACTTAAAATGAATATGTACGCCTACTATTTAACTTCTTCCCCTCTTAATTTAAAAACCAACTATATTCAATTACGCAACGATAGTTATTAGGGGTATATGTCAACTATCTCCGAAATACTAATTAACTTAGGGAGCCGCGCTAGCGTAGTGTTTACAACACCGCTCTGGCGACCGGGTGATTCAGGATCAAACCCGGGCGACGGCATTTGAGGATTTTTCGTCGACCGGGAATTGGACTGGATTAACTCGAGACCTGGCGAGGACATTTGAAGGAGTGTCGTCGACCAGGGGTTTGCGGCTCCTGAGCCGACCCAGCTCTAATGGTTACCTCCGAAATCAGCGAGTATCT
The DNA here is from genome assembly GCA_024509875.1 of Oreohelix idahoensis. NCBI lineage: Eukaryota > Metazoa > Mollusca > Gastropoda > Stylommatophora > Oreohelicidae > Oreohelix > Oreohelix idahoensis. The sequence continues at coordinate 94,191 of JAMPIV010015633.1, forward strand.
GCCTGAATGGCGAGGGACACCTGTCTCTGTACAAGAAAAGGGATACTCATGTAAAATCAATGTCAGGTTAGACATTAACAATAACCTGAGATTTCGCCTCGAGTATTAGCGGGCGTACGAAAAAAAAAAAAAAAAACTAATTAACTTACAACTTGAAACTCACTGTCTCTGTAATAATCTGCATTCCCGGCAACTAACAAAAATTTATCACAAAAAACACTGGACGGACACAACCGATTTTTACAACTCGAGAGCTGCAGGACCACCGCACGCATGTTCGCATTGTATTTACGTATCTGGCCATGATTCCGATCCAATCAAACCAGTGCTCAAACGTGAATCCGAAAGGTGCCGCACGCATTGTGACGGAATTACCCGAGAAACTTCGGGCGACTGCTACTAACCAATTAAAAACTGCACTATAAAAAGCGTCTGGGGAAACTGAAACTAGATTATACTCGTAGATTCTATGCGGGAAAATCCGTTATCCTGGTGCGTGCGGTCCGAAAGCAGAACATTAGAAGAGAAATATTTTATAGAATAATAAATTAAATTTTTATTTTCCTTCGGGCATAGGTGTGCGCAGCACGCACAGCACACACAGAGAATACGCCACTGAGTAACAGTCATAAGCAGCTCTAAAACAAAAACCATCGTTATATCAGGAGAAGAAAGATGGCATCAGATTAAGCTGGGAGAACAGGTTCTGGAGCAAGTCGACAACTTTAAATACCCCGGAGATGTTATAGACCGAAAGGGAGACATCAAAGAAGAGTTGGCCACTCGAAAAGCAGCAGCTGGGAGACTTTTTCAGTCCATAAATCAAGGATTCCTCAGCAATAGAGAGATTCGTAAGAAAACGAAGATGGCTGTATATCGCTCCACCTTTGTACCAGTCTTGACAAATGGATGCGAGTCATGGGCAACGACCACAACCCACAAAAGCCAAATCCAAACCTCAGAAATGAGGTATCTGAGGAAGGTGGTTGAAGTAACAAGAAGAGACATGGTCCGCAACTAGACGATACGTCAAGGCCTAAAATCCCACCCCGTGGAGACCCAAGTAGAACAGTCCCAATTACGATGGTTTGGCCACGTCTGCAGAATGGTAGATCAGCTACCACAACAAGCATGGGAAACTAAGAGCCAGGAATCCAGACCTCCAAGACGACCCAGAGTCTGCTGGAAGGATACATTAAATAAATATTAGACAAACATAAAGGGATGTTTTCAGGCACTCGTAAGAAATAAAGAAGTAGAACACTAGACAACAGAAAAACAACAGACGTCAGTGTCTTACCCAGGACTCGAACCCCGGACCTTCTGTCCGAAAACCCCACCTAGCTATGCAAGCGAATCACACTATCCTCCCTGCCATCTAGGCATCACCAAAAAATCTTTGAAGGAACGAACGAACGAACTGTAGTGGATTTTGATGGTATTGTATGGTTGATGTCACCTAGTGTGATGTATGAGGTCAGCTGTGAAGGCTCCTGAGATAAATGTAGATGTGAATTACAGAAGGCCCTTCTTACTACCACTTACGACCTCACACATATCTTTTTTTCTAATGAATGTAGCTACGTTAAAAGTCTAGGGTACTGATATGTAATGTGTTGTGGTAGATTACACACACACACACACACAGATATTTAATAAGTCTAATAATATTAATAAACTTTATAACACAATGAACTAACTCAGGCTGTTTTAGTTTTAAAATTTAAATCTTTTGATAAATTTATTTTGTTCTGAACCAAATGTTTAGTTGGTCAGAACATAAGAAATATTATGGAGTTATAAATGGAATGCATAATCATATGACATAATAAAATGGAAAATGTGTACCTAATTATTTCAAATGACTGGTTAATAATAATTATATTAAGATAGTCCCAGGAGAACTTATTACTAGATATGCTGTTGGGGTGGTGTCATCACTCCCAGTCTATGACTACCAAACATTGTCCATTGACTTAGGGGATGAATATATAGTTTAATTTCCCACAATGGTATGTCTTTATTTGATGGTGTATTAGTTGATAAGTTAGTGGGTAAATCAGTTGGTGAAAGTCCAGCAGGCCAGATATCACTTATCTCGCCTGCGTCGATCTAGTACTAGAGCTGGTGGCCCCTCCTCTCCGTGCTGGGGGATAATATACGGCTGCTCTGACACAATGGTAGACTGCACTGGTCCACACTTGTGTATATCACTACAGCATTTGACACCGCTTTGGTGCCAAACAGAAACTCACAATTCTGAAACACAAGTATTGGGTCATGTGTCAGAACTCTATCTCCTGAGCCACTTCTGCACACACACTACACAACAACACCACACAGACTGGGTCAGATCTCTCTGACCACACAGCACATCTTACCCAGTTGGTTTCACATAGTACTAGTTCCCCAAGACTACATTGCATCTGAGATATGTTCAATAGCTTCCTGCTATTGAATAAGATAGGTGATATGTTCCACTGATCTCAACACTAGATCCTTTTCATAGTTTCATTTAGGCGTTCCTATATATTTTCTTTGTATGTATGTCTCTAGGTCCTGAACTTGGGCTGGGGACCTAGAGCGAACACTTACTTGTCGTAATCATTTTTATGATATGGCAGTATCAATCACTCGAATTATTAAAATATACAAAATAAATATTGTTCATTCTTACCAGAATTCAGAATTGAGAACACAGTTAAATTTGCTAGCAAAACTCAGCTGAGCTGCTGGCTGTATGATGGCGTCCCACTATATATTTGTATTCTTCTGGAATCAACACCACTAGTAATTTAAACTGCGTCTCTGAACAGACTTATGTCAAATGGCAAAATTTCACCTCCCTGTCCCGCTACTATAAAATGCGTTGACCAATCGCCGACTTCCCCCCTAACTTTCAAACTTACAACCAAAAGTCACTTCAGTCAAATCTCAGTCAAGTATGTATTACGGTCTGTTAGTCCGTCTGTCTCTACTTGTTTTTTCATAAAAAAACACGCTTGGTTCTACATGCATTTCCTACACGAATCTGCCTCCTAAGTTATTTTTAGCTACAATTCTCCACTATTTCCCCTCTCTGTAATTACAGCTCGATTTTTACGTTTGCACGCTCAAGGCCAAGATTTTGAAAATTTTTAGTGACATTGGTTAACAGTGCAGTCGCTCGTCTGATATGAACAATACAGTCTTTTGTCAATATCTTCCTTATTATCTATCCGTCTGTATAAATGAAAGCATATTATTTCTCTGCGCAAGATGGGCTATCAAACTAGCTAGGTTTTATTTTCATAACTCTATTATTAAGAAAAAACATATTTTTTTTCAAGTTTAGTTTTTGAAATTTGTTCGAGAACCTTCTCTCATGTGTTTTGCCGCGGCATTGAAATAAAGACCAAGTATCGAAAAACGTCCAAGAAATGACTGTCTCGAATAAGAGCTAAGGTCCTTTTCTTGTCCATTTCCTTACTTTGTGTCAACTAGGGACGTGAATTTTTTTCCTTTCCTCCCCAATTGCGTCTTTTTGCCGTTCGAACTTCTAACACGTATTCAGTCATATCTTTCCTTTTTTGATCTCCGTTTCATCCCCCCCCCCCCGTCTACAAAGGGTAAACGTTCCGTCTGCACGTCTAACTAGATAATTTGAATGGTGGCTGGAAAGGCGGGCATGGGCGAGCATGTCTCCTAGCATCTTACGCATTATTTTTATCCATACATTTCATCGTTAATTTTGGAGATATTTTAACGTTGTATCACGGTAAAGTCATCACACGAACTTTATTTTCTACGGGTTTAGAATTTGGCATGCAAGCCCTTCTTTTCTCTCGTCCTCCATACTGAATCCATTTATTCTCACATGTATCTTAAACTTACTTACTTAGTCGTTCCCCTTCTACCGTGAGGGTGTAGAGGTATGTATCTTAAATATTACTTAAATAATAAAGTAACAAAATAAAATAAAATGAATTAAAATCCCAACAATGTAACAGTACAATAACAGTTACACAGATTTACAGTAAAGGTAAAGGATCCCGTTACACGCCCATTGAGGCATATTGGGAATATGGTGTTAGGCTCATATTTCCTTGACCATCGGCACACTAGGGGTGACGTGGTCAGCATCACGCCGGCCGCATTAACCTTCCCAGAAGTTGCTATGGTACCCAATTGAGGCTGGGTCGACCAAGGAGCTGTTTTCGGCCTAAAAAATCCAACATCATCTGGGGATCGAACCATAGACCACTGAGCTAAGAAGCCAGTACACTAACAACTATGCTACTATGGCTCCCTGAAGTTAACTACAAGTCAGTTTGACTTCTCAGCTGTCTGCTATAGCTTGTGGTTTTTTTGCTCGTTTTGGCTATTCTGCTGAACGCTTCACAGCTATAAGATCTTGAAGTGAATTTTAGAGTGAAAGATTGAAACAGCTTTATATACCCTTTTCCAGTCAGTATGAATTGGTTAAGCCTGTGTCTGATTGGTGCTTGTTGTTGTTGATTTCGTCTACTATAATGCTGTAATACCCTGTTCAACCTGAAAGTTGGTTATAATTTGGGTATATAGGGTGTTTACTATCTTCGGTGCTAGCCTGTTGTTAGTCCTGAAAAGGACTGGTCCTAAAAAGGACCACTAGCTGCCTGTCAGGATACTTCTTTGCTCTTGTCCATTCGGGGTGTCGTGGCGTGTTCATGGTGTACATTTGTTGTTTTCCTATCTGGCTTGTTAGGTTTTGTGAGTTTTTGCCCTCCTCGTTTCTGCTTCTTGTGTCTTCCTTTTCTCCAGTGTCTGGGAAAGCGCTTTTTCTATCATTGTTGGGAGTAGCTCTTCCCACGTTTCCTCGATGACTTCTTCGTTTGATTGGTCGTTCGTTTTAGTGTCTTTTGTGTTTGATGTAATTTCTTCAATGGTCATTATTTCTGCCTCTATTCTTTTCAGTAGTTGTTCGTTTCCATCTTTCAGTTCTATCAGTTTCCTTACATCTTCTTCTATCTGTTGCTGAATTCTTTTCATGTCTTGGTGTATTATTTTCATGTCGTTTATGACTTGTTGTTGTTTCGCGCTTTCCGAGCTGTCATGTATTTCTTCACATCTGTCAGTTGAAGTTCTGTTTTTGTGTGGCTGGCGGTTTTCTCTCTCCTTTCGCAGTTGTTGTTTCAATTCTCTCACTTCAGTCGTGAGCCGTCTGACTTGTTCCGTTAGGCTGTCTTGGCGCCTATCACCTAGAGTACTTGCCTTCAATGTGTTTTTTGCCTCATGGTACGATACTCCCTTTCCAATGGCAACTGTAATTATTTGCCTTGTTTGTTGGTATTCGGGACATCCTCGGTATCGTGCTCCGTGCTTTCCGAGGCAGTTGGTACATTTTCTATTGTTATTTGGTGCTTTGTAGTCTTGGTCTTTTTTGGCCTTTGGGCAGTCTTTGTATTCGTGGCTGCCCGCACAGTATCTACAGACCGTCTCTTTTCTGCACGTGTTCCTTGTGTGAGAAAATCCCTGGCACTTTGAACATTGTATCACTGGCGGGATGAAGGCATGTGCTCTTCGAGGTCTATTCTGGATAGTGATGTTTTCTGGGACTGTTTTCCCCTGTAGAGTCACTATTATCAGTCTGGTGTCTTCTTTGTTCCAGGATTTAAGCCTTTCTGCGTGTGTGAATCTGTACCGAGGGTTTTCGGCCTGGATGTAGCTGAGGGCCTCTGTGTCTGACAAGTTGGTGTCTATCCCTTTGATGACTACTCTCTTGGTTTCAGTGTAGATTTCTGCTTGGATTTTGATCCGGTGTGGTAGCTGAAATTCTTTAGGCCCGGATGCCAGAGCAGTCATCAGCGATTTAGTTTTTTTCTGTATCATTCAGGGCAAGTGTCACTCCCTGTTGGTGCCTTCTGATACTAATTATGCCTCTTTTGCCTACTACTTTCTCCAGGACATTGATTACTTTGTCGTCCGGGAGTGCCCTGAGTGTGGCTTCTCCTTCCGACAACTGCGTAATTTTTATTTTGCGCTCTTGATCCTGTTCTTTGTGAATACTTTTTCTTAGTTCGCCTGGGCGGCATCTCCCATCTGCTACCACTGTTTGAGTATTTGTCTTTGGGCTCGGTGCCCTGTCCTCTTCTGTCTGCTTGTGATTTTGCTTCTCTTGTTCACCTCGGAGGACTTGGCTGTTCTTTGTAGGATTCCGGCGTATCTCGATGTCTGACACTGGAGCCGCCTCAAATAGTGCTTCTTTCATCTCGGCATCATGTGGTGGTGTCAACGGTGTTTTGTGCAGCTTCTCTGTGGTAGACAGGGCTTCAGCTGACGATTTGGGTACTTGTGGTGGTGGTCCCTGGGTTTTAGGCTCCTGTCTTCTTTGTTCTCTTCTTTCCAACATCTGTTTTATTGGTTCTAACGCTTTCATCTGGTCTTCTTCTTCTGACATCTGTTCTATCTGCTCTAATGCGCTCACCATGTAGTCATATTCTGGGTCTTCATCATCAAGTTCAGAAATGCTTGCATCTGCTTTCTGCTCTTCCTCGCAAGGAGTCTGGTCATTCGGGCTCTCAACTGGGTCGATACACGTTGCAGCTAGCTCCGTCATCGTATCAAGAGTTGGAGAAATTTCGGTCCCCGCACGAGTACTTGGGGCAGTTTTGCTCTCTGGCTGTCTTTCTTTGTTGATTGTGTTAATCCCCTGGCTGTTCTGCGCTGGTGGGCTGGTATAAATCTTCCTCTTTTTAGCGTGAGGTTTCTTTCGGCCCATTTTGACTATTGCGATCGCTGTGTACGTCCTGAAAAGGACGCTGGTTATAGTGCGGTTGAAATGGTGTATCCGTGTCAAACGCAGGAGAAAGAGGTGTATCGGTTCCTGATTGGTGCTTCTTCTCATCATTACTATTTATATAGTCTGAATCTGGCTGTATCTCCCACTCCCATTCCGATTGGTTTCTCCCTTTCACCTCCTCTGCGTTTGATAGGCTCTCTTTTAGCAATTTTGATTGGTTGCCTCCCTTTTTGTCTCAGCATAATCAGGTAATGCCCTCGTTGTGATCTCACATATAGTATTATATTGCGATTAATTCTCATCAGCTGCCATTTCCACAACGAAGGTTGGCTGTAATGGATCTCCAACATCTTCTGTCTCTTGTCTTGGTGGTGCACTCTGATAGACTCTTTCCTGTCCATCTCTTGATGTTATCTTCCCACTTATGGCGATTTCTTACCCTTGCACGTTTGCCTTCACCTCTCCTTTCTATTATGGTCTTCTGCAAGGTGTTATGCCTTTTTATGTGGCCAAAGTATTTTAGCTGCCGAACTTTGATCTCCCTCATTAATTCTCTTTTCATACCTAGATTTTCTAGGACCTCCTTATTTGTTTTCTTCTCTTTCCATGAGATACGCCCCATTCTTCTATATATCCACATTTCAAGAGCCTCAATTCTTTCTTCCAAATGCTTATTCATCGTCCATGTCTCTACACCATACAGAAATGCAAAATTTAAATAACGCTTTATGATTCTCAGTTTTAATTTGTGAGATAACTGTTTAGATGTCAGTATATGTTTCATGTTGTTGAATGTAGCTTTGGCCATTCCTATTCTCTTCTTGATTTCTGTTTCACATCTGCCATCTTCTGTTATTATATGACCAAGATATACGTAGCTCTTGACTTGTTCCAGGATTTTTTCATTTACGCTTATCTTTAATGTGGGTTTATCGTCTGTTTTGCTAATTATCATAGTTTTTGTTTTCTCAATATTATACTGTTCACTCGCTTCACTAGTTTGTGTAACTCCTGTTCGCTTTCAGCTAACAACACGGTATCATCTGCATATCTAAGGTTGTTTATTGACCTTCCACTGATGTTCAGTCCTGGTTTTTCCTGTATCTGTTTGACAATTTTGTCGGTGTATAGATTAAATAGGCAGGGGGACAGCACACAACCTTGTCTGACATCTCTTTTTTATGTCTATGTATGGAGACTGTCAGGAACCAATTTTACTGTGGATAACACTCCACCGGTTCCACCACTGCAATGTGGATTTATGATAATAAATAAGGCTCGTTCTTCACAGGATACAACCACACCACAATGGCTGACATAAGAAATAACACCTTTTACAGGAACTTCCCTTTAATACTATGCACAATACAATAAGGTCTCACACGACCAACAAACGCATCAAATACAATAATGTTCTAGGAGAACTTCCAGATTTGGCACCCGGAATGTTCAGACATTAAACGAACAAGGGAAATGGCACAAGTAGCAGCAGAAATGAGGGAATATAAAATCGAGGTTCTGGGATTGTGTGAAACAAAGTGGAAGGGGGTAGACAGGAAGAAACTCATCACAGGTGAATTGGTGCTGTCCTCAGGACATGAAGACGAAATTTCACAGCACAGTGAAAGGGTAGGTCTTATGTTATCTAAAGCAGCACAGAAAGCACTCATTGAATGGGAAGCCGTTAGACCCAGAATAATAACAGCTACTGTTAAAACAACTAAAATGAAAATACATGTAAATGTCATCTAATGTTATGCACCGGCCCTGTGAAAATCGATCGGTGAATGGTCTGTAAACTACACGAAGTCACGTTTGCAATGTATTGAAACCAATTTTGCGACAGTTCTGACTGGAAGTGTTCTGATGAAGTACTAACTCCTATGAATGGACACGCTTCTGTAGAACGATTTGTTTCATCATGTCAAGAATACTGATTGATATAATAATGATGGAGAGTATGGTTAAATGAACTAACACACGCCCTTGGACAATTGGGCTTAACTTTAGTTCCAGGCACCCTTGTGATGTCCTTCTAGCAAACACCTTCTTCACGACGGCAACATTTGAACTATACTTCAGAACTTATTAGAATTAAGGCACACAGGTAATTTGCCTCGAGCTTGCAGCTTCAGGAGTACGTATATTTTGTATGTGGCTCACTGATAGTTTCAAGATGGAACCCTGAAATCAGAGGATTAAGGCATCCTCAGTACATCATACACCTATCTCCATCTCTAAACAATTAAACATTATCATCAGTTTCAAGATCAGTGAAGTTGCTAAATAAATAGCTATCGTTCCTATCTGTTTTGTTGCCCTATTCATCATCATGTAATCTTCAAACATCCGTTTGATACCTTCCATGTCATAGAAGAAATTATAATTATTCATATAAAGTCATGTGCAAACACTGTGACTTGCTGAAGACGGCCAATGGTTTTCTGGTCTTACATCATAATAATATCATATTTTATTTCCAACCATGTCTTTTCATTCACTCCCACAGTTTAAGTAAGCCTGTCTGGCTTTAATACAAGGTGATAATCTTTCCTAATAACATTTGTGGCATGACACAAAGGTTTAGTTTTGCGCCTCTCTGGTGGTGCCTCTATGCATCAAATATACATACATATTCAATAATACAGATACATCTCAATAATAATAATAGTTATATAAATGTTTATCTTACCGCATCAATGAAATATTACACAATAAGTATGTTAACCGGCGATCAATGGGCACATTTAGATCGCCACTGATGCAGAACAGCGAAAGCACTGGTCATGTATTCCTTGCTTCTGATGCTAACACTACTTGTGAGATTTAAATCTTCGAGTAGCAACTAATGCTGGTTTCAAATCGTTAGTCTATTCTACCACCAGCCAATCGAATTATGTTATGCCCACTAGCCTCTTTTTTTTTTTCAAAAATAAATTACACTTTCAAAATTGTAACATTTCCCCCGTTCTCTACCCTTCTCACTTTCAGTATCACACTGCATAAGCTATTTTTTTCAAACATTCCTCCATGCAAAACCCTCCCTTACATTTTTCTCTCTCTTGCTTGTACGCATTTTGCCTAATGCAAAACGGTTTCGTAGATTTAAATTGTCACTACGGGTAGGGGACCAAGCGGGGGTTTCCTCTCATCTGCACTAACCAAGTCCAAGGTTGTTTTTCAAACTTTAACTTATTGGGAAAAAAATATGTCATAGCAACCGGTTTCTAAGGCCTAGTAGATTTTTTCAAACTACTAACCTCTCATTCGTTTTATGTTGCACTAAGAAAGTCCCGTGACGTCATACTGTCGCATGTCGTTCTATTATTGGATTCAAATCAACGCTTGTCAAGGTTGCATTTTTCCGTCTCTCATTTCCCCCATCCGTTTCTTTATTCTATCACTCCGTTTGAAACTAACTATGCATTTCGATCTGTCAAAAGGCTTTTATTTTAGAGGCATTGGGTATTGCGGGGAGAGGAAAAGCTAACAGCTTTTGTGTATCGTTTACTATGGAGCTACTGCTTGTTAGAACCAACACGACTGTGGGCGATGGTGACGATGTTGAACGCAACTCCCTATTTTATCTCTATAGTATTTTGAATTTATAAGCATTAATATTTTAAATATTTGATCGGGGTATCAGGGATCTTACTACATATCTCTCCACTTTAGAACATGCTTTCTGAAGCACGTTTATAATCCGTGATACACATAGATCAAATTGCTCTCTAGTTTTTTTGAATATCCTGATTTTCGTCAGAAGGGTGCCTACTCAAGAAATCTGCCCCCACATTTTGCAAACAAGGAATGTATTCAATAGTCTGAAGCATTGATATAATCCGTGAGGATTTTTCGTCGACCGGGATTTGGATACACATTAAGATCAAAAGGGCTCTCTAGTTTTTTTTGAAATATCCTGATTTTCAATCAGAAGGGTGCCTACTCAAGAAATCTGGATACCACATTTTGTTGCAAAAGGAATGATATTCAATGAGATTTCGCCTCGAGTATTCGAACGCAAACGAATAAGGTTGGATGAGCAACGACCACCTCAATAATCGAGCATTTCCATGTTTGGCCTGTGCCAAAAATACTAACGGCTGGTGATCTGTTTGTACCACGAACGTTCTACCATAAAGATAGATCTGGAACTTCTTTATAGCCCTGACTAAAGCTAGACATTCTTTTTCACTTGTTGAATAGTTTTGTTCCGCTTTATTTAATTTGCGGCTGGCATAAGCAACTGGGTTCAATTCTCCATCTAGTGAAGTGGACCTTTGTAACAATGTGGCCCCTAATCCCACGTTACTTGCGTCCGTTCTTACCACAAATTCCTGACTCAAATCAGGTAATTTCAATATAGGCTTACTAGTGAGTTTTCCTTTAACTCGTTATATGCCAACTCGCACTGTGCCGACCAATTAATTTTATCAGGTTGTCCCTTACGCGTTAAATCCGTCAGAGGAGCACATATAGAGTTAAAATTTTTTATGTACTTTTGGTAAAACCCACACAGTGACACAAAGGATCGCACATCCTTCTTAGTCTGGGATCTCGGTGCTGTCTGCAATTTCTCCATGTTCTTGGGGTCAGGGGGTCATGCTACCCTGATGTACCGTATGTCCCAAGAATTCCAACTCTTTGCATCCAATACAACATTTTGTTGGTCTGGATGTCAAGTTTGCCTCTCTGAGTCTATCGAATAGCATATCCAAAGAGTTAACATGTTCTTCAAATGTTTCAGTTGCGATGAGGATATCATCCATGAAATTCGTAATGCATAGATTTTTCAGGGGATCCAACAATTGTCTCATCATCCTAGAAAACACACTTGGGGCATTTTTCAACCCAAATGGCAACATGTTGAATTCATAATGACCTTCCGAGGTGCTAAAGGCTAGATAAGGTCGAACCTCAGGCTTTACTGGAATCTGATAATAGCCTTTGCTAAGATCCACCTTAGAAAAATATTTTGCCTTGTTCAGCCTGGCAAATAGTTGATTTGTATCAGGTAATGGATCCACCTGACTTTCTGTGACAGCATTCAGTTTCCTGTAATCTATACACAGTCTATGTTCCCCAGATGGTTTCCTCAACAAAACCACACTAGAGCTATAAGGAGATTCACTGTGAGAAATAATCCCTTCTTTTAACAAGTAATCTATCTCCTCTTTCAAAGCTTTTTCTTTTGCAAATGGGATAGAATAGGCTCTCATACAGATGGGTGTTGAGTCTAATAGTTTCATGTCATATTACAACAAATTGGTGTGCCCCGGTGTGTCCGTTAACACATCCGTATGATTTTTCAGAACCTTTTGAATCCGCTCCCTCTGATTTTTCGTCACGTGTTTACTGACTTTAACCTGTGCAGGTGTTTCACAGGGTTTTATGGGGTACTCGTGAGAGGCGAGTGGTTCATTTTTCATCTCCGTTGCGATAGCCAAGGTCATTAAATGTGTCCCTTCCTGGTTTTGTCTATCTAGATACTTCTTTAGGAGGTTTACATGATAGATTTTCTCTTTCCCTTTCTTATCTATCTTATAATTAGTTCAAGACACCTTTTCTAGAACCGTGTATGGACCTTGCCATCCAATTTGCAATTTGTTACTGCTGCCGGGTAGTAGAAGAAGCACCTTCTTTCCCACAGATAGTTCTCTACCCTTCGCTTTCTTATTATAGTATGCAGTATGTTTCTTCCTGGCTTGTCTTAAATTATCATTAGCGAGTTTCCAGCCAGCTTTGAGACGAGTGGTCAGCTCATTCACATACTGATATGATGAGGTAACAGTCTCTTCTGCCTTCTCATTTGTCCCCGTCCTCAATAAGGCTTCCAATGGACCTTTGATGGGTCTGCCAAATAATCTTGTTGTCTGTTATTTGGCCTGCTATTTGGCGGACCTAATTTTCATGGCACCGGTAATTATCATGTAATTGGAAGTATGGTGGTGGTGACTTTTTCTTCCTTTTGTCATCACACAAGAACCGTCCACTACCAATTTTTTTCTTCGAGTTTTCTCCCCGCAGTTTCAGTTTCAAAGTGAGATAACTTCGCTCTCTTTCATTTTCATCCAGTTCCCGGTTTTCCGACCAAGGGATTGTCGGATGGGACTGGGTTGAGGTTACTTTTTTGTATCCTCCTCATAGTGGCCATTCTACTTAGTTTATGTGAAGACTGTGTGTGAAAAGGAGTCCTCCTATCCACCGTGTCTACCTTATCATGTTTATTTTTATTGTCAGGCCTAAGTTTGCCCCGAGGCTTTCTAGGTCCTGTTCATTTTCCCAATGTGTGGGCTTTCCCTTGTTGCATTGGTCGCAGGCCTCCACAAATTCTGCAACTTCGGCAGCTACGCCTGGCCAATAAAATTTTTGAAAAACTCTTTGACAGGTGGTACCTATTTTCTCATGTTCACCGTCAGTTCCAACATGTGATCTTTTTATCACTTTCTCCCTATATGAAGTGGGAAGCACCAGCTGTCCGTGACCATTGGATCCAGTTCCGGCCTTCCTATAGATCAGTTTATTCTTCATATAATAGTCTCCTTTGTTTGGAGGTGTATGGCATTTAGGCAATTTCTTAAAACACGGCTTGAGTGACCTATCCTCAGCCTGTGCCTTCCTCATCTCCTCTGGATGAGTATTTATTGGATTATCATCCTCCTTCTTTGACTGTGACCTGGTCTGTACTGTTGCCATGACCACAGGTCTTTTGGGATTTCCCAAGAAGAAGTACTTACATCCCAATATCATTGGGGGCCTTTATTATGGTCTAATTGCTTCTTCTTCATGCCTGCTATCTCAGACTGGGCTGCCTGATATCGTTCAGCCACATTTAAGATCTCCCCCAGTCTCTCAGCACCCTGTTCCGTGATAAATTTTCTCAGGTCTGGAGCCATGGACTCTCTCAACCGCTCCATCATAATCATTTCCTTTAAATCTTGAGTTTTCCCCAGAGCAGTCCATTTCTCCAAGTATGTATCAAGGCGTGCAGAGAACTGGTGGAAAGTCTCCCCAGTGAGTTGTCTAGTATTTCTAAATTTTTTTCTGTAAAATTCACTATTCTTTTCATACCTAATCAGGAGAGCCTGTTTTAGAATGTCATAGTCTTCCAGATCTTCCTTACTCAACTTTGCATATACCTCATACGAGGTTCCCGTAAGCCCCTGGGATATTTTCAGACTCCACTTTTCCTTTTCCAACCCATACGTTGTAGCTAGTGTCTCAAATCTACTTAAAAATGACTCTATGTCATCATCTTTTTCGACGAAAGGGTCTAAATGAAAACTCATGGCTGAGTTGGAGGCCACCTGGCTTGCAGCAGAGTCGGAGGTGGATGGGCTGTTACCATATTCAGGAGCATGGCCTTGCAACTCTAACTCCCTTATTCGTAGCTCATGTTCCCTCTGTAATCGTTTTTCCTCAGCCTCCATCTGAAATCGTTTTTCCTTCTTTTCAGCCTCCATCTGTAATCGTTTTTCCTCCTTTTCCGCCTCCAATCTCTTGGCCTCAGCTTCCAATTTCTTCACCTCCAACTGCAACCTTTTTATTTCAGCCTCCCTATCAGCTTCTAATTTCATAGCTTCCCTAGCATCTTCTAATAAAATTCTTTTCTCCTCTGCTAATCTATCAGCCTCTAATTTCCTTTCTTCAGCTAACCTCCTATCTTCCCGTTCAATAAACTTATCACACTCTGCTGTTACGTATGCAATCAGACCTTGCCCCTCAATTCCCATTTCCTTCGCAGCCTGCACAGCAGCAGATCTGAATTTGGCCAAGTCTGCCATCTTGTTGCTAGTACTAAATATGATTAACTAATCAAAACAACCAACAATTATTTCTAATTAACACAATAACAATATGCAGTGATAGTTCACCTAACTCTCCACACTTATTTACTTTTACAATTTTGAAATCCCGGAGCGAGCGTCCCAATATATGTGGTGGGTTTTGATGTTAAAAAGTTAAGTATTAATTGTCTACAGATGTGAGGTCAGCTATGCAAGTCCCTGAGTCTAATTGTTGATGAAGTTGTTCTCAGGGTACCTGTCTGCTACCACCCTACGACCTCAATCTGCTATATATTTTGAACCTAATTATATGTTATGGTGTCTGTATGTTATCTGGCTAGGTGTCTAGGGTAATATGCAATGTAATGGTAATAAAATGACAACAACTTCACCTATAACTTAATGAACAAGTAATTAAACATGTCACTGGGTAAATTTTGAATTATAAAATTTTGTACAATTTATTTTCCTGTATCTCAATTGCTGGGATACAGGAATGTTTAAAACTTCAAAATATAAGGCAATTTATTTACAACAAAGTAATTTAAAACAACACTGTGTCTGTTAGTATTAATCTAATATTGGTTCTGACTGGAAGTGTTCTGATGAAGTACTAGCTCACATGAATGGACACGCTTCTGTAAAACGACTTGTATCATCATGTCAAGAATACTGATTGATATAATAATGATGGAGAGTATGGTTAAATGAACTAACACACGCCCTTGGACAATTGGGCTTAACTTTAGTTCCAGGCACCCTTGTGATGTCCTTCTAGCAAACACCTTCTTCACGACTGCAACGTCTGAACTCTACTTCAGAACTTGTTAGAATTAAGGCACACAGGTAATTTGCCTCGAGCTGGCAGCTTCAGGAGTACGTATATTTTGTATGGGGCTCACTGATAGTTTAAAAATGGAACCCTGAAATCAGAGGATTAAGGCATCCTCAGTACATCATACACCTATCTCCATCTCTAAACAATTAAACATTATCATCAGTTTCAAGATCAGTGAAGTTGCTAAATAAATAGCTATCGTTCTTATCTGATTTGGTGCCCTATTCATCATCATGTAATCTTCAAACATCCGTTTGATACCTTCCATGTCATAGAAGAAATTATAATTATTCATATAAAGTCATGTGCAAACACTGTGACTTGCTGAAGACGGCCAGTGGTTTTCCGGTCTTAGATCATAATAATATCATATTTTATTTCCAACCATGTCTTTTCATTCACTCCCACAGTTTAAGTAAGCCTGTCTGGCTTTAATACAAGGTGATAATCTTTCCTAATAACATTTGTGGCATGACACAAAGGTTTAGTTTTGCGCCTCTCTGTTGGTGCCTCTATGCATCAAATATACATACATATTCAATAATACAGATACATCTCAATAATAATAATGGTTATATACATGTTTATCTTACCGCATCAATGAAATATTACACAATAAGTATGTTAACCGGCGATCAATGGTTACATTCAGATCGCCCACTGACGCAGACCAGCGAAGGCACTGGTCATGTATTCCTTGCTTCTGATGATAACACTACTTGTGCGATTTAAATCTTCGGGTGGCAACTAACGCTGGTTTCAAATCGTTTTATTACTCCGTTAGTCTATTCTACCACCAGCCAATCGAATTATGTTATGCCCACTAGCCTCTTTTTTTTCAAAAATAAATTACACTTTCAAAATTGTAACGTTTCCCCCGTTCTCTACCCTTCTCACTTTCAGTATCACACTGCATAAGCTATTTTTTTCAAATATTCCTCCATGCAAAACCCTCACTTACATTTTTTCTCTCTCTTGCTTGTACGCGTTTTGCCTAATGCAAAACGGTTTCGTAGATTTAAATTGTCACTACGGGTTTTCTCTCATCTGCACTAACCAAGTCCAAGGTTGTTTTTCAAACTTTAACTTTTTTGGAAAAAAATATGTCATAGCTACCGGTTTCTAAAGCCTAGTAGCTTTTTTCAAACTACTAACCCCTCTTTCGTTTTATGTTACACTAAGCAAGTCCTGTGACGTCACACTGTTGCATGTCGTTCTATTATTAGATTCAAACTAACGCTTGTCAAGGTTGCATTTTTCCGTCTCTCATTTCCCCCATCCGTTTCTTTATTCTATCACTCCGTTTGAAACTAACTATGCATTTCGATCTGTCAAAAGGCTTTTATTTTAGAGGCATTGGGTATTGCGGGGAGAGGAAAAGCTAACAGTTTTTGTGTATCGTTTACTATTGAGCTACTGCTTGTTAGAACCAACACGACTGCGGACGATGGTGACGATGTTAAACGCAACTCCCTATTTTATCTCTATAGTATTTTGAATTTATAAGCATTAATATTTTAACTATTTGATCGGGGTATCAGGGATCTTACTACAGGGACGTAACTCTTAAATGACTCGCAGGATCATGGGACCTATCTGACTATTTTGCGATTTTCAATCAGTTTCGACATGAACAGTGTTAATTAAGATAACGATAATATTCTAGGAATCAAGAACATTGACAAGGGGTTATGTGAACATATGTTCACTGGATTTGGTATGCTAGACATTTTATTATGGAACTCTAGTTTAATATATCATGACAGTGTATAATTCCATGACACTACGTTTGTTAACTACTGTGCTTAAATCGAGTGTTAATTATTGTGAATTCGCCAGACTTGGCTTGCTCTTTGACACAAATCTATTTCACACTCACACTGGACTTTGCAACAATATTTGGCTAACATGCCACATTATTATCTATTATTACAACATATAAGCATAGTTTTGTCTATTGCTTACACAAGTATGTTAGATACAATATTACTGTTGAGGCTGCTTCATGGTGCGATTTTTATCAGGGCAACTTATTATTAGTGCCAGGGTTTTGTCACACCATGTTGTACCTCAACTGAACGCAAGAAATATATGAAAGCGGTCGCGGTGAGATGAGTATCTAGGTATGAGATTGAGTTGGATGTGACGTCAGAGCGTCAAGATGTGTGCTTAAAAATGGCTTGTATATCAGCCATTATGTTGGAGTATGTATTCATGAAATATTTCTGGAAAAATGGTAAGCTATGTGCTTTAAATGAGAGGCATGAGAATATGCCAGGAGTATAGTTGAAGTCAGTACGGGACGGTGGTTCCCAATACAAAGAAGTGTGTTGAAAATATAATTGAACAGTGTTATAACGGGAGGACTCATTCCCCGAAGTTTATGGAGTGGAAGTTATGATGTATAAATATTAAACATACCGGGACGCTCAAATCCCCCGATGTTGTTGGAAAAAGATATAATGAATATTTGATATGCCTGGAGGCTCAATACCCCGATGTTAAATGGAATCAAAGAATGATACTATAAAAGTATCAACTAGGGAAAAGTTGAGTGACATTGTATACAAGCGAACCAAGATAGTGGTAGACTGAAAGTTAGAGGGAGTATTCATGCCATACTCGTGATTGTGACGTTTTGTGAATTCGTACTTACTGTGTATTAAACTGTTTGCCAAATCGTCTAAGTCGAGAGGTTCGTTCAATCATTCAAGGTTCAGTTGACCAGTTGATAGCCTTATTCAGTAATTGAAAATTGACAGAAGGAGGTATCTAATAAGATTGACTTCCAGAATATTTGACAATGCAAACCAAATTAAAAAAAATAAAAGAACTTCCACAGCTTTATTAAAACGAATGGATCCTAGACAACAAACGAGAGAATTCGGGCAATTTCTCTATCCCTTAACAGGAGAGAAATAAACTGGGGGCTGTCGTCCGATAGCTGGAAAAGAACTGAAAGCTCAGTCCTTCAAATTACTGGGAACGGTCGTCCGTTTTTCCTTCTTCTTTCAAAAATGAAATCAACTGAGGCTGGACTACTACACTTAACTTCTACGCAGGACTTTTAACATTTGAAGAACTATACGATTGTAGAGTGTCGATGAAAACTGTACATTCACTGAATTTCACAATTGAAGATGACATGTAACGGTTGCTCCATGTAGATGCATCAAAGATCGTTGACCTGACCTTGAGGACTGTCAAGATTCAACGCTTCGACATCATATTGATTCGGTTCGAACTTTACAACTCTACATTCAAGATTTTAAATACTAGCAGCACGCAATTTTCGAAGTTGAAAGATAAATGACAATCTGGCAAATTTTACTCAATGACGTCATCAAAGCCGGAAAACTTGCAAACGGACGTTCGCAGAAATGGGAATCAAGAGATAGCTTCGTAAATTTATGGAGTCCTGAAGGAGAGGTGTGGCACAAACACACTGATTCCGTATCTGGAGAGGTTCTGAGATACAAGAAAGATAAGTAGAGTTGTAAATTGTCTAATGCGTGACGGTATTTGACCATTTCGAACACGTTTGCCAGTCAACATCCAGTCCTATACACGTTATGTCATCTGCATGTCTATTTGTATAAAGTAAATGCTCGCTATTTGTAAATTTTCTTCGGAAATTTTGCAAATGACGATATCCTATTAGGTTATTAGTTGTTGGTTGTCCAGTCAAAGAAAATAACAGTGGAATTTTAGTCTTTGACTGCATAACAGACATCAATATTTGTTTAGATTGTTCCGTCAAGTCTACGTTATATATTTTCATTCATTAAGTTACGTAAGTGGGTCATTGTCTGCACAGCTGTTTTTTCTATCACACTTGTCTCATTGTGAAATTTGACGATTTGCTGTTTTTGTTCGTGATTCTCTGTCCTGTTTATTTTACAAGTAATTATTCAAATTTGTAGTTGCTTGTCAACATGTCTTTGTTTATTTTATTTCCTTTATATTTGTCGAGTAATGTTCTGTAATTCGACATGTTACTTATTATCATAATCATTGACTTGTACCATTCTTTTTCATTGTGCTCGTCTCTCATTCTTGGTATGTTCATTCCTTCATAAGGTATAAATTCAGTCAACAACATAATTTATTGTAATTAATTGATATTAAGGGGAGATTTGACACTTGTTGATTCGAATCAGAACACAAGATGTCGTCATTGTCAGAGTTTGTTGACATAGGTTTGCGTTTAGGCAAATCTGCAGCTGAGCTAGAGGCTTATGCTGAGAAAAACTATCATGACTATTTGGAACGTATGGAACGGAAGGAGCAACGAGATTTAAAGAAGCAGGAGCTTGATCAGGCAAGGGAATTGGAAGAGAAAAGACTTGCTCAAGCAAAAGAATTACAGGAATTGGAAGAGAAGAAATTAGTTCACGAAAGAGAACTTGAAGAGAAGAAATTAGTTCACGAAAGAGAACTTGAAGAGAAGAAATTAGTTCACGAAAGAGAACTTGAAGAGAAGAAATTAGTTCACGAAAGAGAACTTGAAGAGAAGAAATTAGTTCAACTAGAAGCAGCTAGAAGAGAACAAGAAGCAGCTAGAGAGTTGGAAAGGGCAAAAATGGTTCAAAAAGAAAAAGAAAGATAATGGAACTACGTAGGTTGGAACTTCTTCAGCTGGAGCAAGCCCACAAAAATGCTATTGAACTTCAGTCATTGAAATTACAGGCTGATAAAGAAAAAGAGATTGAGATTGCAAAGATTAATGCCCAACATACTGGTGCTAATCCA
This sequence comes from Oreohelix idahoensis, assembly GCA_024509875.1. NCBI lineage: Eukaryota > Metazoa > Mollusca > Gastropoda > Stylommatophora > Oreohelicidae > Oreohelix > Oreohelix idahoensis. The sequence goes on from JAMPIV010015633.1 coordinate 114,328, forward strand.
CAAGGTTCTCAGGGTAATAATTTTAATTATCCAAAAATTAAATTGCCAAATTTTGATGATAAACGGGACTGTATGGACTCGTTCATTATGAGATTTAAAATGAGGGCTACGGATTTGAAGATCCCAAAAGATAGGTAGCCTATTATCTTTTCAGACTACCTAACAGGGGAAGCAATGCGTTGTTTCATGTCAATTGATGAAACAAGTCGATCTGATTTCGATATTGTTGCCAATACATTGATGGCAAAATTTCAGCTCACTGAGGAGGGTTTTCGATCCAGATTTCATTCTGCAGTTCCGTCCAAGAATGCAGATTTCGGAGAGTTCATATCTTCTATTAAATTGTACTTGGGTCGATGGATAGATTTATCGGGTATCAATAAATCTGTTGATGAATTATTTGACCTAATGCTCAGGGATAAAGTTTTATCTACCTGTGGCGCAGATTTTGTTAGTTTTTTGCAGGAGAGAAAGCCAAAATCTATCAATGAGTGTCAAGAATTGGGGAGAAACTACATGTCTGCACATCCAAACAAGGAAATGCGTAAGGTTTCCTTTGATAATGCATTACCTGTATGTGTTTCGTACCACGACGGAGGAGTGGGTGACCACCGTTCTCGCCCAAGGAGTACAGAGGGCAGATATAGGAGTGATTATCGATCTTCCTTTCGAGGACGGTACAATTTTCCTCGTCGTCAGTCACCATCTCACTTCGGTGGGTATAGATATTCTAATTACTCTAACCGAGGTCGTGGACAACACTACGGTAATAGCAGTGATGATATACATCACAGATTTGATAGAAGAAATTCAGGTGAACGCTTCAATGGAAATGGTAGGTGCAATTTTGATGGGGTAAACAATAAGCACGGCAAACAATGCAATCACAAACCTGATCACAAAAATGATTGTAAACTGGCAAAAGGGAAAGCAGACCATGCTAACGTCTGTACCCAACTTTGTGATCATGATAGCCATGTTGAACAGGCTAATGCATGCATTGTACGCTCAAGCAAAGATAACAATTGCACTGAGTGTAATACACTTTATGAGCCAGGTGCTAAAACTAGACTTTTGTGTGGCCATATTTTACCAGCGATGTCTGTCTGCGATTTTATTGGTCGCCTTACATTACACAAAGGTTTTATAGGTGACAGACCAGCCACCATTCTTCGTGACACGGGATGTACGATTGTCGGGATACGGAAATCGTTGCTAGATAAATCATCATTTACAGGAAAGTCACTGAAATGTGTTACTTTTGGTGGTAACATTGAATGGTTTCCCATGGCAAAGGCGGAGATCGACACACCATTTTATTCAGGGACTGTACTCGTGTGTGGTTTGGAGAACCCTGTAAGTGACGTGATACTTGGTAACATTCCAGGTGTAAAAGACTGTTCACCTGAGGAAATTGCCAAGTGGGTCAACAAGCACCCATTGATGGCGAATGCGGTCACTACAAGAGCTCAGCATGAAGCAAGCATTTTGACCGATACATCTCCATCTGTCATGGAGGAGACGCCACTGAGAAATGCTCAAAACATTTCTCCGATTATCTTTACACAAAAACAAAATGAAGATGAATCTTTAAAGAAATTATTCACTTTGGCTGAAACAAAACAAATTAAGATTACTAAAAGCTCATCATATTGGTTTGAGTTTCGCAACAAGGTTTTGATCAGATGTTTTAAAAGGGGAGATGATCAGGTAAAGAAACAGATTGTGGTACCAAAAAGTTTTAGACCTTTAGTTTTAAATACAGGTCACGATGTACCTATGGCAGGACACTTAGGTCGTAATCGGACTTTGTTTCGAATTACTACAAATTTTTATTGGCCTGGCATCAACACAGATGTAAAAAGATATTGTTGATATTGTCATACTTGTCAAAAAGTCGCACGCAGGGGTAAGAACCAGACTGCACCCTTGCAAGTCACAGATGTGCCTGTGCGCGCATTTAAAAAACTAGCTATAGACATCATCGGTCCATTGTCTGTAATGTCAGATCGAGGTTTTCAATATATTTTAACGTGCATTGATTTGTGCACTAGATGGCCTGAGGTTATACCGTTAAAAAACATTAATACCATATCAGGTGCGGAGGCTTTGAACTTGATTTTTACAAGGATAGGTTTTCCTGAGGAAATACTGTCGGATAGAGGGACACAGTTTAAGTCGGAACTTATGAGCGCGATAGAAAGCTTGTATTGCATAAAACATTCATTCACAAGTCCATATAGACCAAGTTCAAATGGGGTTTGTGAAAGATTTAACGGCTCTCTTAAGTTAATGCTTGGGTAGGTTACTGATGCACACCCTCGGGATTGGGATAAGATTCTCCCATCGGTTCTCTTTGCTTACAGAGAGATCCCTCAGGAGAGTACTGGATTCTCTCCCTTTGAACTCGTGTATGGCGCGAATCCGAGAGGCCCGTTATATCTACTGAAGGATTTAATCCTTGGTACTTCTCAGGATGATGCAACTCGCAGTAGTTACGAGTTCGTTGTTGATTTACGACAAAGGTTAGTGGATGCATGTCAGATCGCATCACAGAGTATACAAACGGCAACTCAAAAATCGAGGTTGCTACATAACCAATCTCGTACCCTAAGATCATTTATCCCAGGGGAAGAAGTCTTACTGCTCTTACCTATTAAGGAAAATAAGTTGTTAATTTCATGGCAGGGGCCATACAAAGTGGTGAAAAGGATCACAGATGTTGATTACTCAATTGATATTAAAGGGAAAATTAAAACGTATCATCTAAATATGTTGAAATTATACACGCCAAGACCAGCTGAATTGATGGATGTCTTGGATGAGGTTCATAGATCCTCATGCGCTGTTGTTCAGTCTGAGGATGCTACATCTGATATTCCATTGGAATTTACTTTACCTTCTATGTCTGCTCATGAGACGTGGCAGGATGTTTCTATTTCTTCATCACTTTCGCATTCTGAACAAAGTCAAATCCGTGATGTTTTACGTTCTTTCTCTGACGTATTTTCAGAACATCCATGTCATACTGACTTAATATCTCATGAGATTGTGATCGCTGATTCTACTCCGATTAAAATCAGACCATATCCTATTCCGCTTCACTACAGAGATAGGGTAGATAAGGAAATCTCAGATATGCTTAAAATGGGTATTATTTCACACTCTTCGTCTTCGTATTCTTCTCCAATGGTATTGGTGAAGAAACCAGATGGATCTCTACGCATCTGTATTGATTTTTGGAAACTAAATCAGGTTACAGTCACAGATGCTGAGCCAATTCCAATTATGGAAGATCTTCCACAGCTGGCTAACGCGACATTCTTTACTAAACTAGATTTGGCAAAAGGATACTGGCAAATTCCGTTGTCTGAAGATTCTAGACATTTGACAGCATTTGCCACACCAAGAGGTTTATTTGAATGGAATTATATGTGTTTCGGGTTGGTGAATGCACCTGCGACATTTGTTCGCATGATGCGCCGTTTGGTTGGCGATAGACCCGATATCATCACATATATAGATGACATTTGTTTATTCCATAACACATGGGAAGAACATATTGTAGGTTTTATTTCTTTGCTAGAACAGCTTAGAAAGCATCATTTGACAGTTAGACCTTCGAAAGTTCAGATAGGTTTTCAGGAAATATCTTTCCTGGGGCATAAAATCGGTAATCATCGACTTTATCCTTCGGATAGTCTGGTGAATAAAATCCTGAACATTCAGATACCGAAAAATAAGAAAGAGGTCCGTAGTCTGTTAGGGCTCATTAACTATTATCATAAATTTATTCCGGACTTTTCGTTTATCTCTGGTCCTCTTTCAGATTTGACCCGCAAAGGTGCTCCTCTTAAATTATTGTGGTCAAAGACTTGTCAGTTAGCATTGGATAAGATTAAAATACTATTCGCGAATCATCCTATTTTGATTCTGCCAGATATCCATGAACCCTTCTATATTCACACAGACGCTTCTCAGATGGGAATCGGTGGCAGTTTGATGCAACTTGTCAACGACGTACTCCATCCTTGCTTCTTTGTGAGCCAGAAGTTGTCTGCAGCAGAGAAGAAATATTCGGCGGGAGAAAGAGAGCTCCTTGCTCTCGTCTGGACCATATCAAAACTTTCTCGCTACTTGCTCGGACGAAAATTTTACGTTGAGGTAGATCATCATCCTTTGACCTCAATGAAACCAAAAGCATTTAAGAACTCAAGAATCTACAGATGGTTTCTGCTACTGCAACAGTTTTCTTTCGAAATCAAGCACATACGCGGTGAGGACAATTGGTTAGCTGACTTGTTGTCGCGATTTGCAACTCACCAGGACTGATATATTTCACATGGAACTTTGCATCCAGGTTTATGGTTCCAGTTTGTTTGGACATCATACTATGTCTTCTGGACTTGCTATTTCGTCCGGATATATGGACTCAAATTTTATTGCAATTTTGGTTATTTAATAATTGCTCTTCATATTTTTATGTGTATATGTCAAATTCCTGATACTTCTCTTTGGATTGCTTGTCTGTAAGGTGTATCCGTACGTAAGATAGCTTAAGGTTATACCCTGCAGGATCTTGCGCGTTTCCTGAAGTAAACGCTCGGGAGCGTGAAGGGTAATGTTGAGGCTGCTTCATGGTGCGATTTTTATCAGGGCACCTTATTATTAGTGCCAGGGTTTTGTCACACCATGTTGTACCTCAACTGAAGAGCGTCAAGATGTGTGCTTAAAAATGGCTTGTGTATCAGCCATTATGTTGTAGTATGTATTCATGAAATATTTCTGGAAAAATGGTAAGCTATGTGCTTTAAATGAGAGGCATGAGAATATGCCAGGAGTATAGTTGAAGTCAGTACGGGACGGTGGTTCCCAATACAAAGAAGTGTGTTGAAAATATAATTGAACAGTGTTATAACGGGAGGACTCATTCCCCGAAGTTTATGGAGTGGAAGTTATGATGTATAAATATTAAACATACCGGGACGCTCAAATCTCCCGATGTTGTTGGAAAAAGATATAATGAATATTTGATATGCCTGGAGGCTCAATACCCCGATGTTAAATGGAATCAAAGAATGATACTATAAAAGTATCAACTAGGGAAAAGTTGAGTGACATTGTATACAAGCGAACCAAGATAGTGGTAGACTGAAAGTTAGAGGGAGTATTCATGCCATACTCGTGATTGTGACGTTTTGTGAATTCGTACTTACTGTGTATTAAACTGTTTGCCAAATCGTCTAAGTCGAGAGGTTCGTTCAATCATTCAAGGTTCAGTTGACCAGTTGATAGCCTTATTCAGTAATTTAAAATTGACAGAAGGAGGTATCTAATAAGATTGACTTCCAGAATATTTGACAATGCAAACCAAATTTAAAAAAATATAAGAACTTCCACAGCTTTATTAAAACGAATGGATCCTAGACAACAAACGAGAGAATTCGGGCAATTTCTCTATCCCCTAACAATTACATTGGTTTTCTTAACATCACAATGTTATGTTGATGACATGTACTTTACAGATACACATACTTTTAATCTTTCAAAGGATAAGTTTGCATTAATTTACTATATAATTGAGTGTCTGCTTCACGTCATCTATTGTCTCTATTACATAATTGTATTAATTTTAATGCTTTGCATTATGACTATTATTAATATGAGATTAATTGACTACTAATACTGGACTTGACAGATAGGTAATTCGACGGTGTGAGTATCAGAGTGCATGGTTTGCTTCGATCATTTGTTTTAATATGTTGGGTGTTTTTAGTGATAGTCACCTCACATTGGTGTTAAAATGATTTATGTCCTTTGTAGTCGATGGTGTAAGTATCCTTTCCTAATGTCCAAACTTTGAGTGTTTAATTGCCTACTCTGTGACACAAACCTGGGTGCTATACTATGATGATAGGAAACTCTTCACAGAGCAATACATCAGGAAGCAATCTGATCATCAGAAGAAGTCCCCCCGTCCGACAAGCGTTTCGGCCCAGTACACTCCTTTACACTCTAAGGGGGGCGGGCCCACTTGGGTCATGACTCCCAAGCGTCTCAGCCTCCTGTTGTCTTGTATCGAAAATGAACCCATTTCACTTATGGTAGCAACTTTAAAATCCACAACTCCGCCAGCCGTGGAGGCAATTGTGAAAGTAACAAAGAGAAGACAAATTATTCCGTTCGTTCCGTCGCGGAGCCGACGAGTCTAGCCACTGCGCTAGCGCCACTGAAATTCTGTGCCTGACACCCCTTATAATATACGCCGCATGTTGCCCTTGAGTCATAGCCCATTCACTAGTACACCAAAAAACTCAGCGTGTTGTGGACTTTAAAAATGTTGGTGTTTTCTGTTTATTGTCACGATTTCCATTGCCCATTGCGGTTGTTCCACAGCCAGCCTTGCCTTTTCGGCAGTTTCACTAAGCCTCTTCAGTGCCCTTGTTCTCGACTGTCCCATCAGCCCCAACAGTTTCAATAAATCATACACTGATGCAGCCACAAGCCCTCTTGTGCCCACTTCAAGTCATGACCCTTGCAGTGAACCAATCGTGTCTCAGATCCGCGGCCAGATCACTATACTTGGCCGCTTTGAACGAATGTTGCTCGTCTAATCTGGATTCAAATGGCACGGTCAGTTCAATCAATATGACCTGAAGCGTTGCTGAAGAATGAAGCACTATATTCGGCCGTCTCTGCGATTTTCTGATACTCTCTGGATATGCCCCTCGTCCAGGTAGGTCTACCGCCATCTCCCAGTAGTTTGCACAGTCAAGAAGTGATGGTAAACTGCTACCAGGTTTACTTGGTTTGGGGTGTGCTGACTTTCCTGCCCTCAGAAAGTATGTATTTGCGGTGTTCGGCCTGGGTTTGCTATTGGCCTTCATCCTTGCCAGATCTATTGTCGCAGCAAGCTCATTTAGCACTTTGTTATGGCGCCAAGTGTATCGCCCTTGCCCTAATGACACCTTACACGCTGAGAGCACGTGTTCAATTGTCTGCCTTCCCTGGCACAGGGGGCACTGCTTGATACGGGTATTTGGGATATGGTAACCCACTTTGAATTTAGTACGCGTGAACATATTGAGATGCCACCAATGTAAGGTGCTTAGCACTTAAAACCATTATATTGACCGCGATGTTATAGGGTTGACTAGGGATAGTCATGACGTAGTTAGTTGATAGGCTGGGGCAATGCAACGCGATTCCTTTACCCTTGATTAGACTGACTTTGAAGAAGTCAGATGTGTTTCACTTCGCGGTCGAAGTTTATGCATTCTACGCAGTGTTTCCTCTGGGATTATAAGGCATGGGTCAACCTTCATTATGTAGTGATGAAAGAATAAGTCATCCGGAGCTGGATAAGTATTTTGTGGTGAATTCCTGAAATTATTAATATTATATCTTCAAACGTCAATGATCACTACCGAATGTTCGCCAGTCGACATTGCGTGTAAAACGTTGACTCTTGATGAACGTATAAGGAGACAGTAGTCAGACTGCACTTTCGAATGTATTTTAATCATGAGATGACTTGTCTATGAACTGTTTGTATATTGTCATTAAATATTGAATGTGTGATGGACTCTCACACGGAACGAGTTGTCACCTTTGTGAATTAAGGTTGATATTATTCTACACTCATCATTCGCGTAATATATCAGCACAGATGCTTAAAAAGGCAGACATTATAACATTAAGGCACAAGCATGAAGTTCAAGGAACGAATCAGAGACACCAGATCATGAGTTATTACTTTAATGATTGGGCCAGCTAACCAAGGCCTTAATATACGTTACGCCTCTACATGAACACATTCTGTAACACTGCTCATCATCCGACTTTCCCCATTTCACAAGGTTGGTGGCCGACGGCCGCAGGTCATACATTGATCTAACAACGAAGCTGAGCCTAAGAGGTGCCATATGTCATATATCATTCCATGTCAAGGACCTCTGCAGGGCCCCTTCCCATGTAGTCCATTGGCCTTGTTGGACCTGCTGCACTGCTTTTTGCAACCTCTTATCATTCTCAGCTCCTCGTATCTCCTGAACTACAATGTCTCTGCGCTCCCTGCTTGATGCCTTGGACCACCAGCGGATGTCTCCATGACCAAATCCCCGTCTATTCGTTTGTGTGTATCCGATTATCTCCCTCAGTTTGAGTGACTCTTGGGCATCATCAACAGCTTCTTCCACTCTCCATTTCCTTCCCGTTTTCAGTGTGGGCTGAATGGACTTAACTACGTCATCAGCTGACTCGCGTAGCATCATTGCAAGCCTTGCCTTTCCAACTTTGTACTCTTCAACAACTGACTTGAAGGGAAGCCGAAGTTTTGACTTTTTGCAGTACAGTGCTGCATCTGACAGACCTGGTGGTAACCCTAGCCATTTTCTAATGAAATTGTTTACCTTCTGCTCTATAGCTTCCACTGTACTTGTGCTTATTTCATATATAAGCAGTGGCCACAGCAACTTCGGTATCAACATGAACTGGAGGCACCACAGTTTGAACTTTCCCAGGTGTCTGCTTTGGTCTATGATCTGTAGTCCTCTGTCTGCCATTTCTGTTGTCTGTTGCACTGCCTTCGAGTCTTTTAATGAGGTATCGTACACCCTGCCAAGACTTTTAACAGGTTCTTCAATGACAGTAAAGATTCTTTGGTTGGAAACCCTGAATATGTCCTTTGCTATCTTCCCTTTCCTGACTGATAGGCTTCTCGACTTCTTGGGTTTGAAGCTCATTCTGCACCAGCTGGCTAGTTCATCCAGGCGTGCTAACATCCTCCGGGCCTAATGTTCATCTGATGTCAGAATTGTTGTGTCATCCATGAATGCTTTGAGCGGTGGCATGTAACATTTTCCACCGAGCTTTGGACCTATAGCCATTCCTTCAGCCGCATTGAGGATTACCTGCATAGCCATCACGAATAGTATCGGAGAGATGGTACATCCCATCGCAATTCCAACTTCAAGGCCAGTCTACTTCGTCGTGTACTCTCTGGTTGAAAATCGTTCAGAAAACCCTGCGAAATACAGCTTCAGCATTGTTGCAATCTCTTGTGGAACATGATCTAGGGCCCGTTCACTAGTACACCAAAAAACTCAGCGTATTGTGGACTTAGAAAAATTATACTAGTTCATACTAACATAGTTCATAGAACTATACTAGTTCATACTAACAGTGAAATGTGATGATACTATCGTTCACTCTAGTGATGTTTATACTTACACTTCCGAAATAGTAACTCAGCTGCAGTTTTTGACATACGCTCAAAGAAAGACATAGTCTACATGTCCTGTGGTGCCTAGTTGGCAGAGAGGATAGTGTGATTCGCTTCCGTAGCTAGGCGGTGGTGCCGCTCAGAAGGTCCTGGATTCGATTCTCCGATTAGCCTCTCACCTCTGTTGTTTTTCTGTTGTCTAGTTTTCTACGTTTTTATTTCTCACGAGTGCCTGAAACATACATTTATGCGTGTTATATTTATTTATTTACAGTTTTCATGTTGTAAATTCATGTTATACCAGAACGATGTCATCTTTGATCACAAGAAACTTATACGACCTTTGTTATCAATTAAATTGACTCGCACTGAACAAAATATTCATATACATATGAAATTAAAAATTAAAAAACAAATTCCATTACTGCATTTATAATCATATGAAAAATATATCACTGAAATGAAAAACGGAATAAGCCACACAAAATCCATCGTTCTACAAAGTGCGAAATATTGATAGCAATAAATTGTTATCGATGACAGTAAAGAAACGAGTGCTGAAGTGTTAACTGAACCAAGTGTAACGTATGGAAGTGAGTCATGAACATTAAGTAAACAATATTTAAAAAATCACTGGAGGCTAAAAAATTATGGTTTCTCACAAGAATATTTTAGGAGCTAGAAGCAAAGAAGGCATCATAACAATGGGAAAACAAAGCACCAGAAGTACAGGAAGTCTGAGAGGGAAGATGATGAACAGCGCGACACTAGGGAAATGGAAGGATACAAAAATAGACTTGGTTAGAGATAAAATCAACAACGGAATTGATGAGAGATCACAACAACAGCAGACTTGATGGGAGAGATCATCAACAACAGACTTGATGGAAGATAACAACAAGAGAGGATCTAAAGGAGGAGATTAAAGCACTGATGAAGATGGTCTTTAAAAACCAAACAACAAAAAACATGATGGAAGATAAAAACAACAGACTTGATGGGAAATAACAAGAACAGACATTATGGAAGAAATCAATAACATAATTGATGTAAAATGAACATCAACGTCAGCGTGATGGGAGATCAAATCACTCACATACTTGATGTGAGATAACATAAAAAACAGACTTGATGAGAGATAACACCAAACAAGAGGCTTATTGAATTTTCATTTCTTGTGCCATCCCGTAAATCATTTTGTGCTCTTCACGTTCTATTTTCCTTCCTGGGACAATATTTGGAATTTTCGAGTCACTTGTTTACACTTCTTCCTGTAATAATTCGTCATGTTTCTTTACCTGATCATTCCTGCTGAGAGAGTAGACAGTGATGTAATATTTATCGACAGTCATGTTGGTAACATTTTCATGTACCAGACATTGGCGCGCCGGATTAACACGAAGATCGCTCCGCGAGCTTGGTTAGCGCTGATATACAGTAGCTATGGGAACTTCCTAATTGCTAGTTGATGTCCAAGTCATATAAGGCTGACAACCTCAGCATATACACTGATGATTTCATGAACCACCACTGCAAGAGCTGGTGACTGTTTTATGCGGGTTTCTCATTGAGAACCAAAAGCAGAGGTAGTCCCAAGATCCATATGGAGCAGGAAGTTGATGATGATAGAACTGATGTACAAACGTATTAAATTATTCACCTTTTCAACCAGTGCAAATGTAAAGATATTCAATATAAATGTAATGAATGTTTTCCGCTCGGTGGGATTACTATTAATGCCCAGAGAGGGTAAAGTTCTGAGGTAGATGGGATGGTGGAGTGAAAAAAAAGGGGGGGGGGACCAAATGATTGTGAGACAGGAAACCCAATACTCAGGAGGGTATTTGTTTCTCTTCTTTTATAATACAAGTCGGTGGTACTAGTTGAGGGTCCTTTCTTAGTAACAAAGTGTGTTGTGTAAGTGGCTTGCTGTCAACGCTAGGGACTAGCATCAGACGGGTCTTGAAGACGCTGGACCAGCTTCGTGATTACTCCTCGATATTTCCTGGAAGGTGTCACAACCTCCAGACTTGACCAGTGACGAGAATGCATCAGTCCATAACCTGCAAAGAACAAATCATCGGCTGCAGCAGAAACCAACAAAGTTACTGGCAGCTAAGAACAAACTTTAAGGCTGCTTATATCTATATATCTTTATATATATCTATATATATATATATATATATATATATATATATATATATATATATATATATATATATATATATATATATATATATATATATATATACATATATATATATACACACACACACACACACATTTATAGTTGATTTAATCATTTTGAGTGTACTGCACTCGTATGTCTCAGTCACTTTAAATACACTTAAATTACTAAATTAAGATTTCACTGAATTAAATCAGTTGGGGGTTTGAACGAGCTAAATCATACAATATACCTCTTCACAAAAGTTGCCGGGCTGATAATACGTTAACTGTACTAAGACACATTCAGCATTGTTCTTGATTTATGAATATCATACCTCCTCAAGGTAGAAGCATCATCATCCTTCTATCTGCTTCTCTGCCAAGAGTAATTAAAGGTAGATACCTTTGAAGACCCACATTAGATACTCTAGGTTGTGGCCATCGTTGGGCCATCACTGCAGAGCAAAGGGGAGGCAACCCGTGACACATTGTGGTCTCGTCTTGGGATTAGTGAACTTGGACACACATTTGTAATAAATCACAAGTGCGGACCTAGACCTGAATTGTAGAACCTGTCAAGTTTATCCCCTGGAGTTGACTGACAAAAATGTTAGATTTACTGAAAGAGTTCAGTCAGCTATATTTTAGATAGATCTGATCATATGTAGCGAGAGGTTAATTTGGTATAGAGTATTGTAGATAATAAGAAGGACAGGAAACAAGATGGGCACAGCATTTCAGAGAAACTCTCAACAAGGAATAATCAGAGACACAATTGAATGTTCCTGAGGCTGAAAATGATCTAGATGTTAATACAGACATTCCACGAAAAGAAGAAATCATCAGAGCAATCAAATGGTTAAAGAATGGAAAAGCTCCTGGCCATAATAACTTATATGCAGAGTTATTTAAGACAGACCCTGAGCTAGCAGAAGAACTATTAGAACCACTATTTACACAAATCTGGAAAACAGGGACAACACCAACAGAGTGGAACAAAGAAATAATTGTCAAATTGCACAAGAAGGGAGATCTTGCTGACTGCACTAATTGGAGAGAAATCACTCTTCCCTCAGTTCCCAGCAAATTACTTGGCAGGATAATTACACAGAGAATTTCAAAAGCAGTAGACCACAAACTGAGGAATGAACAAGCAGGATTTAGAAAGAACAGAAGATGTGTAGATCATATATTTTCCCTCAGGAACATTATAGAACAGTGCTCAGAATAGCAAAGACAGCTGTACATTAATTTCGTTGATTATGAAAAGGCTTTTGACAGCATACATAGGGACAGTTTATGGAAAATACTGAGGGCTTATATAATTCAAAGCGGCAAAGTGTCAATCATAAAAAGCTTCTATGCCAACTTTACGTGTAGCGTTGGGCAGAGCAACCTAACCTTTGAGGTGAAGACAGGAGTACGACAGGGATGCCCCTTATCAACCACTCTATTTTTAACAGTCATAGACTGTGTGATACGGCAGACAACAGAGGGCAGTCCAAGAGGAATAAGATGGACTACATTTTCTACATTGGAAGATCTGGAATATGCAGATGACATTGCACTACTAGCACATTCACATCAACACATCCAGGAAAAAACGGATAGACTTAATAAGTATAGACAGCAGGTGGGCTTGAACGTCAATCTAAAGAAGACAGAGGTCATGACGCTTAATGTGAGGAAACCTGAAACCATATCAGTAAGGAATCTGCAACTGGAACAGACAGACGCTTTCACACATCTAGGATGCATAGTAACACCAGACGGTGGTGTAAGCAAAGACATCAACAACAGAATGAACAAAGCAAGAACAGCCTTTTTTAGTCTAAGCAACATCAAGAAGTCTGCTCAGTACAGCACAAGAAGAAAATTAAGATTATATCAGAGCTGTGTGATTTCTGTGCTTCTCTATGGTGCGCAATGCTGGAGAGTTACAGAGAAGGAAATGTCGAAATTGTCCTCTTTTCACACAACATGCCTAAAAAAAATTCTCCGAATCTTTTGGCCGAATATCATCACTAACCAAGATCTACTTACTCGGAGCAAACAAGAGGACATGTACATCACCATAGCTGGCAGACGGTGGAGCTGGGTTGGCCATGTCCTCAGAAGAGACCCCGATGCCGTCACAAGAACAGCTTGTGACCCCTGAAGGAAAGCGAAAGAGAGGCCGCCCACAAACACCTTGGCGGAGGACTGTGGAGGCTGAGATGCAAAGAATGATCCAGAGCTGGGGCACTGTAAGAAGGATGGCCACCGACCGAGTAAAGCTGAATCGATCTGTTGTTGTCCTACAAGACGCCACCAGGCGTGATGGCCAGTGACTTCTTTTACGGTCGGTGGCTAAGGATCAAAGAAGAAGATTGTAGATAAAAAGTTGTATCAGTGATACAAAGTATAGCTGCCAGATAAGAGTACTGGTATTATAAGCAATACCTCATTCTCAGAAATAAGCAATGGCACATGGTTGTCATAGGTATAGTTATACTGTGAAAAAGGCTGGCCCAGATGGTAATAAGCAGTACCAGCTCCTACGTTGTCCCTCTCTATAACTATCATATGTGAATGTGTTTCGCCTAGGGAAATAAATAAAGTAAAAGTAACCAAACAAAACTGGAATGAGTTACTCAAGGCTCTTGTTACAATTTGATAATTTATTTATATACAGTTATTGTTTATTTTCTTTTTGTGAAATGGAAGGATGTTTTGTATACAGATGATGATGATTACAATAGCCGTAACTAAAGAAAATAATCACGTTTACTAGTAAAGTGTCATTGTTTCTTACCTTCTTGATCACTTGGTTCCAAAGAACTTAATTGTATAAATATTGTCAAGTACACTCTCTTGCTCTTGGACTTGCACTGGTAAATAATAATCTTATTAATAGTCTTGTGATTTACATCATGTCTTTAATCACTATGGAGCGTACGAATTTTTATTCACATCACTAATCTCTAGTACATGTAGTGACCATATTATGCTTCAGTCTGGTAGTGATAGACTTAACTCAAAGTAAGTTCTGATGAGACTCCACGGTCTCTCTACTGTTGAAAACTGGATCTGAGAAATCCCAAAGCTGAGTGATAATACCACAATCTTCCGTTTTGCTGGCAGGGCAGTATGATGTTATGCGCTAGGACATGAAATACACAATGTCCTTTGCTGGTATATGGCCATAATCTCTTTCATTACCACAAATGAAAGGAAAGTGAGATTTCAGAAAGAAATTGGTAATACATGGTTGACAGATCAAGTCAGAGACATTTACTCAGTAAATTTATCATAAAACTTTAACAACATTCCTTAACTCAAATTCTCATTTCTGTCCATGATTGACTTCACTGAAATAACATAGGCTTTGGTATAATGGTTAACTATATATTCAAATTTTACAGCAAATCACTTCCTCCTATTCTTTCAGTGTTCTTGCTAGTCCTGTCCCATCCAGTAATTAGAAAAAGTCTTACTTGGCCTTCTGATAAAAAGTTTTCTACCTTTTCCAAACCTTCTTCTGATTTAATTCAAAAAGAATTACACAGAAAAAATGGTCGTTTCCCTCCAGTACTTGTTCCAGATGAATCTACACATACAACCCTTCCAAAATGCATACAAATAATAGTATATACATATTTATACTTAGATCATTCTTACCCTCAATCCAGAATACACGCAGGGCTTCTAAAATCTTTGACAGGCTGCACATGCTGTTGAATGGCAAAGACGCTAGGGTGACGTAACTCTGACTACTGTATTTGTAATCACTGGACAACAAATTTTGACTTTTTGTGTGTATTTGAGATTAAACCAAGTTACCTTTATGTTGTTTGGGCTGCTGAATATGAAAATGGCTGTTAAAACACCAGATTAGCTCTAGTTTTTAAAAATATCTATAAAACTAGTTTTACTTATTTGCATTTACATACCATATGATAATAATGCTCATAGCGGAAATGATAGACAGCGACGCCCTTTTGCCTGTCGCTTGTAATGAGTTTCTGGAGCATCTCTCACTATGGTCCAACAATAGTCTGCTAGCATTGCTGCATTCATTTCCATTGGTACCTTTTTCGAGGATAGTAATGTTCTGATGAAATCGATCCCCATGCTCGTCACTGACAGCACCGCAGTTAACAGGGAAGAAATCTAGATGAGAGTGTAAAAAGTGTAATTTCAAAGACTTGTTACACCCTAGTCTCTCGTACCGCTGCAAAAGGGTTTCCACAAGCTCTTGGTAATTGTCAACCTTGTTGTTTCCTGGAAAGTGTGTGGCCACTTGCTGGAAAGCATTCCAAGCTAACTTTTCATCACCTGTGAGGATATCATCAAAACGCTGATCTCGGAAGAGCTGACGTTTCTGTGGACCGACCAATACACTGTGGCCGGAGGAATGGACGGGAACGGCACCAAATCAAGTTAGATGTGACCGGGCTTGGTCACGGTGACAAATCAAGTCTAGTGTGACAGGGTGAGAATGGGGTGGAATCTTTTATCAATATTCATCTGTTGTTTTACTCGCGACTGCCAGAGTTGGTGATTACAGAATAGGAACATAACCCAGGTGATTCTTTTGGAGACTCGTAACTGTGTTTATGTTTTAGGCTGCATGATCGTCGAAAATATGGTAACATTCTTTTCTCAATTACCTGATGTAAACAAACGACACTTCCTACTGACGTTCAGGAAATAAGTTCAAGCTGGATTAAATATGAATGAACACCTTTATTAAGTGTCTTTAACCTCTGACAACTTCATAATAGTTCATAAATGCATGTGCTTCTGTGGTATACAAACCAGTCATCTCAAGAAATAACACACAGCCATCGAACTTACAAGATGGTCCAAAACCCCAAAATCACTGTCTCGCTCGTCTCGTGTCTAAAACCAACTCACTTAACCCCCTTCTCTCAAACCATCACTTCCGTCCTAGCTACTGAGCAATTCTACCCCAAGTTCGATGACGTCATTCCTGAACACTTTAATTAAATCACTCATAGGATTTGTGACTAGTGTTATTACGCTAACTAGACACGCTCAAATACTTAGTGTTTAATCTTGCTAAGTATTCTTACCCTAACTATAATTAAGTGGCAGCACCTTAGTGTTAATCCGACGTAACAGTCCGTACTGTCACATACGCCCGGGGCCACTAAAGTGTATCCCGTAGGAGACACTTTATTCCCTAGAAAATAATTTACTAACTCTAAAAAAAATTATTGGGATTCATGTATCCCACCATAAATCATGTCAGAAGGACTACAATAAACAATAGATGGGAATGATGGATGAAATAACACCATTACCATCTCACACACAAAAATCGATCATGAAGGGGTAGGGACTGATGGATATAACATAAACGAGGGACACATGGGAAGAAAAAACTATGGAGGTTATGGTAGCTACAAATAGTACTATTAAGTGGCAAAAAAATATATGGGCAAAATAGAACAGTAACTAACAATCATCAACGAACTAACAAAACGCTTTATGGGTTTTGTAGTCATCAATATCTCTCACACTTGTGCGAATCATAAAACATAAAATAACATGACAAGCGAGTTAACGTCGCAAGGAAAAAAAATTGGCCAAAAAAATATGTATATATATGGCGAGTGCACAAAAAGGCTGTCACCCTACACTTCACTGAAGTGGGTGATGAAAAAAAAATATGAATGGAACAAATGGACATAGAACCACAAACTACTTGGTGGCAAAATATGGGCAAAATGAGTAAGTCTCATTAAAAAAAATGACTTTGCCGGTGTAACAATAACCGGAAACAATGAATGGAATGGAAACATGGTAATCAATGGACAATGGTATAGAATATATAAATGGGCAAATAGTTAAATCACATGTATGAGTGTCGGTGTAACAATAACCGAAAATTCAAACAATTATAATGCAATATGGTGTCGTCATCATAATAAATCGTGAATGATGCCAACATTAGTGGCGGGTGAAGATGTACATTAGTTAATCACTTTTATTTGGTACAACAGAACGATGTAAACCTTAAAAAAATCTGGGTAAAATCTTACGTCAGAAACATGGCAAAAAGAAAAAAAAAAAAAAAAAATCATAGGGTACACAAGATGGTCAAATATTACATTAGTCAAAATAATGTGACATAATGACGCTAACGAGCGTAAAAGGAAACTACATCAACTACAATATATCAGGACTGCAGAGATCGTCTGAGTTGGTTGATCTCCATCAGCAGTGGTCGAAAGGATGTCGTGATGGAACTGTTCATGTACTGGCAGATTCGGCAATGTCTTTCTTGCGGACGAAAATGTAACAGCTCTCCATAAATAACGGCTGTTGGACTTTCCTATCTGAACTGGAAATATGCGTAAAGTGTGTAACCCAGATGTTCAAGGATGCGTAACGATTGGACTTCAAGGTAGCATCAGGATCAAGCAATTCAGCAGGAGGGGTATTGTGTAGGAGACCTGCATCGGAAGTCACGAGAAGCAGGGTCGACTTCATGCTAAAAATAATAGCAGGGCAGGAAATGTCAACCTGACCGGAGACGGCATCTGGAGGTAAGTGCAGTTTAATTTGTAAACATCTTTGCAAAAATGTTCATTGTTTCCAATCTTTCAATGGCTTACAATAACAGGCGAGGATCGTACTGTGTAGGTTGGGATGAAGGAACAATGGCATGACGGGAAGGACGGAGTGGAGGCTGTGGAACGGCAAAAGGATAACGGAGGGGAATAATTAATCTACGGGACGGAGGTGTGACAGGGGGAGGGAGAGGCGGAGGAGAGGGACTACGGTAAGGAGAATGAACAGAACCACGGGAGCGACGAAAACGGGTTCGTACATGGGCGGCCCGCTGGTGAAGGGGCTTAGGAAAGGGAACAGAATCGTAAATGAATTTTGGATGACGACGTCTAAAGAGAAAACGAGCTGAGGGAAGAGGAACATCAGGTCCAATATCAAAAGAAGAATAATCGGGGGAAGAGTCAAGATCACTAATCTCATTTTTCGGCCAATAAATTCTACGGCCTTCGTCGTCCGTTATATGCTCGAGCTCATCCGACCTGTATCCAATTTCGTCGGGGCCCATAACTCTATCCTCCCCACTTGACGAATCGAGTTCTGATTCTATGTCAAGCTGGTACTTTTCTTGTACTGTATCAAGGTCGGAGGGAGGCGGAGGAAAATAACCATAAGGAGAAAGAGAAGGTTCAACATCTGAAGAGTCAGTCTCATGTTCTGTATCAAGGTCGGAGGGAGGCGGAGGAAAATAACCATAAGGAGAAAGAGAAGATTCAACATCTGAAGAGTCAGACTCATGTTCTGTATCAAGGTCGGAGGGAGGCGGAGGAAAATAACCATAAGGAGAAAGAGAAGGTTCAACATCTGAAGAGGCAGACTCATGTTCTGTATCAAGGTCGGAGGGAGGCGGAGGAAAATAACCAAGGGGAGGAAAAGCGGGGTCAGAAGAGAGATGAACAGAGGGAGGAAAAGCGGGGTCTGAAGGGAGGTGAACAGGGGGAGGAAAAGCGGGGTCAGAAGAGAGTTGAACAGGGGGAGGAAAAGTGGGATCAGAAGAGAGGTGAACAGGGCGAGGAAGGGAGGTATGGACAGGAGTTGCGGCAGTAATAGGAGGTACAATAATATCATGCTGAGGCGAAGCATGAGAGGGGCCTGGAGTAACGGAGGGTAACTCAGCCAAGCGAGCATCACAGGAGAGGATACGTGAGTACAGCTCAGGTGGAGGGATATGAACCTCAGCGGTGGAACAGGAATAATAACGTCTGTTAAAGGTTTTTCTCCACTGTGTTACTGGCTTTATATATGCTCTTAGCTGTTGAATGGGTGAATCCATCATTAAAAAACAGTTACGAGCTGGTCACGGGCACCAAATCAAGTAGCTGAATCCATCGTAAAAAGGCAGTTACGAGCTGGTCAACGGCACCAAATCAAGTTATGTGGCCGGGGGAGTGGAAGGGAACGGCACCGAATCAAGTTAGATGTGACCGGGCTTGGTCACGGTGACAAATCAAGTCTAGTGTGACAGGGTGAGAATGGGGCGGAATCTTTTATCAATGTTCATCTGTTGTTTTACTGGCGACTGCCAGAGGTGGTGATTACAGAATAGGAATTGGAACATAACCCAGGTGGTTCTTTTGGAGACTCGTAACTGTGTTTATGTTTTAGGCTGCATGATCGTCGAAAATATGGTAACATTCTTTTCTCAATTACCTGATGTAAACAAACGACACTTCCTACTGACGTTCAGGAAATAAGTTCAAGCTGAATTAAATATGAATGAACACCTTTATTAAGTGTCTGCACACTCTGACAACTTCATAATAGTTCATAAATACATGTGCTTCTGTGGTATACAAACCAGTCATCCCAAGAAATAACACACAGCCATCGAACTGACAAGATGGTCCAAAACCCCAAAATCACTGCCTCGCACGTCTCGTGCCTAAAACCAACTCACTTAACCTCTTTCTTTCAAACCATTACTTCCGTCCTAACTACTGGGCAATTCTACCCCAAGTTCGATGACGTCATTTCTTAACCTTTAATTAAATCACTCATAGGATTTGTGACTAGTGTTATTACGCTAACTAGACACGCTCAAATACTTAGTGTTTAATCTTGCTAAGTATTCTTACCCTAACTATTATTAAGTGGCAGCACCTTAGTGTTAATCCGACGTAACAGTCCATACTGTCACAGCTTTCTAGTTTATGAAATTTTTGGAAAAAAAAACACAAAACAAATAAACGTAGAGACCTGTGATCTGATCTGATTCCTTCATCAGGTACGTGGATTTTGCTAATCTGATGACCTATGATTACACAGACTCCCTTGCCAAAGTCACGGCGTTCAACAGCCCGTTGTACTCACGAAATGACCCAAATTTTAATCCTACCTTGAGCACAGTAAGTATAGGTTTACACAAATTCCCCAGTATTCTCCGCTTGTCTGTACTCTGTTGTCTGTAGTCTGTTGTCTGTACTCTGTTGTCTGTAGTCATTTGATTTCTTCCTTTTCCTTATAATTTCTACTATAATCTACTCTTTAGTGAATGCGATTTTTGAGCTTAGTAATACATTTTTTACGCGTGTATCTCATGGGAATCTCTGTGGACAAAAACAAAATAAAATTGGACTACTACTGCTTCATCTGCAATTACATGAATGGCTGAACAGTCTGGCGCTGTTTTATGATTATAGGTGGTGTTTTTTTCTTTACTGTCTACGCTGTTTTCGATAGCTTGTCGCTGAGGAAAATCCTGCGCTCGTTACGTAGAGTTTGTATACAACGTCAGCAAACCGTAATGTTAACGCGAGACTAGAAGACACAAACTTTCCTGTTTAGATGTTAGATAAATAGCGCGCATTTTGGAAGAGGCAAGAATGTTTCATATCCAGGCTATACAAGGCCCAGTGTAGTTCTTGCTGGGAGGGAGGTTTCGGGAGGGAGAGGGTTGGTCTCCGTGGAGACAAATAAATAACTAATATAAGGTTGGACACGGGATTTGAAATCTGCTGACGTCATTTCTGTAACAAACATGGAGGCTAGAGCACGTGACAACCTTGACGCAGACGTTCTGCAAACTGACCAGCTGCAATTGTGGCTCCGTGCTCCATCAGGAGCGGAAAGAAAAAAAAAGAGGAACAGATCTTGTGCGATTGAAAACAAATAATGACTAGCTCGCAATTTACTTCTGAAGTCCAGCATTCCTCTCGGTATTTGTTGTTAAAAGGAAAGGGAAAAAATATATAAGTAATTGCGCTTTCACGTACAGGTGATCAACCCTGATAATCCGAAATTCGGAAAGCTCTGAAAAACGAATGTTGTTTCGTGGCGCGTCGCTGGTGTGCACGACATGACCCAGACAAGTGTGAGGCGTCAGTTGCATAGACAATATGCTTGTATTCTATTATAGATAGGCCATTGTAATGCAACAACCCAGCCAATATAATATAGTTTCATTTTACGTCGTCTCTCTAGCCATATATTATGACGACAATGAACTGGTGACATTTTGAAACATTTATTACATACTATACCGGTTTAATATAACTTTACCTGCGTGACCCTTCTAAAATTAAACATTTTCGATCTTGAAAGTAATGTTGTTAATTATAAATGTTTATGCATTCATCATCAGGCAATAATAAATAATAACGATTATTCTTAATGTAAACATTAATTCTAGAAATATTAATGTGTTTGATTACGGACTTTTCTAGGTGGTAACGTGGTAAATAGCGCATATATCTAACGTTTCGAAATTCTAAAAAAAATACAAATTCCGAAACACATCTGAGTTCAAGGGTTTAGGTTAAAACATTAAAAACCTGTATTTTGTTAAGGAAAAAAATAGTGAATTTCGGTATAGATTATTTAGACAATAATATAGAACCAAAAATAAATAAATGGAAAATTCTCCACATTACCCTATTACAGGAAAATTAAGCGATCAGTACAAAGAATATAATCATATTTTAAATTATTATGAGCCATTACATTTGTTTGAATTAATTTCTGATGTGCGTTTTCTAAATGTGCAGTCGTGGATTCTGTTTTGCTATGTCATAGATTGTTGTTGTTTTAACCAGGGCTGCAGAGCTCGTTAATCTTTCGCAGCCAATGTTAAGTTGAAGAAATCTGTTTTGTAGCTGTTGAGTGGTGCTGTATAGAGTGTTTGTGATTGTTGGGGAGCCCGGCAGTAACTTTCTTCTTTCTGTGGAGTCACGGGCAAATATAAGGAGCACATGATGAACTGTCTCACATAGATGGGTACAGCTGCGATTAGGTTCATTAGCGGGATTTAATCTGTTTAAGTGTTTTTATAGCATGAATAATGAACAAGCAATTGAGAAAAAAGTATTGAGACCCTCGAGATGTGGACATACGGAAGAATGCAGCACGTTTCATGGTAAGAGAAGAAAACGGAGACACAGATCCTAGAAAACATGGGAATGAAAGGAGAATTAATGAGAGAGATCAAAATTAGACAGCTAAGATATTTTGCTATTCAAAAAGACATAACACACTAAACATCAAGAGATTGATAGGAAAGAGTCTGTCAGAGTGCACCATCAAGAAAAACGAAGACAGATGACGTTGGAGATCTATTATAGCCAGTGTCTGTTCCAGGCTATTTTGTGCTATAAGCAAGGCTAACTATTTGCACCCCCTCTCCTTCCCCCCTCCCCCCAACTTCAGTTTTCAAAAACAGACGTCTTGTAGAAAAAAAATGAAAAGAACAAAACGTGAAATTGCATTTATTTTAATTTGCAAGAATAAGTTGTACAACAATCTTTGATTATCTTTCTCAAATACAAAATAATATATTTTAGCACACAAATCATTTTGAATAATCTTGTGACGTTAAAATTTAAGTTTTTTAAAAGTTTCATTTTCAGGCACATCAAAATCTCACTTTGTGCCTTTTCCTGTGCAAATTTTGTCACCAATTCCTTTAGGTCACGTGTTGAGGCTTGGGCATGTTCAGTTGATATAGTTGCCAATCCAACTAGTCTCTTTTGCAACATTAATGAGCGTATGTAAGTTTTTTTTTATAAGTTTGAGCTTAGACAAACTGCGTTCACCACCTGCCACTGACACACGAAGTGTGAGAAGGATTCTAAGATCAACAGAACCACTAGGCACATTATCCAGGAGTTGTTTTTTTGTGTGGCAGCATCGACTTTGGAAGTCTTCGAGCTATTGCTGCTGTAAGTTCACAACACAGATCTTAAGCATCAATACCGTTGTTTTCGTTGTGCATCAAGTTTTTTTTTTCAAATTCGTGCAGGCCTTAAGTACATCTTCAGTAAATGTTTGTTGATACTCTATATATCACACTGGAAGCCAAACAGGGAATTATATTGTTATAGCTGATGGAATCTCTCTTCAACAGATTGAACGGTTATGACATAATAGTAGAAACATACTTTGAATTTCTAGTTTGCTTCTTGTAGTGCTTCTTCTTTGGCCTAATGCACAACTGTCTTTCTCATTTTTCTAACTTGTTCTGTCTCAAATTTGGGTAATATCTTTAGAACGATTGCAATCTCAGTAACATGTCTCAAAATTTGCTAAAAACCCACAAGGAAATTCGTAGTCATTGCAGGCGTGTAGAAGAATTTAAATCAGCTACCTTATTTTGTAGTAGCTTGCTTGTATGATTGACTTCAAAAAGGATGTTGTGGCATGTAACATGGGATACCACAAACTGGAACTTACAAATTGCATCAGCAAGGGCCTTTAATTTCAATTCAGGAAGAATTTATAGTTAAAACTTGTAGGCTTGTGCCATCAAATATCTCTATTAAAGCACCATATATATTTCCAAGATGATATTGCCAAGATGATATTGCCAAGATGATATTTCCAAGATGATATTGCCAAGATGATATTTCCATATAATCTCAGTGGTTTCAAAGCATCGATCAGACTCTGCCATCTTATTTCACTCAATGACTTAACAGTTATGCCTCAGTCTGATACAATTATAATGTATGAATTACCTTCAACAATGATAACAATCTTCAAAATATTAAATAAATGTAATATATGGTCAAAAATTAAGATGACATAACAAAAATTACGCAAATATTGCACAAACACACTGTTAGTCATTCGATGACGACATGACGCAAATTAGATAGCTGTAAACAACACATGTTGCCAACCAAAAATAATACGTTTTTTATCTTAGCCAAAAATATGTCTAAATTTCAGAAAGAAAAATAAAACAGCAATGTAAAAGGATATATTAAAAATAGAATATTGGAATTTTTCATACGAATTTGTAATTAATTATTTTCCATAGCACTGTTGTTGTATTTATCTTAAAATGAAAAAAATATATATATATAAATTGTCAGTTGAATTTTTTAGATGGGTTTAAAAAATACCTACTATTTTTTAAACTGTGCCCCTCAAGGGTTAATAATGCGCCCCTCTGAAGTCTGCGCCTAAGGCGGTTGCCTATTTGGCCTATTGATAGCACCGGCTCTGTTTACAGCCGACCTTCGATGTGAAGATGGCTGCGTATGATGGTGATGGAGTTTACTTTGTATAAGTACTTGTTGAACGTGGTGTATTCTAGCTCTTTAATGCTAATAGTGGCATACTTTAAATCTGTCAACAGAACTGGACAGTTCATTACTGGAATAAGCTTGGTATACCATACAGTAAAATTGTGGTCGGTGTAACTGGTGTTGGTCGCCGACTGGTGCTTCAAAATGTGACAAACACCGCCCTAGGTTCTAACGTGACAGGCGAGGTCAGGAAGGGACAGAATTACCAAATAGATGCGGGTCTGGCATATCCTGAGGTAAGCTATTGTTATGTATGCAACAGGAAATCAGTTTATGTCTAGGTCTAAATATTTCCATAGGTCAATGGTTCTCAAAGTATGGTACGCGAAAGGGGTTGAATGGAAAGTCAGCAGAATTTTTTATTTTAATTTTACGTTGTCATCCTATTTATAGAATGAATCATTAAATATCAGCTGTCCTGTCAGAATATTTCTTGATATATATATATATATATATATATATATATATATTGTATATTATATATATATATTGTATATTATTAAGGAACAAACTAATGTCAAATTCCTGTCTTGCCATATCCATGTTGTGGCGTGAGGTTTTATTTGGCTCTATGATCAGTATAGTACTACAATTACAGAAATAGAATTTCTGCAGAAAATGGTGAAGTCCCAGTGTCTGAGAGAACTACTGGTATCACAAATTAGTTACGGCTGTGAATGATCTGATCTCGAAAAAATTAGTAGAGAGGAGACAGTCATAAATTGCCACCCCCGCTGTGTAACTAACTGTGATATTAAAAAAAAAAACAAGGAAACATATTTTACTTAACAACTATTAAAAAATTGACAAGTCGTTCAAATACAATTTCCTTATTATTTATTTAGTATAAACATTATCTACTCTTGTGCTGAAGTGTGAATGTTGAAAAATGTAATGTAATATATTTGTATGTTTACAAATGATATACATATATATATATATATATATATATATATATATATATATATATATATATATATACACACACTTGTATATTACAAGTCTTCCAATTATAGGAACAAAAAAAATTATATCAGCTGTGCTTTACTCAATTATAGTAAATGTATCAGCTGTGCTGGGACTAAATATGTAGCTCAGCTGTCACACAACAGGCTGATGTTTCGTTAGCCCACCCTACTGAGGGGATGATATCACTGTGCTCCTGCGAAGTTCCAGGCAGCTGGATTGACTGGACATACGACCTCAGGTTTGAGGACACGAATAAAACCCTCTAAGATTTAAACAGGCCAGGTTTTGACTCGAGTAGTGACGCAGTCTGCCAGGTCAATGAACGCAGGTAAGCAATAAATCAAGGGTGACAGCTTCTCTTCCTCAGTCGGTCGTCTATCTGGCTTCGTGTGGTGTTGTGCGATTATGAATAAAATCCGCCCGTATATATAGGTAGATGTGGGAACGTTTACTGCTAAAGGAACGCTTTTGATAGGTTCTCGTCGTGGCAAGCTGATTGGCTAAAGGCGGTTTAGTACCATGCTCCTTACAGCCTAATTTTATTCTGTTTTTTCCGCCATGTTGGGTGACAAGATGGCCCCGACCGAGATCCGAAAAACAGGGCTTAAACCTAATTTTATTCTGTCTCAGAGACTGGTGAACGATGCTCGTTGATTGGTTGAAGCAAATTTGTATCTCGACATAGTGATAATCAAAGTAGTGTGTTTACACACTCGTTTCACGACACATGTCTACCTCCTCCCTTTCATGTCTGTCTCCAGTTCACTTCTTCCTGTGTTCCTAGAGGTCTCACTTCACAAAAGCACTCGAAATATATACCCCATTGTCATTTTATATATTAGTTTCAAGCAAAGTTTCCGAAAATCTGCTACAGATCAGAATAGTTTCTACGAACATCATGTTTTTAACATTACAAAATCTACTACAGATCAGAATAGTTTCTACGAACATCATGTTTTTAACATTAGGAATTACAATTGTCACCCATCTAAGTACTAAGAATTGACGCAGTATGACAAGATCACTAACTGATGACAAGAACGAGACACGCGCCAGTGGAACAAGAGATAAGAAGAAGACGTTGGAGATAAATAGGACACACACTGAAAAAATATGTTAATAGCACTACAAGATAATCTTTATACTGGAATCCCCAGGGTAAGACTGGTAGAGAGAAGCCAAGGAACACATGGAGATGAGAACTGTAGACGTACATGTCGGGCATGAAGAAGGGATGGAAATACCTTAAGCTTATGACACGGAAAACGAAGATTTGGCAGAAGCTTGTTGACGGCCTATGCTCCTTGGGGAGGTGACAAGTGAAAGGAGGGAATTACAATTGTAATAATATTATTTTGATAACAATAAACGCGTGGCGTACAAATCTGCACGGAACCGTATACATTTTGTCAGAAGAATCGAAGTCTACCAACATGTTGAAAAATCCTATATGAAATTTCAAAATATCTTGCTTCTAACTGCAAATCTATAGATTATTAGATATTTATACAGTACCTTTATTGCTTAAATTTAGCTAGTAAGCTGAATTAAACATATCTGTAGATCACACCAACTTTGATCGTGGTAGGCGAAAGGGTATGCATATGTTACACATTAAAAAATGTTAGTAACAATTTTAGTTTATTTATTTAGTGATAAAAGAAGATCGTGTGGTTCCTGTGATATCTGAGAAATTAAAGAAAGAATAGCACTGCTGAACCAGGCATGTCGTAAGAGGCTACTAAGGGAGGTTGTGCATGAGACTAGCAGCCACACTACGTAAGTACAATTTCTACATAAACCGCACACCTCGAGCACATAAGTTCTAGGACACTGGCTTCCTACAGGAAGGCTACTACAGTGGATGTTTTTGTAAAAAAAGTTTTGCCTCGTTTTAGCGAGGCGCGTCCCGTTCAACCCAGTCGGTTATATTAGGGCGCATATCCAAATAAAAAAGACCCTTAGGTCTGAGGTTAGGTCATCTTTACAGTAGATGTTCAATGCTCCATAATAATAATGATTAAATGTAGCAGAAATAATTCGGGGATTCAAATTTGAATGAGTGTTTTCTTGTAACATCTGAAGATCTGTGAGCTGTTGAAGAACACGACAACGACAAGAACGTTTGACTCAGAGCAGAAGAACCCGTACCTGGTCAACGGAGATGATTGGGTGGGTTACGAGGACAAGGAAAGTCTTGGAATAAAGGTGAGCATGTTCGTATCAGCGTATGATCATATAATGTAATGTATCCAAATGTAATGTCAAGTAATGTAATGTACCCGAAAGTAATGTTATGTAATGTACATGATCGACGTAGATGAATATGTGGGTGATGAGTACAAGGAAAGTCTGGAAATACATTAAACCTGTTGATACGACCGTGATGTAATTTAATGTAAGGCTCCTGAATGTTATATTTTGTAATGTAATTGTTGTGGATTTTGATGGTATTGTATGGTTGATGTTACCTAGTGTGATGTATGAGGTCAGCTGTGAAGGCTCCTGAGATAAATGTAGATGTGAATTACAGAAGGCCCTTCTTACTACCACTTACGACCTCACACATATCTTTTTTACTAATGAATGTGGCTACGTTAAAAGTCTAGGGTACTGATATGTAATGTGTTGTGGTAGATTACACACACACACACACACACACACACAGATATTTAATAAGTCTAATAATATTAATAAAAGTTATAACACACTGAACTAACTCAGGCTGTTCTAGTTTTAAAATTTAAATCTTTTGATAAATTTATTTGTTCTGAACCAAATGTTTAGTTGGTCAGAACATAAGAAATATTATGGAGTTATAAATGGAATGCATAATTGTATGACATAATAAAATGGAAAATGTGTACCTAATTATTTCAATTGACTGGTTAATATTAATTATAATAAGATAGTCCCAGGAGAACTTATTACTAGATATGCTGTTGGGGTGGTGTCATCACACCCACTCTGTGACTACCAAAACATTGTCCACTCTCCGAATCTGGAGTACAACGTTAGACTTCACTGACACCAATCTTAGTCTGCACAGGCACACTCTTGTGTAGTCTTATAACAGCATTTGACACCACTTCGGTGCCAAATAGAAACTCACAATTCTGAAACAAAAGTATTGGGTCATGTGTCAGAACTCTACCTCCTGAGCCACTTCTGCACACAACACGACACCACAACACCACACAGAATGGGTCAGATTTCTCTGACCACACAGCACATCTTACCTAGTTGTTTTCACATAGTACTAGTTCCCCAAGACTACATTGCATCTGAGATATGTTCAATAGCTTCCTGCTATTGAATAAGATAGGTGATATGTTCCACTGATCTCAACACTAGATCTTTTTTTTCATAGTTTTATTTAGGCGTTCCTATATATTTTCTTTGTATGTATGTCTCTAGACCCTGAACTTGGGCTGGGGACCTAGAGCGAACACTTACTTGTCGTAATCATTTTTATGATATGGCAGTATCAATCACTCGAATTATTAAAATATACAGAATAAATACTGTTCATTCTTACCAGAATTCAGAATTGAGAACACAGTTAAATTTGCTAGCAAAACTCAGCTGAGCTGCTGGCTGTATGATGGCGTCCCACTACATATTTGTATTCTTCTGGAATCAACACCACTATTAATTTAAACTGCGTCTCTGAACAGACTTATGTCAAATGGCAAAATTTCACCTCTCTGTCCCGCTACTATAAAATACGTTGACCAATCGCCGACTTCCCCCCTAACTTTCAAATTTACAACCAAAAGTCACTTCAGTCAGATCTCAGTCAAGTATGTATTACGGTCTGTTAGTCCGTCTGTCTCTACTTGATTTTTCATAAAAAACACACTTGGTTCTACATGCATTTCCTACACGAATCTGCCTCCTAAGTTATTTTTAGCTACAATTCTCCACCATTTCCCTCTCTTTAATTACAGCTCGATTTTTACGTTTGCATGCTCAAGGCCAAAATTTTTGAAACTTTAGTGACATTGTTTAACAGTGCAGTCGCTCGTCTGATATGAACAATACAGTCTTTTGTCAATATCTTCCTTATTATCTATCCGTCTGTATAATTGAAAGCATATTATTTCTCTGCTCAAGATGGGCTACCAAACTAGCTAGGTTTTATTTTCATAACTCTATTATTAAGAAAAAAACATATTTTTTCTCAAGTTTAGTTTTTGAAATTTGTTCGAGAACCTTCTCTCATGTGTTTTGCCGCGGCATTCAAATAAAGACCAAGTATCGAAAAACGTCCAAGAAATGACTGTCTCGAATAAGAGCTAAGGTCCTTTTCTTGTCCATTTCCTTACTTATGTCAACTAGTGACGTGAATTTTTTTCCTTTCACCCCCAATTGCGTCCTTTTTGCCGTTCGAACTTCAAACACGTGTTCAGTCATATCTTTCCTTTTTTGATCTCCGTTTCGTTCCCCCCCCCCCGTCTACAAAAGGGTAAACGTTCCGTCTGCACGTCTAACTAGATAATTTGAATGGTAGCAGGAAAGACGGGCATGGGTGAGCATGTCTCCTAGTATCTGACGCATTATTTTTAACCCTACATTTTATCGTTAAATTTGGAGATATTTTAACGTTGTATCATGGTAAAATTATCACACATCTCCCCACCTGAGAACATGCACTACGGCAAGTTCCAAAACCAGTGATACACATAGATAAAATCTCTCCTCACGCCTACCACTACTTTAATTTTGATCACAGGGGTGCCGACTGAGGAAATCTGCACCGACATTCAATGACCCTGGGATGTATTCGATAATAAACTGATAAGGTTGCAGTAATAAAGACCACCTCAACAATCTTGCGTTTTCATTCTAGCCTGAGATAAGAATACCAGGGGCTGATGATCCGTCTGGACCACAAAAGTCCTACCATACAGATAGATTTGGAACTTCTTTATTGCCCAGATTAACGCTAAACATTCCTTTTCGCTTGTAGAATATCCTTGTTCCGCTTTATTCAATTTGCGGCTTGCATAAGCGACTGGGTTCAGTTCCCCATCGGGTGAAGATGACCTCTGCAACAAGGCCGCCCCGAGGCCTACATTACTTGCATCTGTTCTCACCACAAAGCCCTGTGTCAAATCAGGCAATTTGAGAATAGGCTTGCTAGTGAGTTTTTCCTTTAATTCTTGGAAAGCTAATTCACATTGCGCAGTCCAAATAATTTTATCTGGATGTCCCTTGCGAGTCAGATCAGTCAGAGGAGCACAAATAGAGTTAAAATTTTTGATATATTTTTGATAAAATCCGCATAACGACACGAATGATCGCACGTCCTTTTTTGTTTGTGGTCTAGGTGCTCTCTGCAGTTTTTCCAAGTTCTAGGGATCAGGGTTCATGTTACCCTGATATACAGTGTGTCCCAAGAATTCCAACTCCTTGCATCCAATACAACATTTTGTTGGCCTAGCAGTTAAGTTCGCCTCCCTAAGCCTATCAAATAACATTTTTAGAGCGTCAATGTGTTCTTCAAATGTCTCTGTGGCGACGAGAATATCATCCATGAAATTCGTGATACATGGGTTATTCAGGGGATCGAACAATTTGCGCATCATCCTTGAAAATACACTCGGAGCATTTTTCAGTCCGAATGGTAGCATGTTGAATTCATAATGTCCTTCCGATGTGCTAAACGCTAAATAAGGTCTCACTTCAGGCTTCACTGGAATCTGGTAATAGCCTTTACTAAGATCCACCTTTGAAAAGTATTTTGCCTTGTTTAATCTGGCAAATAACTGTTTTGTGTCTGGTAATGGATCCACTTGTCCTTCTGTGACAGCATTCAGTTTCCTGTAATCTATGCACAGTCTGTGTTCCCCAGACGGTTTCCTCAACAAAACTACACTGGAGCTAAAAGATGATTCACT
This sequence comes from Oreohelix idahoensis, assembly GCA_024509875.1. Lineage (NCBI taxonomy): Eukaryota > Metazoa > Mollusca > Gastropoda > Stylommatophora > Oreohelicidae > Oreohelix > Oreohelix idahoensis. The sequence goes on from JAMPIV010015633.1 coordinate 145,695, forward strand.
GTGTGAAATAATCCCCTCCTTCAACAAATAATCTATTTCTTCTTTCAATGCCTTCTCCTTCGCGAACGGAATAGAATAGGCTCTCATACAGATTGGGTTTGAGTCTACCAGTTTCATGTCATACTGTAGCAAATTTGTATGTCCTGGTTTATCTGTTAATACATCTGTATGTTCCTCCAGAACCTGTTGAACTCTCTCCCTCTGATTTTTAGTCAGGTGCTTACTGACATTTACGTGTGCCGCTGTTTCACAAGGATGTAATGGGTATTCATGTGAGGTGAGTGGTTCCTTTTGCATTTGAGTTGCGATAGCCAAGGTCAGCTAGGGGGTGCTTTCCTGGAGTGGTCTGTCCAGATACTTCTTTAACAGGTTTACATGATACACTTTCTCCTTCCCCTTTTTGTCAATTTTATAGTTTGATCTAGACACCTTCTCTAGAACCGTATATGGACCTTGCCATCCAATTTGTAATTTATTCTGGCTGCCGGGTAGTAGAAGAAGCACCTTCTCTCCCACAGCTAGTTCTCTGTCCTTTGCCTTCCTATTAAAATATGCTGCATGTTTCTTCCTGGCTTGTCTCAAATTATCATTTGCCAGTTTCCATCCAGCTTTCAGACGAGTGGTCAGTTCGTTCACGTATTGATAAGATGAGGTAACAGTCTCTTCTGCCTTCTCATCTGTCCAGGTCCTTAATAAAGCTCCTAATGGACCTTTTATTGGCCTCCCAAATAGCAGAGTTGCGGGAGCCATCCCGGTTGAACTATGTGGTACCTCCCGATACGCAAACAACGCGGCGGGCAGGAATTGATCCCACAGATCCGGTTTTTCGTGTGCCAGCTTCCTCAGGATAGAAATGAGAGTCCCATTAAACCTCTCTACCTGGCCGTTCCCTTGCGGATGGTACGGACTACAATGAAAGTGTCTGGCTTGAAATAGCTTAAAAACGTCTTCCGTTAGTTTCCCCTTGAACTGAGAGCCATTATCAGTCAAGATTTGATGCGGGAATCCTAATCTTGTGAATATTGTAAGTAGTGCCTCTGCTACATGTTTTGAATCAATTGATGGCAGGGCTACCGCCTCTCCCCACATAGAACAAGTGTCCATCAGAGTAAGGATGTAACTGTTCCTCATCTTGGTCCGAGTGAGAGGTCCCACAATATCCACTGCAACCCTCTCAAAAGGTGTTCCCACTATGGGCATTTCCCCTAGAGTTGCAGGAGCAGTCCAGTGCTTTGGAGCTACCCTTTGACATTCTGGACAGGATTTGACATATCTTTTTATATCCTCCGTTATCCCTGGCCAGAAGTAATGACAAGCTATACGCTGTCCTGTGGCGCTGATCCCCATGTGACCACTGAATAGAATCGCATGCCTGAGTTCCATCACTTTATCCCTATATGAAGTGGGAAGAACCAGCTGGTTGTGACCATTTGTTCCAGTTCCGGCCTTCCTGTATAATAGTTTGTTCTTCATAAAGTATTCCCCCTTGCTTGGAGGTGTGTGGCATGTGGGCAATTTTTTAAAACATGGCTTGAGTGTCCTATCCTCAGCCTGCGCCTTCCTCATCTCTTCTGGATGAGCATTTATAGGTTCACCTTCTTCCTCCTTTTTCTGTGACCTGGTCTGCACTGTCGCCATGATCACAGGTCTCTCGGGATTCCCCAAGAAGACGTATCTACACCCCAATATCAGAGGGTAGATTGGTTCATCTATCACTGCTGCTCTGATTTCTCCTTCCACATAGCGAGTTTTCACCGTTATCCTTGCGATGGGAAGTGTCATGAGTGGTATGTCCTTAGTCGCCCCTTGTATTTCCACTGTTTCTGTGGTATACTGACTTGGGTCCACTAGGCTAGACTTCACAACTGAATCATAATCCAAACCTGTATCATAAAGGCACCTTATGGTGACCCCATTACAAATAACATCCTCACAAACTGGGGGGTGATAAGGTTCCTGCTGTCCATTAGGATTAACCTTTAATCTTTGAGTCCCCGACTTCATTGCAGCAATGTTTGAAGGTTTCCTTCTACAAAATTCGGTGTTATGGTTGTCTTTCTTGCACCATTTGCACCATCTTTTTCCTTGGTTTAACGGTTTTCTTTCATTGTATTTTTGGTCATTGAACTGTGAGTTTCTGTCTCGATAGTCATTTCTTGACCGTTCAAATTTTGTCCTGCCTTTATTACCCTGTTCTCTATTTTCAAATTTATTAAATGGCTGTGGAGCTTTAAAAGTTTCTATGTGCTTCTTTTTAGAGCCACTTACCTCTGCCTGGGCTGCCTGATACCTCTCAGCAACATTTAAAACCTCCCCCAACTTCTCTGCACCTTGTTCCATGAGAAATTTTCTCAAGTCTGGAGCCATGGACTCTCTCAATTGCTCTATCATGATCATCTCTTTAAGATCTTGGGTCTTCCCCAGAGCAGTCCATTTCTCCAAATAGGTTTCCAGTCTGGCAGAGAATTGGTGGTATGTCTCCCCAGACAACAGTTTGGCATTTCTAAATTTCTTACGATAAAATTCACCATTTTTTTCGTACCTCAATAACAAAGCCTGCTTTAGCATGTCATAATTGTCTTGGTCTTCTCTGTTCATTTTTGCGAAAACTTCATAAGAAGTACCTCTCAGTCCCTGTGATAACTTTAAACTCCACCTCTCTCTCTCTCTCTCTCTCTCTCTCTCTCTCTCTCGAACCCATATGTAGTAGCTAATAATTCAAAACGACTGAGGTACCCCTCGATGTCATCTTCTTTTTCAACAAAATGGTCTAAATGAAACCCCATAGCTGATGTTGAGGCTCCCTGACTAGGCGTAGCATCTGAGGCAAAAGGGCTGGCACCATTTTCAGGAGCATGGCCTTGTAACTCCAGCTCCCTTAGTCGTAATTCGTGCTCCCTTTGCAACCTTCTATCTTCTGCCTCCCTTTCGGCAGTCAATCTTTTATCTTCTGCTTCCCTTTCGGCAGTCAATCTTTTATCTTCTGCTTCCCTTTGCTGTCGTTTTTCTTCTGCCTCCCTTTCGGCAGTCAATCTTTTATCTTCTGCTTCCCTTCTCTTATCTTCTGCCTCAATCTGCAGCCTCTTAAGTTCTCTATCAGCCTCAATTTGTAACCTCTTCTCTTCAGCTAACCTCCTATCTTCCCTTTCAATATACTTGTCACATTCAGCAGTTACATACTGAATTAAAACCTGACCATCCATTCCCATTTCCTTCGCCGTTAGCACAGCAACTGATCTGAACTTTGCCAGCTCAGCCATCACACAAAATAACAATGATCAAGGTAAAAATCTAACTAATCAATAACCAAAGTAATTCTAATTAACTATTGAGTAAGGTAATTCTAATTAACCAATTAATTAATTAATTACCACTGGCTGTGAAGATTCACCAACTTTTATTTTCACTTTCAATTTTAAGGGACCCTTTTAATTTTTACAATTTGTCCCCCTGGTTTTATTCTCCCACCAGGAGATCCTAATATTACTGATAAGCTAATTATCCCTGGACAAGACCCCAATATATGTTGTGGATTTTGATGGTATTGTATGGTTGATGTTACCTAGTGTGATGTATGAGGTCAGCTGTGAAGGCTCCTGAGATAAATATAGATGTGAATTACAGAAGGCCCTTCTTACTACCACTTACGACCTCACACATATCTTTTTTACTAATGAATGTGGCTACGTTAAAAGTCTAGGGTACTGATATGTAATGTGTTGTGGTAGATTACACACACACACACACACACACACACACACACACACACACACACACACACACACACACACACAGAGATATTTAATAAGTCTAATAATATTAATAAAAGTTATAACACACTGAACTAACTCAGGCTGTTTTAGTTTTAAAATTTAAATCTTTTGATAAATTTATTTGTTCTGAACCAAATGTTTAGTTGGTCAGAACATAAGAAATATTATGGAGTTATAAATGGAATGCATAATTGTATGACATAATAAAATGGAAAATGTGTACCTAATTATTTCAATTGACTGGTTAATATTAATTATAATAAGATAGTCCCAGGAGAACTTATTACTAGATATGCTGTTGGGGTGGTGTCATCACACCCACTCTGTGACTACCAAAACATTGTCCATTTACTGATGGGAGGAATACAAGTTTTATTTCCCAAAAATGGTATGTTCTAGTTGATGGTAATATAGTTGGTGAGTTAGTTAGTAAATTAGTTGGTGAATGTCCAGCAGGCCAGACGCTCACGTATCTTGACTGCGTAGTTCTGGTGCTGGAATCTGGTGGCCCACTCCTCTCCGAATCTGGAGTACAACGTTAGACTTCACTGACACCAATCTTAGTCTGCACAGGCACACTCTTGTGTAGTCTTATAACAGCATTTGACACCACTTCGGTGCCAAATAGAAACTCACAATTCTGAAACAAAAGTATTGGGTCATTGTTGCGTAGCATTAATGTGTGTAGTGTATAAATGTTCTGTGGATGAAGTCACATTTTCTACTCAACGTTGAGGGTGTTGTAATTCATCTGCTTCCCAAAGGTACTATGATACTGGCCTTTGCAGAGTAGTGTGCCACCCTCAGACACCAGGGATGATGAGGCGTAGTAACATGGTGTCTGTAGTCTGGTTTAAGTGTGATGTAAGTATACAGATGTGTATTCAAACAGTGAGCATTACAAACAAGGCAATCCACACAATGACGTCACGTTAACTCACGATGTGAAAAGTCAATAAAGCTTTAAACAGCAGTGATGGTTTTTTTTTGGCAATATATATTGTACGCCACAATGACAAGATGCATGGACATCGTTATGCAGAAAAACATCACAGGTATAGTACAACAGTCATTGTATCATCGAAGTAGTCGATTCAACAGGCACAGCAAACAGCATAATAATAATGTACATCGTATGCCTTTTAGGATATCGTAAACCGCTGTACATGTAGTCAGGTAGTAAACTTCCCCTTTCCATAAGAGCTAGTAGATATCAACTAGGAGATTAAATCTGGTCTCCTATTTTTGACCTCAACAAGACAGGCATGTCTTTCGAGCGTCACATTATTGTCCTCTATGTTCCTCAAACAGCAAAGGTATCAAACCTAGATCCATCAATAAAGTTCAGGAAGCAAATAGTCCGTAGGACAGGCATCAATCGAAGCGTGACAATAGAAGTGGATCGTGAGCTGAGCAAACTAGTCATATCATAGACTTTATAATAAGGCAGGCTAAGCAAAAGTCAACATCACAAGATGGCGATAAAGTTACTCAGCAAAAAAGGATTCAGTTACCTGTTCATCAGGAATTAAATCACATAATCACATATGCCTCCAGGCATTTGAAATAACATAGAGATATATCATCTCAACAAAGGAACAACCATGATGAGGACTCCTTCCTGAATAAACTAAGCGAAGACTAGCACAGCGCTACGTCTCGCCTTACCAGCATTTTAGCTCCGACTGTCCTGGGCGGAAATCATTGAAACCATCCCACAAACCGAGACATGCGCAGAACAAACGAATCGAATACAACTCAGCTAAACTTACGAAACGAAGAATGTTCTACGATGTTCGACTAAAGACCTTTACCTTAAAAGGAAATGAATCTTGAAACATTGCGATTGCCAACTGTTTTCTAAGAACTGACGACCTGAGCGCTCCATATGTGGACGTGACTCAAAATCGTTCACACAACTATCGGCAACCATACTATCAGACTATTGTCACACGATTAGACAACTAGTAGAAATAAGAAGTGACTACAATTCCATGAGTTACTTCCCATGCATTAAAAAATGAATAAGTTAGAATAAGTTGCGACAAGTTTTTAGCGCAACATTACCGCCACCTCCCGATAAAAAAAAAATGTGCAACATTTTTTTTTTTTTAAATATCCAAGAGTAAAACCAAAAGCGGTTTAACAACGCACGAATTATGCGGGGATAACTAATTGCACTGCCTAATATGAGGCTAAATTGACACATAAAGTGTCTGGTGAGAATATTTCTCAACAGATAAAAAATCTGATTCAAAAATATATCGGGGAGGTGCCACCAACACACACTACGCCTGCATGAAAATACAATATAAATATGCAAGTTTATATCATTATAATCAAATAGCAGTGTCATACTCTAATACCGCTTAGAATGGATGTACACATCTGATATTGAATGTTAAATATTACATTATATAAATGTTTAATATTACCATTACATAATGAAATTAAACATAAATGACGATCCAGGACACATCTCCTGTCGTTCCAAGGAAAGTGTACAATGTGGAACTCTCCATTTTTGACAACCGAAAGGTAGTTTCTCTGATCAACAATAACATGCTGAGAAAAAACAACCAATATAATTCTATTTAATAGCCATTAAGTTTCATACTATACAATACATTATTATTAACAATTGTGGCCGAGTGAACTTTCGGCCCTTATATTAACTACTCAGTCTTCTTCTTATATTAAAGATGGGAACAGAAGAAGATGATAACAAAGCACAATAGTATGTGTTCACGAAAGTGAGGACAGATGTGCTAATGTATTGTAGTAATATAGGTGTGTTATGGCTCTGTCGTATATCTAGAAATAGGACAGAAATATTAGTTAGGAATCATGTGGGGTGTACAATCACAACGAGATCTATCAAAATTCTTATCACTGTTGAGCCCATTGCTCTTATTTGACCTCCATTTACCATAGTTATGATTATTATTTCTCTTCTTAACAAAATATCTATTAGATGGTTTTTGTTGTCCTGGAGAAAAATTATTACCATGTTGATAACCTTTATGAAAGTTCTTATAATCACTGGGACCAAAATGTTGAGGGCAATTAAATTGCCTCCAGTTCTTTGAAGAAGAACTATTATCATATGGACGCGTTTGGTAATGTCCACTATCACGCTTATCTCCCTTAGCAAATTTGCTTTTATTGTTTTCCGTGTCAAAGTGCTTATTAGGTACATCATACTGACTGGGCTGAGTACGATGGGTATTAGTAGTTTTGTTCTCTTTTACCACTTTATCAGAACTTCGAACAGTTGATGCACGGTTTTTCTGAGGAATCTTGTCATGACATTTATCAAAGTCCTCACCGTGATCCAAAAGACTGACACTTAATTTATTTTTGTTGGCCTGACGCCAACTCCCATTAGCGGCAGTATCGTTATCACGTGGGAAACCATATTTACCACGAAACGATTTGTTGACATATTGTTTAATGTTACTGCTGGCATCGAGTGCATGTCGCTGACTCTTTGCATTAACATATTGACCATCAGCTTTATGTCTAACTCTATCCACCTTGGTAGTAGATAACAACTTATTGTTCAAAACAATATCTAATAAGCCGTCAACTCTTTTACGAAGTTTTATAACTTCTGCTTCTGCAATAGTTTTCTCTCTAGCAACAGCTTTGTATACTCTCTCGTTGGTTTTAACTTTCCTGTTATAATCCAACCTTATGTCTTGTAATTGAGAAATAAGAGTCTTTTCTCTAGTGATCCTATCTCTAAGATCTATTTTCAATTGTTCATTTTGAGATGTAGTTTCTAAAACTGTAGCTTTCTCTTGAACAAGTTCAAGTTTCAGTGCTTCTATAGCACTATGATGACTAAGTTCATCAACCTTCTCCTCCTGCAAGTTCTTATTTTCTTCAGTTTGCATGTGCATCTGCAATTTTTTCTCTTTAGCTCCAAGTTTCTGATCCTCAATTTCTATTTTCTGTTTTTCAATCTCAAACTCCAAATCTATATAATTTGACTTCCACTTCTCATTGTTTATTTTGACTTGTTCTAGCCCTCTAATAAGAGCCTGTTCCTTACATAGATATTTGTCTTTAATTGAGTTCATCTCATCTTCCAACTCTTTTTTCTCCTTTTCCAGTTGAAAATGTCTTAACTCATTCTCATGAGGAAGAGCTAATGTTTCTATTATCTTCCACAGTAGTTTTAAATCAAGCGTGGAGGAGTTCATCTGCTCCATCTGGTTATTCAACAACTGTTTTAATGAAATTACTTCATCATCTAACTGTTTCTTCTGACTAAGAGAAGAGTCATAGAATTTCTTATTATCTTCTATCAACATTGTCACTTTACCCTTTAATACAGTATTTTCAGAATTCATCTGATGTAACTTATCAGTAAGAGCTTTCTTTTCATTCTGAAGCTCATTTATTGTTTCCTTTAATGAATCCAACTCCAAACTACTGCTCCTCTGAGTATTTGGTTTTCCCTCATCATAAAAAATTGTAGATATCAACTTGGAAAGTCTCAATGCTTTCTCTTTTGAATAGCCGTATCCAAACTTACACAAGGCATATTGTTTTAGATCCTGACTCACTTGAAGTAGGAGCTGTTCTGTGGCATATTCTTCACAGCTTGAGCCAAATAAACGTAATTTTTTTTCTCCCTCACGGAGAAAATAATCCAACATATCCATTATGTCTAATAATATGAGTCCAAAACCTTGAAATAATTAATTAACTTATTTCAAATTTAATTATAACAAGTCTTAAATAAGGCACTTGTTTACTCACAACACTATATTATCATCCCAATCTCTGTGGGAAACAAGTCTTATATCAAGGAACTTGTGTATAGACCTTTTTGAAATATCATCAATCAACTCTTGATCATAGGTGCACTTCCCATTCAATAGTGCACAATAGTATTCATCATTTACTAATCATCAGTGTAGTAGTAATGCATAAGCATAACCCACTATTAAATGTGAATTAACTACTATAAGTGTAACCAATGACTATGTAAACACAATCACAATGTAAACAATAACAATGTAAACATTACAATGTAAACAATACAATGTAAACAATACAATGTAAACAATAACAAAGATTTAGCAACAATACGAAAACATTCGTAGAAATCAACAAAAAATAAAGCGAAAATTAAAGAAATATCACAAAAAATGTGATGATATCTACGAGAAGATAACACAAATACAAGACACCACAGTGTATAAACAAAAATGGTATATGAAACTAAACTATAGAAAAGAGTAGACTAGCAAATACAAACAAATCAAAACATAACTAAAGAATGCAGAAAAATAACGAAAAAAATACTAACACATGTCATCACAACTAACAAAAAAAAGCAACAGAAGTCGCTTTGCAAATTCCAGTATCGGTAATTGCACACCCTACAGAAAACGCTCACGATAGACGACCTCTATGACGTGGTATGATCTAAGGGAGACACCGCCCAACCGAGAACCCGCAGACACATAAACATATAAATATAAATATACAAATAACATTTAAACATATAACATGTAAACAAAAGAATGAGATGAAACACAGAAGACTCAGTAGAAGTATAAGGGCACAGTTCACAAACAAACAGGCCACTTAACTTATGGGTATCCAAACGTCAGCTACAGCAGAAAAAACAGATGACAATCAGCGTCCTAAGGAATGAAGATCCAACGATGATGGTACATCTGGACTGCTCCAACTGCCATGACGATGGTACTTGAGCTTCTAGACAGTACAGACAGTGTACAGGTAGTGTAAATAACGGCACTTGACCTTCTTATTCAACCGTAAATTGCTTGAAATCGGTACTTGGCCTTCTTGAGAAAACAACTTGTATCAACCGGCACTTGACCTTCACAAACGACAGCAACTTGACACCTTGACAGCAGCGACTTGCTTCACTTGAGTTAACCAGCAACAGTCTATGATATCCGGCAATATATAACAACGCCGGGTACTGTCAAATTTCTTGCCTCTGGCAAAAAGTTACAATTTCGACCTTTTCCGGGCAACGCCGAGTACTTTCATAATTCTGTATGTAGATATAGAATGCCTTGAAAAATCGCTGTATGTTGATTTCTTGAACGATGCAGTTTGTTGAATTCTTGTTGAATGAAGTGGGTAAGGGACCCCGAGTATGCTGGTACCAGACCAAACCAGCTTATGGCCACCAAATGTTGCGTAAACATTTAATGTGTGTAGTGTATAAATGTTCTGTGGATGAAGTCACATTTGCTACACAACGTTGAGGGTGTTGTAATTCATCTGCTTCCCAAAGGTACTATGATACTGGCCTTTGCAGAGTAGTGTGCCACCCTCAGACACCAGGGATGATGAGGCGTAGTAACATGGTGTCTGTAGTCTGGTTTAAGTGTGATGTAAGGATACAGATGTGTATTCAAACAGTGAGCATTACAAACAAGGCAATCCACACAATGACGTCACGTTAACTCACGATGTGAAAAGTCAATAAAGCTTTAAACAGCAGTGATGGTTTTTTTGGCAATATATATTGTACGCCACAATGACAAGATGCATGGACATCGTTATGCAGAAAAACATCACAGGTATAGTACAACAGTCATTGTATCATCGAAGTAGTCGATTCAACAGGCACAGCAAACAGCATAATAATAATGTACATCGTATGCCTTTTAGGATATCGTAAACCGCTGTACATGTAGTCAGGTAGTAAACTTCCCCTTTCCATAAGAGCTAGTAGATATCAACTAGGAGATTAAATCTGGTCTCCTATTTTTGACCTCAACAAGACAGGCATGTCTTTCGAGCGTCACATTATTGTCCTCTATGTTCCTCAAACAGCAAAGGTATCAAACCTAGATCCATCAATAAAGTTCAGGAAGCAAATAGTCCGTAGGACAGGCATCAATCGAAGCGTGACAATAGAAGTGGATCGTGAGCTGAGCAAACTAGTCATATCATAGACTTTATAATAAGGCAGGCTAAGCAAAAGTCAACATCACAAGATGGCGATAAAGTTACTCAGCAAAAAAGGATTCAGTTACCTGTTCATCAGGAATTAAATCACATAATCACATATGCCTCCAGGCATTTGAAGTAACATAGAGATATATCATCTCAACAAAGGAACAACCATGATGAGGACTCCTTCCTGAATAAACTAAGCGAAGACTAGCACAGCGCTACGTCTCGCCTTACCAGCATTTTAGCTCCGACTGTCCTGGGCGGAAATCATTGAAACCATCCCACAAACCGAGACATGCGCAGAACAAACGAATCGAATACAACTCAGCTAAACTTACGAAACGAAGAATGTTCTACGATGTTCGACTAAAGACCTTTACCTTAAAAGGAAATGAATCTTGAAACATTGCGATTGCCAACTGTTTTCTAAGAACTGACGACCTGAGCGCTCCATATATGGACGTGACTCAAAATCGTTCACACAACTATCGGCAACCATACTATCAGACTATTGTCACACGATTAGACAACTAGTAGAAATAAGAAGTGACTACAATTCCATGAGTTACTTCCCATGCATTAAAAAATGAATAAGTTAGAATAAGTTGCGACAAGTTTTTAGCGCAACAGTCATGTGTCAGAACTCTACCTCCTGAGCCACTTCTGCACACAACACGACACCACAACACCACACAAAATGGGTCAGATCTCTCTGACCACACAGCACATCTTACCTAGTTGTTTTCACATAGTACTAGTTCCCCAAGACTACATTGCATCTGAGATATGTTCAATAGCTTCCTGCTATTGAATAAGATAGGTGATATGTTCCACTGATCTCAACACTAGATCTTTTTTTCATAGTTTTATTTAGGCGTTCCTATATATTTTCTTTGTATGTATGTCTCTAGACCCTGAACTTGGGCTGGGGACCTAGAGCGAACACTTACTTGTCGTAATCATTTTTATGATATGGCAGTATCAATCACTCGAATTATTAAAATATACAGAATAAATACTGTTCATTCTTACCAGAATTCAGAATTGAGAACACAGTTAAATTTGCTAGCAAAACTCAGCTGAGCTGCTGGCTGTATGATGGCGTCCCACTATATATTTGTATTCTTCTGGAATCAACACCACTATTAATTTAAACTGCGTCTCTGAACAGACTTATGTCAAATGGCAAAATTTCACCTCTCTGTCCCGCTACTATAAAATACGTTGACCAATCGCCGACTTCCCCCCTAACTTTCAAATTTACAACCAAAAGTCACTTCAGTCAGATCTCAGTCAAGTATGTATTACGGTCTGTTAGTCCGTCTGTCTCTACTTGATTTTTCATAAAAAACACACTTGGTTCTACATGCATTTCCTACACGAATCTGCCTCCTAAGTTATTTTTAGCTACAATTCTCCACCATTTCCCCTCTCTTTAATTACAGCTCGATTTTTACGTTTGCATGCTCAAGGCCAAAATTTTTGAAACTTTAGTGACATTGTTTAACAGTGCAGTCGCTCGTCTGATATGAACAATACAGTCTTTTGTCAATATCTTCCTTATTATCTATCCGTCTGTATAATTGAAAGCATATTATTTATCTGCTCAAGATGGGCTATCAAACTAGCTAGGTTTTATTTTCATAACTCTATTATTAAGAAAAAACATATTTTTTCTCAAGTTTAGTTTTTGAAATTTGTTCGAGAACCTTCTCTCATGTGTTTTGCCGCGGCATTCAAATAAAGACCAAGTATCGAAAAACGTCCAAGAAATGACTGTCTCGAATAAGAGCTGTCGCAAAATTGGTTTCAAGTCATTGCAAATGGGTTCAGTTAGATTTATAAACCCATCTACGATCGAGTGACCGCTTTCAAAATGGCGGCGTATCAGCGAAATGTGTATCGGACAGAGGAAATCGCCAACGATAAATAAAAACAGAAGGGAATCCGTATGAAAAGTATTTTACATTTCAGTACAGGCAAGGATGGTGTATAACTGCATATAAGATGGAACGGTAGGAAGTTCTCATTTACGGAGATATATGCGTATTTCGGCTGCCCACAGTTACGCTAAAAGCATGTAAACCCACTTCTGTTCTAAATATTAAAATCAACAAATAACAGTTTGGGAATTTACATGGATAGGAAGATAGAGTTTTATCAGCTGTATAAAACTAGATAAGATGGAACAATATGGATATTATATATGCCGAGAATGAGAAAGGCAAAAATTCCGTCGACGCACAGATCGGCCGAAATCACTGTTCGTGAAGGATTTTTTAGGTTTAGGTCTAAGCTGTGACGTCGGTACTCTCCGATACGTCCGCGCTATCGTATATAAAGCGTACCGGTAAACTGAGACACGGACAACGAAAGAGGGTTCAGACAGACTGGAGGCAGAGTTTCGCCACTATCCATGAATTGTGAGCGGATTGCCAGAAACATTTTTAAGTCCAGTATCTGAAGTCTGAGGGTAAGCGAAATTATGATAACTACCGTGTATAATATTTGTTATTTCAGGTTCATATAGAATTCACAAAATATGCCTGTATAATAGTCATTGATATAATGTATTGTATTTTTAATATGATCTAAACATGTGCATTGTGGATGAGATGATTGTTGCTTATACAAAAATTAATCACAAATAGCCCCACAGCCTAATGAAGATATATTTATCATATTGCTTTATCGCTTACGAAGATAAAGGCAGTCCCATGGCAGAGATTGTCGTAGGGAAATGAAGTGTTAGAAACTTTATCATGGAAGATCCCAGTTTACGAGGTTAAGGCGACTAGTCTCCTTCCTCGCTGCCTTTGCCTTCCCTAGTTCGAGCGCACAACTTTGTACCCATTTACAGCTGGTAAAATGGAGTGTTCCACAGCCAGGTTTCAATTCCAAAACTATGTAATTGTACTACCGAAGAAAGCAACTTGATCACGTGGTCACTCACTTTATTTATTTTATGTATTAATTTTGGGTAGTTGCTAAAATAGCATCAGTATTTGAATTTGTACTTGATATGATTTAGAAGGATCAAGTTATAGATCAGGAAAGGATGTATAGGAGCAGAGTAAACCAGATGATGTTTATTACTGATATGTTAATATTAATTCTGTATAATTGAAATGATGTTACTTGCTATGACTGTATAACTTTGACACCTGATGACTGACTAGTCTGACTTATGTGCTAGTCAGTTACACTTAAGTGAAATGTTAATATTAATGCTATATCACTGAAATGATGTCCTTACTTACTATGATTGTATAACGGTGACATCTGATGACTGACTGGTCTGACATCTGTGCTAGTCAGCTACAAGTCTAGCCAGATACTAGCCAAGGCTGATATGTTGCAGGTTCCATGAAATAACTCAAACCAGACTGTCCAGTATCAGAAGCCGGTGTAGTTCATCCGAGGCAATCCCACAAAAGTGCAGGACCCCAAAGAGTGAACTTCAACTGGTCATTGACATCCCTACTGTTGGGCCTACCAAGTCTGATATCAGCAAAGGACAGTTTCAGCAGTATCAAGTTGGAAAGATAAGTGTCCTGTTTGACACTGACCACCTATACATGTGAAACAGCCAATAGTTCAAAACAATAATTAACCATACAGAAACTCAGTCAACTGATGACAGTTATCCTTAAATTCAAAGGACTAATAACAGTGATTTCAGTAACTTTATTATTTAAGATCTTGAAGTCTAAACAGACAATAATAGTAATTGTGTGAATATTTTTATATATATGTGTATACTCTTTTCCAACTAGTAGAAATAGAATAATAGTGCAATTATTAAACTATTTTACTGTACCTGAGGATTTATTCACTTCTTCCATTTTGTGGGTTCAGTGAATGTACATTTTACTTATCCCCTAGCATATAAGTAATCATAAGATAGTCACAGGGAGGAGACACCTTAAATCCTGGTACTACTTCTTACCAACTGGGCCAGGGTTTTCACAGTCTGACTATTTTTATGATAACAATACACCAGTGCTTATTTCTAAGACTGGGGTATTACTTGTAAGGTCAGAACTCTTTACTGGCATACTCTTACATAATAAATAATTTTAAATAACCTCCCGCTACAGTGGGGGCTCGTCCGGGATATATCTTTGATATTCCTGAGCCAACTTTCTATTTCTGCTGTGTAGAAATTTTTTTTTTTTTTTTTTTTGAAAATTTTTGGAAAGAGTTAACATAGTAGGAAATATATAATTTTTTAGGAGTACCATTGAGTACAGATAAAGAAAGCTGTTTCATATATGGTGAAGTCAGTTTAATTAACTTTAATTTTAATTAAGTTAATTATATTGTAGTAAATTAGTTTGAGTAAGATCACTTGCCCTACTAGACTACAGATACATCATGACTGACTTGGTCAAATTTAGGTCTGCTACACTGCAGGTGGGAAAAGAGCTTGGCATGGATGGTGACGCTCTGATCCGGTATGTCACGACGGAATGTGAAAAGTACACCGAGAGAGAAGCAAAGCAATTAGAAGCAGAGAGAGAAGCCAAGAAATTAGAAGCAGAGAGAGAAGCCAAGAAATTAGAATTAGAAGCAGAGAGAGAAGCCAAGAAATTAGAATTAGAAGCAGAGAGAGAAGCCAAGAAATTAGAAGCGGAGAGAGAAGCCAAGAAATTAGAAGCCGAGAGAGAAGAAAGGAGGTTACAAGCAGAGAGAGACCATGAGCTGAAAATGAGACAGCTTGATCTTGAACTTCAGGCTGGGACTATCACCCATGGTAATAGCTCACCTCATTCTGCGAATAGCTCTTTTCAGAACACAGCAAATGGAGCCATGAACTTCCACCTAGATCCATTTGTTGAAAAGGAGGACGCAATTGAGTCATACCTGGATAGGTATGAAAGGCTAGCCTCTACATATGGACTGGAAAAGGAAAAATGGAGTCTAAAGTTATCCCAGGGATTGAGAGGTATTGCATATGATGTGTTTCTGAAACTCCCCAAAGAAGATCAGGAAAATTATGAAATACTAAAGCAAGCCTTACTGATCCGGTATGAAAAGAACTCTGAGGCATATAGGAAGAAATTTAGAACTTCTAAACCTCTACCTGGAGAAACATATAACCAGTTCTCAGCTAGGCTAGAAACGTATTTGTTGAAATGGAGTAGTTTAGGTAAGTATCAGAAAACCTACGAGGATCTGAAAGAAATGGTTATGTTAGAGCAAATGAAAGATTCCATGTCTCAAGAAATGAGGAAATTCCTTATGGAACAAGGAGCAGAGAGGCTGGAAGACATTTTGAAATGTGCAGAGAGATACCAAGCAGCTCAAGCTGAATTGATAGGAACAAAAAGGAAGCAGGTAGAAGGATATAAGCCACCACCGCAGAATACCGATTTTGACCAGATGGATCAACCACACAGATACAAGCAAAGATTTGATAATAAGGACAAGAACCCTCAGACTCAGGAAAAGAAACCCTACAAACAGGGAGATAAGTGGTGCAAATTTTGTAAGATGAGCAACCACAACACTGATGAATGTGGGAGGAAAAAACCCCTTCATCATGCTGCATGTCTACAGGTGAGGACTTCTGTTAGGAAGGAACTGACTGTGAGTCAGAATAGCCTCCATCACCCACCTACCCAGGAGATAGTGACTGTGAATGGCAAACAAGTCACAGGAATGTATGACACAGGTTTGTCCTATGACGCAGTCGTGTGTGCATCTCTGGTGTGCCCTGAACAAATCACCACAGAAACAGTAGAGATTCAAGGGCCACTAAAAGGAACATCACCCCTTACATTACCCATAGCAAAGATTCATGTCAGTTGTCGCTATGTGGAAGGGGAGATAAATGCAGCTGTGATAGATGATCCCTTTTACCCCCTAATGTTGGGGCGTAAATATGTTTTCTTAGGAGACCCTGTAAAACCTATGGTTATGGCAGGAATCCAGACCAAGGCTGACTCCAGGAACATAGAGAGGGACACCAACGTAAAATTTCATTCAACTGAAATGAAACGGGCTCAAGAAGCAGACAGCACGTTGAAGCCTTGTTTTGGCAAATTATCAAAAAACACATAAAGCTCCAAGGAAAGGACATTTCTATATGGAACATGGACTCTTGTACAGGAAAGCTGGAAGAGGGACGAAAAGTCATGGTCAAATCGTTGTACCATCCACCTATAGGAATAAGGTTATAGGCTGGGGACACATATCAACTTTGAGTGAACACCTGGGTAATGGTGCCACAAAACAAAGAATAGCCACCCAGTTCTACTGGCCAGGTATTACGGAAGACATAAATCAGTATGTAAATTCCTGTCCAGAGTGCACCTATGTAGATTCAGAAAGTCGACGGAAGAGTCTTCATCAAAAATCTACAAGCAAACCAGCAATCAGGGGTACTCCCGAGATTTGCACGGGAGGGGAAAGGAAACATCCCACACAGGTTCAATTGCAGTCTGAACCCCATGCGCTGGAAAAAAGAAACAAATCATGTAGCGAAAATCAAAAACCTACGGATTTGCGAGGGAAAACCACATCCAACTATCATCGAAAAGAGGGCGGTAAACTTCATGGGAAACCTACCGACCCCGTTTCACCAGCAGTAAGAGCCTGGATGAAAAGCCGAACCGGAAGGAGAGAGATAGTAAAGGATGAATATATTATTGGAAAACAGAATGTGGGCGCAGATTTTCTTAGTCGCCATCCCACAGAGCTTGAGGAGGATAGAAAGAAGGAAAACTAACCTCGGAATGGTCGATTTGCAATTGTCTTGTACCCAATAGTTAAGCTAGATATCATCCAGCTTAAAATATGGGGGAGCTATGTCGCAAAATTGGTTTCAAGTCATTGCAAATGGGTTCAGTTAGATTTATAAACCCATCTACGATCGAGTGACCGCTTTCAAAATGGCGGCGTATCAGCGAAATGTGTATCGGACAGAGGAAATCGCCAACGATAAATAAAAACAGAAGGGAATCCGTATGAAAAGTATTTTACATTTCAGTACAGGGAAGGATGGTGTATAACTGCATATAAGATGGAACGGTAGGAAGTTCTCATTTACGGAGATATATGCGTATTTCGGCTGCCCACAGTTACGCTAAAAGCATGTAAACCCACTTCTGTTCTAAATATTAAAATCAACAAATAACAGTTTGGGAATTTACATGGATAGGAAGATAGAGTTTTATCAGCTGTATAAAACTAGATAAGATGGAACAATATGGATATTATATATGCCGAGAATGAGAAAGGCAAAAATTCCGTCGACGCACAGATCGGCCGAAATCACTGTTCGTGAAGGATTTTTTAGGTTTAGGTCTAAGCTGTGACGTCGGTACTCTCCGATACGTCCGCGCTATCGTATATAAAGCGTACCGGTAAACTGAGACACGGACAACGAAAGAGGGTTCAGACAGACTGGAGGCAGAGTTTCGCCACTATCCATGAATTGTGAGCGGATTGCCAGAAACATTTTTAAGTCCAGTATCTGAAGTCTGAGGGTAAGCGAAATTATGATAACTACCGTGTATAATATTTGTTATTTCAGGTTCATATAGAATTCACAAAATATGCCTGTATAATAGTCATTGATATAATGTATTGTATTTTTAATATGATCTAAACATGTGCATTGTGGATGAGATGATTGTTGCTTGTACAAAAATTAATCACAAATAGCCCCACAGCCTAATGAAGATATATTTATCATATTGCTTTATCGCTTACGAAGATAAAGGCAGTCCCATGGCAGAGATTGTCGTAGGGAAATGAAGTGTTAGAAACTTTATCATGGAAGATCCCAGTTTACGAGGTTAAGGCGACTAGTCTCCTTCCTCGCTGCCTTTGCCTTCCCTAGTTCGAGCGCACAACTTTGTACCCATTTACAGCTGGTAAAATGGAGTGTTCCACAGCCAGGTTTCAATTCCAAAACTATGTAATTGTACTACCGAAGAAAGCAACTTTGATCACGTGGTCACTCACTTTATTTATTTTATGTATTAATTTTGGGTAGTTGCTAAAATAGCATCAGTATTTGAATTTGTACTTGATATGATTTAGAAGGATCAAGTTATAGATCAGGAAAGGATGTATAGGAGCAGAGTAAACCAGATGATGTTTATTACTGATATGTTAATATTAATTCTGTATAATTGAAATGATGTTACTTGCTATGACTGTATAACTTTGACACCTGATGACTGACTAGTCTGACTTATGTGCTAGTCAGTTACACTTAAGTGAAATGTTAATATTAATGCTATATCACTGAAATGATGTCCTTACTTACTATGATTGTATAACGGTGACATCTGATGACTGACTGGTCTGACATCTGTGCTAGTCAGCTACAAGTCTAGCCAGATACTAGCCAAGGCTGATATGTTGCAGGTTCCATGAAATAACTCAAACCAGACTGTCCAGTATCAGAAGCCGGTGTAGTTCATCCGAGGCAATCCCACAAAAGTGCAGGACCCCAAAGAGTGAACTTCAACTGGTCATTGGCATCCCTACTGTTGGGCCTACCAAGTCTGATATCAGCAAAGGACAGTTTCAGCAGTATCAAGTTGGAAAGATAAGTGTCCTGTTTGACACTGACCACCTATACATGTGAAACAGCCAATAGTTCAAAACAATAATTAACCATACAGAAACTCAGTCAACTGATGACAGTTATCCTTAAATTCAAAGGACTAATAACAGTGATTTCAGTAACTTTATTATTTAAGATCTTGAAGTCTAAACAGACAATAATAGTAATTGTGTGAATATTTTTATATATATGTGTATACTCTTTTCCAACTAGTAGAAATAGAATAATAGTGCAATTATTAAACTATTTTACTGTACCTGAGGATTTATTCACTTCTTCCATTTTGTGGGTTCAGTGAATGTACATTTTACTTATCCCCTAGCATATAAGTAATCATAAGATAGTCACAGGGAGGAGACACCTTAAATCCTGGTACTACTTCTTACCAACTGGGCCAGGGTTTTCACAGTCTGACTATTTTTATGATAACAATACACCAGTGCTTATTTCTAAGACTGGGGTATTACTTGTAAGGTCAGAACTCTTTACTGGCATACTCTTACATAATAAATAATTTTAAATAACCTCCCGCTACAAGAGCTAAGGTCCTTTTCTTGTCCATTTCCTTACTTATGTCAACTAGTGACGTGAATTTTTTTCCTTTCACCCCCAATTGCGTCCTTTTTGCCGTTCGAACTTCAAACACGTGTTCAGTCATATCTTTCCTTTTTTGATCTCCGTTTCGTCCCCCCTCCCCCCCCCCGGTCTACAAAGGGTAAACGTCTGCACGTCTAACTAGATAATTTGAATGGTGGCAGGAAAGACGGGCATGGGCGAGCATGTCTCCTAGTATCTGACGCATTATTTTTAACCCTACATTTTATCGTTAAATTTGGAGATATTTTAACGTTGTATCATGGTAAAATTATCACAGTAATGTGCATGATTGTAATGTCTTGTGATGAATGTACAAGAAAAGTATTTTAACATATTGAACCAGATGAAATAAACGTAAAGTATCTGAATGTTATGTCATGTAATGTAATGTGCCGGAATGTAATTATAATTTAAACCTAGTTACAAACACAATGTAATTAGACTAAAACTAGATGCAAACACTCTCTGGATATATTTAACTAGTTTTGACAAAATCTAGCTTTACCAAAACGAGAAACATTTGCTGGGTTTAGTAAATTAGCTTTACAAAAACTTACGCATAATAGGAGGATTAAAACTGTGTGGCAAGTTCACAAATGTGGAACTGATGGAAAGAAACACACAAGTGCTGGGGGCAACAATATATGAGAAGATTATGTTGAGGTTGTACATGACACACGTTGATAAACCCAACTGATATCGTGACCACGGAATCTTTGCTCTAGAATATCTAGATCTAGAGAAACTGAAAAGCACATAGAGAAGGAAACAAGAAAACTGGCAACAGACAAGGAAATGGTACAGAAAACATGGAGAGACCTTCAAGAAATGGCACATCCCATTAATGTTTTGAGTGTATGTCTTGAAGACATAATACCCACATGGAGCTGGACGTTAAATGTTGAATTAATTACTGTTTTTGTTTCGTTTTGTTTCTTGTCCATTTGTGTTCTTTTCGTATGTCTATTTTTTCTAAGTCAACTTGTTCATTAGACTTATATATTCTATTTCACCGTAACAATTTTCTCAAAAGAATCATTTACTGTTTATTACCATAGACATCTATGTTTTTTTTCTCTCTCTCTCTCTTGAGGAATCCATGAGTTTTGTCTTGCAACAGCACCAGCTGATTTGTTATCATTATAATCTCAAGTAATACCTTCAATATCCAATACCATAATTCCCGTCGTAAGTACGTCGGTCGGTCGGTCACATCAAGATAAGGGGTGCAACTGTGGTTGAAAGTTAGACAATAATTGTATTGTTTCCCTTATATGTACTCTCCCGAAAATAGAAAAGTGCGCAAATGACGGTGTGCATGAACAGTTTGATTTTGAAAAGAAACCAACAACACAATTGATAAACAGTACATGACCTGGAGACAGAAAGGTGCGGAGATGCAGATTAAATCAAGAGATAATCAAGATACTCGTCTGTCCAGTTTCATTCGGGAAACGGATTTAACTCATCATTTTTCTTAAAAATAACCTTAAAATGTAAGTTTTATTGTTTCTTCAAGACAAAATTTTAATTTAAAGTATTGCAGACTTATTATTATGGATTAATAATAACTTGGTGGTGGTTCGACATGTAACAGAAACAACACACTATAATTAAAAACCTGTCAATTTTGACGGGTTATTGCAAGTAATAAATAATTTTGTACTTTTTTCTCAAAAGCTTCAATGGATGAAAGATTTAGGTGTAGCCGGACTCATGTTCTGGGCACTGGACTACGATGACTTTATGGGAAATGTGAGTTCTTCAACAATAATTTATCCTTTACTTCCATCGTCTCTTTATATCGCTCTTCAAACACCACAGAACCACTACTGTACTTATCTCCCAATACATGGTGGAAGTATGCGTCAAATAGTTCAGTTTGTAGTGCTTTCTTTGTTCAGTTGCAACTTGTTTTACATGCCGAAGCTGTGTCCCATAGCAGATACTTCAGTAGGGAAATGAAGTGTTAGAGACTTCATCTATAGTAGGTCTCAGCTTTGAGATGGGGTGACCAGTTGCCTTCCTCGCCGCCTTCGCTTTCCCTAACTCAAGAACAGAGTCAAGTACCCATTTTCACAGCTCGGTAGACTACAGCGTGACGCAACCTAGTTTTGATTTGTTTATATGATTAGGTTGCCGGCATACCTAACATATTCCTAATAATTGGATGAACAGAGTGGTCTTCATCACCCGTGATGGACGAACAACATAACAACATAGGTTGCCGGGACCTTGGCCAACCCCGTATTAGGTGCCTCTTACGACATGCCTGATGGTGCAGTCGTTCTATTCTTTATGGGCCCCCTCACAGACTCCCGAGAACTACATAGGGGCATATTATCTACTACTTATGTACTTTATCATTATACGAAAATCGTTATCTTTATCTTCGTCATTCGCTCGAAAATAACCACATTTATCTCTCTTACAAAACTGACAGTCCGTCTCTGTGTCCTCTCGTCACCTCACAGGTTCTCCCTTATCTAGTTTGGAGAAGTTTATGCTGCCACCATGCTCTTTTCGTGGAACTGAGAGTTTTGGAGTACGTGTTCGACTGTTTGTTTGTCCTCCCCACATGTTCACATTTCTATCTGTCCGATTTTCAATTTGTTGTACTGACGGCATGTGAGTCTGCAATGGCCGGTTCTTAGTCTGATACGAAAATCAAGCTGTAATCATTACAATTATAATTGTCATTATAATGAATCAGGTCTTTGCTTTAATCATAATAGTTATCTACGTGAAGAACTCCAACTTTACCAACAGACTTTATTTTCATGATTAATTTTATAAAATAGATCTCCAATCACATCAACCAACTTCAGGAACGGACCAATTCTTTTTTTTTTTCAATAACTTTCTGCTCTCATTGTCATAAACAATACATTCACTATCATTTTACTAACATCGCCATTAACATCACATTACTACCATCATTATAACAATAATACACTACCATCTTACTATCATCATAAGCAATGTATCCATGATAAATTTACTATCATCGTCCTGTGCAATGAATAAGCTATAAATTTACTACCATCACTAAGATCAATGTATTAACTTTCACTCTAATCATATCATAATAAATAATGTATCTACCACCCCTTTTCTATCATCATAAACAATGTATCCACCATCACTTTTCTATCATCATAAACGATGTATCCAAGATCACTTTTCTGTCATCATAAACAAATATCCAACATCACTTTTCTATCATCATAAACAATGTAGCCACCATCACTTTGCTATCATCATAAACAATGTATCCACCATCACTTTGCTATCATCATAAACAATGTATCCACCATCACTTTGCTATCATCATAAACAAAGTGTCCAACTTCACTTTTCTATCATGATTAACTCCATCACATTAGAGTCATCATCATACACAAAGCATCGTTTATCACCTCGATACCATCCTCACGAACAATGTATCTGTCGTCACTTACATCCTCATAACAGCAGTTTTCATGCAGCAAATTCACCAACATAAAATTTCCTCCGTTCCAGATGTGCAATGACGGAAAATACCCTCTCCTAAATTTGGTGATGTCAAAGACAACAACAGCGACACCTGCTCCTGTGACAACCAAGTCACCATCGACAACCAAGTCACCATCGACAACCCAACCACCATCCAATTCATCCCCATCAGCCACTGGTGGTAATGGCTCTTCTGCATTTCAGACCTACAAATTTTGTGTATCTGCTTTGGTTATGTTTATTTACAGCTGCTTGGCAACGTTTGTGACATAAACTCATTTTTTGATGTAGCTGTAATATTTTTCAAAGATTGCTTTTGAACCAAAATTTAAAGAACTAATTCATTAACACCAATACTAATTTTTTCCATTTACATATTGTTATATTTGTGGCAGCATTTAGATAAATTCCAACTTTCTTATCTCAACCTTTTTTGTGTGCGTTTGTTACTAACAAAGATCGCGTGGTTGTAACTGCTACAGAAAAGGCTGGGAAATGTCACTCTTACGCTGTAACTGTTCTGATACATTAATTCTTTGACATTAGTTCATCAAACTTCTAGCCTCACACTCCAAACTGGCACGAAAATTAGGTCAATCTTTGTAGCATATTTACTGAACTTGTTAGGTAAAACACTGGTTGCTTGATCTTGTACGATTTATTTACATCTTTAAATGTATCACTCTGTCATCATCTTGAATGTGATGATCATGATAAGCGACATAATATAAACATCATATGATCCCATATCAGTAAGGAATCAACAACTGGAACAGACAGATGCCTTCACATGCCTAGGATGCATTATAACACCAGATGGCGGAGCAAACAAAGACATCAACAACAGAATGAACAAAGGAAGAACAGCTTTTTTTAGTCTAAACAACATCTGGAAGTCCTCTCAGTACAGCACAAGCACAAAATTAGGATTATGTCAGAGCTGTGTGCTTTCTGTGCTTCTTTATGGCGCGGAGAGCTGGAGAGTTACAGAGAAGGAAATGTCGACATTGTCCTCTTTTCACACAACATGCCTAAGAAAAATTCTCCGAATCTTTTTGCCGAATACCATCACCAACAAAGACCTGCTTACTTGGAGCAAGCAAGAGGACATGCACACCATCATTGCTGGCAGACGCTGGGGCTGGGTTGGCCATGTCCTCAGAAGAGACCCCGATGCCATCACAAGAACAGCTATGCTATGGACCCCTGAAGGAAAACGAAAGAGAGACCGACCAAAAACAACTTGTCATAGGACTGTGGAGGCTGAGATGCAAAGAATGAACCAGAGTTGTGGCACTGTACGAAGGATGGCCGCCGACCGAGCAAAGTGGAATCAATTTGTTGTTGCCCTACAAGACGCCACCAGGCGTAATGGCCACTGACTGCTTTGATGGTGTGTGGCTTAGGATCAAAGAAGAAGATCATCACATAACAACACAAAACTCACCCGTACCCATACATTTCTGCGTGATATAACATTCAAATGAGATGTCCCATTTGATGCGCAAAGATTTATCACAACAATAACGTAGGCTTTGTCTTTGTCCTTTGTCCCAGTAATAAAAAAATAGGAAAGGTAAAGGCTTTCCCACCGTAGATACAGCCTTAGAGATTGAAGTGTCTGAACAGTAGTAGCAACCCAGGAGACCTGAAGATATACTTTTGGAACACCTAGATCTCCAAAGACCTACTTTGACAAGCAGTTTCAGTTGTAAAATGAATAGTTGATAAATGTCTCCAGCTTTTCCGTTCTTGGCAAAAGGTATGGCTGCCTCGTACATTTATTGATGGGGGATACCGCGTTTTAAATGCTGGTGGGAGAGAGCCAGCCCAAACGTGGCCTAGCTTAAAAATTCATTTATTTTTTTCTTTACCTCTTCGTCACCGAAAGATATACGAATGCAGCACCCGTGATCTACCCCTACTTGGCGATCGTCCGGTCGCCGACCCTTGTGTTAGGAGAATTTACCTGTATTCTCAGCTGAATGAGGTGGGGATGACCGTTTCCTTTCCTCGCTGCTTTTGCCTTCTCGAACACACGAGCAGAATTGGGTACCCATTTTCACAGTGGGGCAGACGCGACGTGGTTTCGAACCCTGGCCCTTTTGCTTCGGGAAGAAAGCGCTCTAACAAATTTCGTTCATTCTAAAGTTTAACATTGATTCTGATATAAATGTCATATTTTTAATGCTCAGTGGCAATCAGTTACTTACTTAATGTGTATTTTAGTTTCCCAAATTGTTGGCCTTAACATATATAATGTTTATTTTTGTTTTCCAAAATGCTGGTCTTATCTTACATAATGTTTATATTGTTTGTCAGTATGCTGGCTTTAACTTATATAATGTTTATCTTGTGTTACAGAATGTTGGCCTTAACTTACAAAATGTGTATCATAACTTTCAAAATGGTAGCCTTAACTTACATAATGTTTATCTTCTTTTCCAAAATGCCGGCCTTAACTTACATAATGTGTATCTTCTTTTCCAAAATGCCGGCTTTAACTTACATAATGTTATCCTAACTTTCAAAATTTGTTTCGTAACTTCCATAACGTTTTTCTTAACTTACGTAATGGTTTACTAGGGTTATATAGTTTTTTATCTTAACTTTTAGAATGTTTATCTTGACTTCCTGAATGTTTATCTTAATTATTAGAATGTTTATCTTAACTTTCAAAGCGTTTGCTTTACCTTTCACAATGTTTATCTTAACCTTCATAATTTTATTTAAGCTTCATACATTTTATCTTAACTTTTATAACGTTTATCTTAACTTTCATCTTTTTTACCTTAACTTTCATAATTTTTATCTTAACTTACATAATGGTTTACCTTAATTTCCACAATATGTACCTAACGTTTATCTTGATTTCCAGAATGCTGACCTTAGCTTACATAATGTTTGTGTTAACTTTCATTATGTTTGTCTTACATCACATTATGGTTTACCGTAACTTCCATAATGTTTATCTTAACTTGTATAATGTTTACCTTAATTCCCAGAATGTTTATCGTATCTTCCAGAGTGTTTACCTTAACTCCCAGAATGTTTACCTTAACTTCTAGAATGTTTATCTTAATCTATGTAATGTTTATCTAAACTTCCATAATGTTCATCCTAACTTCCACAATGCGTAACTTCCAGAATATTAACCTTACCTCATAGAATGTTTATCTTAACTTCCAGAATGTTTATCGTAACTTTTAGAATGTTGTATTAACTTCCAGAGTGTTTATCGTATCTTTCACAATGTTAATCTTAACGTCAAGATGGTTTAGATTTCGAGCATTCAATCGCTCTTTACAAATGATCCCTCTTTTCCTAAGCTAGGCTATGTCTTCATTGTTTTGCCATCCACGCCTTTTTCTTTGCTGCTACCTTATTGTAATGAGTATCAGATCTAAGTATCCGGAGAATCCAGATTAAGGACCACCTTGTAATTCTATCAACAGGTTTTCTCAGTGTGTATTCAAACCATCGTTATATTCCACTGACTTCTGTCTGATGCATGCCAACAGTTCTATATCGGCGATCCAATGACAGCGTTCCAATCTTTCTAATTCATACAAGCACTTATCTATCAAAACCTGCAACCTCTTGGTTGTTGTATGTTTGTTTGTTTTTTCTCCGTGTGTTAGGATTGTACACAGATGTTCGTCGTCAGCCCCCACAATTTATTTTGTTTGACCTAAATCTCTTCCGCAGCTCGTCTCATACATTGATTATCGCCCTAAGTGACCTATGTATCAATGAATGTAACTTTGTCTGAAATAAACCCTCAGTCTTTGTTATTTCATTTGTGTCAATACACTCAATAAACCATTACAGCTTTTATTTCTTTGCTTTAATTTGTTGTCAGGGTTATTTAAAAAAAAATTTATTACTGTCTTTATACCTGAGTGCTTTTGAATATTTATCGCTAAAGAAGACAGTTTTATCGAAACGCTTGACTTGCTTTGTTTATAGGGTAATCTTTTTTAAACTGTACAAGTAGGCAAAACAACGGTCTTATTTTTGACTTGATGTCCCCTCCCTAAAAGATGTTCAATCATATATATATAAATATTGGCGGCAATATAGACAGTTGAGCGACAATAAACTCACACAACAAGCAGAAGAGAGGAGAAAACGTCGAAGAAAACACCAGGAAAATAAGCTGCTGAGCGCTGTCACCTCAGGGGCGCATTCCCATAGTCAGTTATGACTGAAGGGGCTATTATTATTATTATAGACAGTTGGATTGAACGAACGAACTTTATTTTCAAAGGGTTGAGAATTGGGCACGCAGGCACGTCTGACATTCTGCCCTTCCTTTCTCTCACCTTTCATACTGAATTCATTTATTCTCACATGCATTTTACATATCAATGTCAAGGAATTCAACGTCGTAAAGTAAAATAAAATAGCACACTCATTTTAACATTAACTACTTATAAGCATGACATAAAATATGTTGAAAAGTACAAACATCGTTATTAGAACCTTCAGTTGATATTTAAAAAAAAGATAATCTGATTAGGGGGGCATGTAATCAGAACTAATAAAGTATTCGAAAAGTCTACTATTGTATGAATAGGGACTGAGGTTGTTTCTTAGGTTATGTGGAAGACAATTCCAAAGATGAGCAGCAGAGTACGCTAAGCTTTTCTTGAATAAGTCAAGCCTAGGCTTGGGTACGTGCAATTTATTAAAGCGTTGACTGCGTCTTTCGTTGTATTTGAACATTGGCCACAGATATGCTGGAGCATAATGTGACATGATTTTGTGAACAAATTTAGCTTTGTTAAACAGAAGGCGCTTTCTTAAGGGCAGTATTTGAAGATTTTTATATAGATCTACACACTGTGTTAGGCAGTTGTCATGAGACTAGACGCACTGCACGCTTTTGCAGTGAACGGAGTATCGTTGTGTTGGACATTGAGATCACGTCGAGATCACATCGAGATCCCATCAAGATCACATCGAGATCACATCGAGATGACAATAGGGATATAAAAGACAGGAAGATCTGTGATTCCACTGAGACAAATACGGAAATCAAAGGAAGTCAAGTCAAACATAAAAATCATACCCTTCATTTCAATTGTCACGGTGGTCCTATTGTAAGGCTGTGAAACATGGAGAACAACAAAATCAACAACCAAGAAGTGGTATGCTTTCATAAATGGGTACTTGTGTAGAAGATGAGGATTGAAGTGGTATGACAAGGTTACCAATGTAGACCTGATGACAAGAACCAGACAAGTGGTATGACAAGGTTACCAATGTAGATCTGATGACAAGAACCAGACAAGTGATATGACAAGGTTACCAATGTAGATCTGATGACAAGAACCAGACAAGTGATATGACAAAGTTACCAATGTAGATCTGATGACAAGAACCAGACAAGTGGTATGACAAAGTTACCAATGTAGATCTGATGACAAGAACCAGACAAGTGGTATGACAAGGTTACTAATGTAGAACTGATGACAAGAACAGACAAGTGATATAACAAGGTTACTAATGTAGAACTGATGACAAGAACCAGACAAGTGATATGACAAGGTTACCAATGTAGACCTGATGACAAGAACCAGACAAGTGGTATGACAAGGTTACCAATGTTGAACTGATGACAAGAGACAGACAAGTGCCAGTAGAACAAGAGATGAGAGAATGAAGCTGTCGATGAATAGGACACACATTGAGGAAACATTGTGATAGCACTACAAGACAGTAATTTTTCTGTAATGTGAACTCAAGAAAGGTAAAGGGTCACCGACAAAACACATCGGAAAGATAAGTGGAGACAGAAAAGAAAGAATATAAAGAGATTTGGAAAAGTTTGGAGCGAATGGCACAGGACAGGAGACCTTGGTATCATTTTGTTGAAGGGTGATCAATAATTGATGAAATGAATGATTGAATGAATGCCTCATTGATCAGCAACTGGTTGTCAGTGTGACATCACATTTAAAAAGAAAATTACTGGTAAAATATTTTATGTTTGTCCTTTATCGTTCTGTTTTAAAAGTAGTGTACTCACGGGCAAAGAAATTTTTTATAAAGTGCTTTTTTTCCAACTGTATTTGTTATTAAGTGCGTGTAAATTTGACATGAAATGAAAGTGCAAATAATGTTGTATTTGTCGTTTGGTAGAAGTAATTATGGTGAAGATAATGTTAATATAGACGATGATTTTTCGTGAACTTTGGCTCATTACCAGCATATAAATAACTTAGTTCATTGTTTTAATTTATTAATCACCGGTTGTTTCTCCTCCTCTACCTATTTTACTGAAATTTCTTTTGAAGACTGTGTATCTCTTTGTTCTGTGTGGCTAACTGTAGTGTATTTATTATTTTGTGAACAATATTAACACAAATTTGATTTTGTGAATATTGTTCCTTAGCACTGAGAAATGAACAAAGCACAGTATACAAAATAACTAAACTCATCAGCGGAAAACGAGGTGCAAACAACATTACATTAGTAAGAGATAAGCAAGGAAATCTCATCACGACAGCAGAGGGGCAGGAAACAAGATTGGCAGAGCACTTCTGAGAAACTCTGAACAAGGAACCACCAAAGACAATTGAATGTTCCTGAGGCTGAAAATGATCTAGATATAAATACAGACACTCCACGAAAAGAAGAAATCATCACAGCAATCAAAGGGTTAAAGAACGGAAGAGCTCCTGGCCATGATAACTTAAATGCAGAGCTATTTAAGACAGACCCTGAGCTAGCAGCAGAACTATTAGAACCACTATTTGCACAAGTCTGGAAAACAGGGACAACACCATCAGAGTGGAACAAAGGAATAATTGTCAAATTGCCCAAGAAGGGAGATCTTGCAGACTGCAATAATTGGAGAGGAATCACTCTTCTTTCAGTTCCCAGCAAAATACTAGGCAAGATAATTATACAGAGAAATTCAAAAGCAGTAGACTACAAACTGAGGAATGAACAAGCAGGATTTCGAAAGAACAGAAGATGTATGGATCATATATTCACTCTCAGGAACATTATAGAGCAGGGCTCAGAATGGCAAAGACAGCCGTACATTAATTTCGAAAAGGCTTTTGACAGCATACATAGGGACAGTTTATGGAAAATACTGAGGGTTTATGGAATTCCAAGCTGCATAGTGTCAATCATAAAATGCCTCTATGCCAACTTTACATGTAGTGTTGGGCAGAGCAACCTAACCTTTGAGGTGAAGACAGGAGTACGACAGGGATGCCCCTTATCAACAACTCTATTTTTAACAGTCATAGACTGGGTGATGCGCCAGACAACAGAGGGCAATCCAAGAGGAATAAGATGGACTACATTTTCTACATTGGAAGATCTGGAATATGCAGATGACATTGCACTACTAGCACATTCACATCAACACATCCTGGAAAAAAACGGATAGGCTTAATAAGTATAGCCAGCAGGTGGGCTTGAAAATCAATTTAAAGAAGTCAGAGGTCATGACGCTCAATGTGAGCAACCCTGAGCCCATATCAGTAAGAAATCAGCAACTGGTACAGACAGACACCTTCACATACCTAGGATGCATAGTAACACCAGACGGCGGGGCAGGCAAAGGCATCAACATCAGAATGAATAAAGGAAGAACAGCCTTTTTTAGCCTAAACAACATCTGGAAGCCCTCTCAATACAGCACAAGCACAAAATTAAAATTATATCAGAGCTGTGTGCTCTCTGCGCTTCTCTATGGTGCAGATTGCTGGAGAGTTAAAGAGAAGGAAATGTCGAAATTGTCCTCTTTTCACGCAACATGCCTAAGAAAAATTCACCGCATCTTTTGGCCGAATACCATCACCAACCAAGAGCTGCTTACTCGGAGCAAGCAAGAGGACATGCACACCATCATAGCTGGCAGACGCTGGAGCTGGGTTGGCCATGTCCTCAGAAGAGACCCCGATGCCATCACAAAAACGCTATGCTATGGACCCCTGAAGGAAAACGAAAGAGGCCGAACAAAACAACCTGGCGGAGGACTGTGGAGGCTGAGATGCAAAGAATGAACCAGAGTTGGGGCACTGTACGAAGGATGGCCACCGATCGAGCAAAGTGGAATCAATTTGTTGTTGCCCTACAAGACGCCACTAGGCGTGATGGCCACTGACTGCCTTTGACGGTCGGTGGTTAAGGATCAAAGAAGAAAGAAGAACGATCAAAAAGAAGAAGAATGATAGAAATAATAAAGAAAGAGGGGAAACCCGGGGCCTGTAAACAGGAAATAAATAATACACAAAGGTATGCTTCGGCCACTCGTGAGAACAGAAGTGATAGGCGTACCGGGAATCGAACCCAGGACTTCCCAACGCCACCACCTCCTAGCTACGGTAGCGAATCGTTACTATCCTCTTTGCCAACAAGGCACCACAAAAATAGTGCATCGTGGACAGAGGTCGAGCATGATCTCTCCACGTAACTAGGATATGTACCTAAGGACGACCCAGACTAGTTATATATGCAATCACTTCAGCGGTTTTCCTATTTAATAGTACAGGCCAGATTACACAATGTGTTTATTTGTTTAAACGTTTTTACAATACCAAACCTACCCTCTGACCTTTACTATTCTCATTCGTCTATTGTTTACTTGAAGCAGTATTAAAGTCCTAGCATTGTGTAATCTGGCCTATACTCTTTATTAGGACACTTGCAGAGATGATTGTGTCTTTAATTAGGCACTAGTACTTTCTGATAAACTATTATCAGATCTTATTTTTTATAGCTTAACAACATTTTGATTTATTGTAAATAATGTTATAAAATGTTCAAAAATATGTTGCTACGCTTATATACTTTCTTTAAAATTCTATATCACAGAACCTACTAATGTTATCGAAACTCTAACCTGAAAAAAAGTTTTAAAATATAATAATCATTTTATTTAAATTTGGTAATGATTAGATTAAAAAATTAAAAATCCTTAGGAAATTGAAATAGAATAATGAAATAAAATATGGCGGCCGTTTCCATGACAACCGATGAAGTAATAAACTCTACATTATGCGTATCTATAATTGATGTAGGTTAAGTCTGTGATTGATGTAGGTTAAGTCTGTCATTGATGTAGGTTAAGTCTGTGATTGATGACGGTTAAGTCTGTGATTGATGTAGGTTAAGTCTATAATTGATGTAGGTTAAGTCTGTGCATTTTCATTGAAATCACGTGATTAATTACGAAAATAACATTTCAATGTAGCTCTTCCCCTTAACAAGAACAATTGGCGGCGAAACAGATGCAGAACAACAAATTGTAGAAAGATTGAAGTGGTATGACAAGATGACTCATGTGGAACTGATGTACCAGACAAGTGCCTGTGGAACAACAGATGACAAGAACTAGACAAGTGCAAGTGGAACAAGAGATGACAAGAACTAGACAAGTGCCAGTGGAACAAGCGATGACAAGAACCAGACAAGTGCAAGTAGAACAAGAGATGACAAGAACTAGACAAGTGCCAGTGGAACAAGAGATGACAAGAACCAGACAAGTGCCAGTGGAACAAGAGATGACAAAAACTAGACAAGTGCAAGTGGAACAAGAGATGACAAGAACTAGACATGTGCCAGTGGAACAAGAGACGACAAGAACCAGACAAGTACAAGTAGAACAAGAGATGACAAGAACTAGACATGTGCCAGTGGAACAAGAGATGAGAAGAACTAGACAAGTGCCAGTGAAACAAGAGATGACAAGAACTAGACAAGTGCCAGTGGAACAAGAGATGACAAGAACCAGACAAGTGCCAGTGGAACAAGAGATGACAAGAACCAGACAAGTACAAGTAGAACAAGAGATGACAAGAACTAGACAAGTGCCAGTTGAATAAGAGATAACAAGAACTAGACAAGTGCCAGTGGAACAAGAGATGACAAGAACCAGACAAGTGCCAGTGGAACAAGAGATGACAAGAACCAGACAAGTACAAGTAGAACAAGAGATGACAAGAACTAGACAAGTGCCAGTTGAATAAGAGATAACAAGAACTAGACAAGTGCCAGTGGAACAAGAGATGACAAGAACTAGACAAGTGCCAGTGGAACAAGAGATGACAAGAACTAGACAAGTGTCAGTGAAACAAGAGATGACAAGAACCAGACAAGTGCCAGTTGAATAAGAGATAACAAGAACTAGACAAGTGCCAGTGGAACAACAGATGACAAGAACTAGACAGGTGCAAGTAGAACAAGAGATTACAAGAACTAGACAACTTCCAGTGAAACAAGAGATTACAAGAACCAGACAAATACGAGTGGAACAAGAGATTACAAGAACCAGGCAAGTGCTAGTGGAACAAGCGATGACAAGAACCAGACAAGGGCAAGTAGAACAAGAGATGAAAGGAACTAGACTAGTGCCAGTGTCGTATATTTTCGATAGGGTAATTAAGGTCAATTTTGGCCCAGCCAGAATAGGACTAGAACAGATGATAGCTCAGTGAGAGATAAGGTAAAGAAATAGAATTTCACAAGTGAAATGGTGAAAGGTAAAATCTTCCCTGGATTTGAGAGATAATCAATCCAGCCTATCGATTACGACTGAGATTTTTAGATCAGACAGTTCCCCTATAAATATATAAATAAATAAATAAATATAAATATAAAAATAAATAAAAATAAATAAATAAATAAATAAATAAATAAATAAATAAATAAATAAATATATATATATATATATATATATATATATATATATATATATATATATATATATATATATATATATATATATATATATATATATATATATATATATATATAAATTTTTTCAACCACTCACATCTACACACACACATGTACGTGACGACAATTAGACTCACAGACGTGAAAACTATATCTATGGAATATGGATCTTTTGGGACATGCTGACCGACACACGTGAATAAAGTTTATGTAAATTTTATTTATCATAAAGAAACTACAACACAACAATATCTTTGAATAACAAAATCAAATACAATAAACATAGGTTAAAGAATTAATTAAAGAGTTAGACTCATAGGTTTAATCCTCCCTCCCTCTGTTGAGACAAAAGAATCCCGTAAGAAGAAAGTTATTAACCCTCAAAGCGTCAAAGATTTATACACTATGGTCTAGGATTTCCCTCTACAGTTAAGAACAGAGTTGGTACATTAATCTATTCTAAGAGGAAACAGCATTAGCAAAACTTGCATAAGAAAATACAAAGTGGGTGTATGAGTTATACTATAAAGAGTCACTCATGCCTGCTTCCATTCTATTCATACAGCAGTGGCCACTGACATTCGTTCTTACCTACAAACTTGATTTTCGCCTTCTGGAACAATCTTTAGAACATATACACACGGAAATTAGATCTCGTGTTTTTTAGGCAAATATTAACCCCAGCTCTACAGAGACCAATTAATTCCATTTCTTCGGGGAGCGTTAACTTCACTGTTTATATTATAGGATCACTGTTTATGTCACTGGAAATCAGTTCAGGTAAGAGATGCCACAGTGCTCACAGTGTTAGAATTCTTGAGATTTCCAGTACTTCGGAAATGTCAGGTTGGTAACGTCTCTCAGTATAAACAATTCATTTGTCACACCACAATTGGTCAAACTTCGGAAATGTTAATGTTTGTAATTTTTCTCGCCACTGGGGTGAATGTAAATGAGATTTTTTTGGAAAGAAATGTAATCTGGCTCGATAGGCCCAGTTACATCATTTAGTCTTAATGTCCTTTAGGTAGGTACTCTGTCTCTTTCTGGATGCAAACACAATGCCAGACAGGTTTACCTTGAAGACCCAAGTATTTAAGTACAAAATGTTCTCTCTTATGGTTATTCTCAGAAACACATTCAAAAACCGCTGGTAGATTTTGGGCTTGACCCAATACTGTATAACGGAAGAGAAACAAGTACAAGTACTTAACTAAAATATTATTATTCTCACTCCTATCCTACGTCGCGTAAAATAATATATTCACTTCGGTTCTTTAACGTTAAATAGAAACTACAAGCTTAGAGCTTGTCTTATCGTTTAAACTCCCGTGAAATAAATTCTGGGTATTTAAAAAAAACTTATCATCATGAATTAGTAATACATATGTTTCGTCAATACTCATGATGAACAGTGCGTTACTAGTCGGTTACAATATTCTCTGACTGGTTACTAGCGATTGAATTAAATTTATTTATAAGCTGGAATAGTTTAGCTAGAAATATAATTTGTTCTGCTAGCCACTGTAACACAGAAAAACCCAGAGAACTAAAATTGATTGACTATATAGTAAATCACTCTGCACAGATATAAACTAGTGAATATTATTGACAATTTTACCACTTAAATCACTCAACACTACTAGTCAATATAATACCTCCAAACAGAACTACAGGCTATCTCCAACGAGAAACTAAGAACTATACTTATACAAGGTATTCTAGAACTCGGCTAGATGTCTTTAAAGTCTGTGGAGTATTGAATGAATCTGAGTTAGAAAGATGAGGTATATATATATATATATATATATATATATATATATATATATATATATATATATATATATATATATATATATATATATATATATATATCTATATATATATATATATATATATTAGATATGAAAGGAGGTAGTTAATTATCCCCCGAAAACCAGACCCTACCAGATGTTCTCACCTACGGGAAATTCTACCTTCAGTTTTTTGCTTATACGTAATTCAAAGCCAAAAAACCCAGGATCTTCGTTCTCGCTTAGATCAGACATCGGCAATACGCTAATCAGTGTGAGTTTCCTTCGTCTCTCTGCTCGTTTTCAAGCGAGCAATGTCTTTAGATCTACCGATTCGCCGTGTTTAATTACTTATCAAACGAACGGATTCAGGGAAAGGTAATAAAGATTTCTCACTTAGGTTCCCAATATCTACTCACATTTATTCAAATCTGGTCGCGGTCTGATCTCTACAACGATTTGATCTCTGGCGCTGGTGTTAAAATTAAATGCTGATCAGGTCTGCTGGCAAACTCTCATCAAAGAAATTTAGCGAACCGCAATACAATGCGTGCTAAATGAGAAAAAGAGGGACAGATATTTGAGTAATAGGGGGTTTTATTTTAACCCAACAGGCGTAGGTGAAGCTAGGTAAAAGAAAAATGAAGATTAAAAAATAGATATATGAAATCAATTATCATAATCTGCCACAGCCAGTGGAACAAGAGATGACAAGAACTAGACAAGTGCCAGTGAAACAAGAGATGACAAGAACTAGACAAGTGCCAGTGGAACAAGAGATGACTAGAACTAGACAAGTGTCAGTGGAACAAGAGATGACAAGAACCAGACAAGTGCAAGTAGAACAAGAGATGACAAGAACTAGACAAGTGCCAGTGGAACAAGAGATGACAAGAACTAGACAAGTGCCAGTGGAACAAGAGATGAGAAAAAGGCGCTGGAGATGGAGATGACACACATTGTGTTTAGTTCTTGTCATCAATTTGATGTTAATAACATTGTCGTACCATTTTAATCCTTCAAGTCTACGCAAGCTTACGTTTCTTACTAAGTCGTAATCACCTATTTCTACTAGTCTCAATAACTTCTTGGTTCTTGTTTTTGTTGGTCTCCATGTATCACAGCCATACAATAGGACTCACTTGACATTTGAGTTGAAGATTTTTATTTTACTTAACTCTCGGGCTACGTCATTTGTAATTTCAATTCTAGTACGACTTTTTATGTTTTTAAAACGTCCTGTTATCAATTTTACAACATCCATTTCATTATTATTTGGGGCAAGGAAGTTTTTTTTAAATATTTGGATTGATACTTATATTACGAAAAAATATGTATAAGATGTTAACTGTTGGTCAAAAGGTTAAATTAATATTCTCCACAGTATCAGCTAACGAGTTCATGCGTGTGTGTTATTTCCAAAGCTGGGCTAGATACAGAGCCACTGTTGCCAAATTCGAAGTTGGGGACATAGATCCCTACCTGTGTACACATGTGATCTACGCCTTTGGAAAACTGGATAGAAAAACTACACAACTAACGGCTAATGAACCGGACGCTGAAGATGTACCCGATGGTAAATTCAGGTATTGAAAATATACTGAATAAGCGATAGTGTCGATGGACGACTTTGTAATATAATTTGTGTTCAAGTATTTAAATAAGGTCATAGGGAAATATTGAGTTTCATTCGTTTTGTTATTATCTTTCAGTTGCCCAGGTAACACAGCCCTTCAGCTAATATACGCCCAGCCTTCTTGTAATTAGCAATCTGTTCAAAACCTTTCCATATCTTCCTTTTTCCCATCATGTCTATGTCTAATTCCCTTTGCCATGTGTCTTCACGTCATACCTTTTTTTCCTTACTATGGACATTCCAAAATAATGATTGGCTTGTAAGGCTATCAACTTCTTTGCTTAATGTGTGTCATAAACAACTCGTGCATGTTTCTCATCTTACCTTTTCAACTGGTATTTATCTGGTTCTTTCCATCAGTTTCACATGGGTTGTCTTATCATACCATTGTAATCGTAACATGGAGCTTGTGAATTGTGACAAAAATGGTTAAAACGGCTTTCATAGCAAGTATTGTGTAAAGAGAATCAAGATATACAGCATACCAGATACAGTGAACTTAAATATTTAAAAAATCAGTTGAGTTTTTGCACTCTATGTAATTTGATAGATAACTAGTTGAATTATGTTTGTTGTACTTCTTCAACGAGGGGATCTAAGCTTGTCGCTCTGTTGCAGGTAATGCTAAGCTAAAAAAAATCCTTGACATTATATACTGAAGCACATTAAATACGCACCACTATTACATATACTGATGCCGAGAAGCTGGAAAAACAAAGTGTGGGAATGGATTTTCCCTGTGTTTGTCATGAGGTAGAGAGCGAATGGCTGCTGGAATGGAAAGTGCATGATTCAACCCACGGGTTTGTGTACAGACTACATGAAAACAATGAAAGTTACACGTGCAACACGATTCCCAACAGCTATGACCCTGGAAAATGTGTACGCTTTGTGGCAGCATACTCGGTATAAAAAGGCCGTTGAGACAAAATACCCAGTACATGTGCTTGAAATGCCACGACTATCTGAAAACGACCGCCAACGAGCCATTGGTATGTTGGAGACCGGAATGAGCTCGCGGGCCATTGCCAGAAGGATGAATTGCCACCACAGCACTATTGTACGTCTCAATGAACGTTACGGAACCACTGGCAGTGCCCGGGATAGACTTCGGAGTGGCCAACCACGAGTTACTACCCCTGCGCAAGATCGTCATATTGTGCTGAGTCACCTAAGGAATCGTTCTCTCCCGGCAAGTCAAACAGCAAGAGCAATAGTGGGTAGACGTGGGCAAGTCTCTCGAATGACAGTCCTCCGACGACTCAGAGATACAGGCCTTACTGCAAGACGACCTTATGTTGGGCCAAACTTGACTCACAGACATCGTCAGCAGCGTCTGCAATGGGCAGAGCAACATGTCAGATGGACTAGACTGCAGTGGAATGCTGTCCTATTCACAGACGAGAGCAGATTCAACATATCCTTTGCTGATGGACGTATGCGGATTTGGCGACTGTGTGGAAAGCTCTTTGCAGATTGCTGTGTTCGTCAGCACGACCGATTTGGAGGTGACAGTATTCACATTTGGGGAGGATTTAGTTTTCACCATCGCTTGCCTCTTCACGTCTTCCGTGGAAATGTTAATGCTGTGACATATCGAGATGAGGTTCTGGATGCATTGGTTGCTCCTGCGTTCACACATTATCCAGACTTGCAGCTTCTCCAGCAGGATAACGCACGTGCGCACACCGCATGCATTACGCAGCAATATCTACAGCAGCAGAACATTGTGACGATTGAGTGGCCTGCCCTATCAACAGACATGTCCCCTATAGAATATCTGTGGAACGAGCTTGGACGCAGAGTCTACAGGCAAGGTTCTCTAGCTAATCTGCAACAGCTCGAAGGTTCTCTTACACGTGAATGGGACTTGATTCCCCGGAATTTCCTTCAGAGACTTGTGCGTTCCATGCGGAGCCGCTGCCAAGCTTGTTTGCAAGCACACGGTAGACATACCAGATACTGAGGATAGTGTGAATGAATTTTTTTATTGGTTGCATTTTTGGTTTCCTCCCTTGCCTGCACAGAATGGCTCAAACTTAGGTAATCGTTCTCAACATGATGTTGAACCTCAGCAATCTTCGAGTTGCCTGTTTCCGGTATGTACTGCGTAAATGTTCTTCAAGGATCAGGTTACCGGTCTAAGTCTGGAATTCACGCTAGATCAGCGTGGCTTCCTCTGCATCCCTTGAATTATGTTTAAAACAATAATAACAAAATGAAAATTGACATTTTTACACCGATTAAATCTATTCCCCGATATATTTTAAATTGAGCAAGTCAACGTGCATAGATCCTCATTATTGGGGGGAAAAGTCACGTTTAAACGTCCGAGAAACCTATTTAGATTATAAGTTCACGTGATTGAGATGCCAAGCCTGTGTTACACCTGGTGGGGAGAGAAACATCACTGCAAGAGCACGTGGTAAAGACATATTGCAAGAGAGCGACTACATTGGCGTTCTCATTTTCCTGACGGAGTGCGAAAGAAGATGAGAACAAAGAAAAACACTTGTAGTCTGCTTGTGGCTTGCTCGTGTTTCGCATTTCGCATGGAACTATGGGATAACATTAGTTAACACTCTCTAGCAATAGCGGGCTTTGATATATAAATAAACATAACACAAGCAGAAATTTGTAGCATTGATGAAGTTAACATACAATATAAAAAAAGCAACATTTACAAGGGTGCGCATGCATGTATGTGGGATTTCCTAAAAAAGAATTGTTACTCATTTTCTATGTTGTATTACTGTTTATTTTGAACTTAAAAAGGATTAAACTTTTGATTGTGTGCTTTGGTGATGCCGCACCATCTTTTGTAATTAACAGCAGTACTTGTTTAGTTCCGAAACAACGTCCTAAATATATTTATTGCTTATAATGTTTTGTACGCCCCATGTCGTCCCTTGGGTCTTAAAAAACAAGACAGAATACAACTACTACCCCTGTCAGGTATGTCGTACAGGGTGACTAATATAAGATTGTGCATGGGGCCATATAAAAGAACTTGCTACAGGAGCCACTGCTGCTAGAGCATATAACTGCTTGGTGCAGGTTTCCTGCAAGGGAACAAGTTGCAGTGGTTGTTCCGTGTTGCGTATGGAGCACAAAGGAAAATGGCTGATGTCATTATTGTTTCGTACAATGAAAAAAAAAAGTCTCTCCTTTTTCTGCTTGTCATCTTCTAGGCAATTTAATGACCTGAAACTTAAAAATCCGGATCTGAAGACGTTAATTTCCATTGGAGGACAGAACGACCATAGCGATGGCTTTCTAGCCATCACCTCAACTGATGATATACTGAATAATTTTTCCACATCCGCGGTCCAGTTTTTGAGAGCACGAGGCTTTGATGGACTTGATGTAGATTGGGAATATCCTGATAATAGCTCCAGAACCATTTTTACTAGGCTACTCAAGGTGAGTACCTCAATAGGTGATTCAGATGAAGATCTTCAGTTTGAAGTTGTTCATTTCCCATATGGTGATATTGGGTGAAATCTTCAAACAGGTCAATGGGTAAAAGGTAAGCGTATGCACATAGCAGATACTACCGTATGTGACTGAAGTGTTGCCTTGCCTTCCCTAAACGAAAGTATGGTACCAATTTACAGATGAGAAAACTGGAGCGTGAAGACACCGTGTTTTGAACCAAGTAGCTTTGCTACATGAGGCCAACGCTGATAAATGGGTGCTTTCGTAGAATTCATTCATTTAATTTCATTTCAGTTTTAAACGCCTTATGGAGCATGGGGGCACCATTACAGTTGGGCCCTTGCAGGAAGTTCGCACCAAAGCACACGTGCTAATGTAGCTGTCTGTAGTTTCTGTAGCAAATTGTTTTACACACTGAAGTTCTTGCCTTATATAAAAGGATTGAATTCGTGTGACAAGATCACTAATCTGCAACTGATGACAAGAACCAGACAGGTGCCAGTAGAACAAGAGATGAGAAGAAGGCAATGGCAATGGATAGGACACACATTGAGGAAACCATAAAATAGCAATACAAGGCAGCAGTCCATGTTCTGGAACCCACAGGGTAAAAGGGGTAGAGGGACACAGAAAAACAGAGGGAGAGCAGAGCTGGAGGCAGAAATAAAAATTGTGATGAAGACATGAAAAGACCTTGACTTCATGGCGGGTGAACAGGAGGACTTGGCATTAGTTTGTTGACGGCTTATGCTCCTTGGGGAGCTTTATCTGCTAACGCATCATCGTCAGCTGTCATCTCTATAACGAAGATCTGTCATCTCTATAACGAAGATCTGTCATCTCTATAACGAAGATCTGTTATCTCTATAACGAAGATCTGTCATCTCTATAACGAAGATCATCTGCAATGAATCTCTAACTTCATCTATATCTTGTCTTGAGGGTACACTCTGGTAGTCTCTGTCCTGTCCATATCTTGTCTTGATGGTACACTCTGGTAGTCTCTGTCCTGTCCATATCTTGTCTTGATGGTACACTCTGGTAGTCTCTGTCCTGTCCATATCTTGTCTTGATGGTACACTTTGGTTGTCTCTGTCCTGTCCATATCTTGTCTTGATGGTACACTCTGGTATTCTCTGTCCTGTTCATATCTTGATATTATCTTCCCACTTTAACGCTGTTACCCTCATGCAAGTTTGCCTTCAATTTTTCTTTCATTCTAGTTTTCAACAAGGTTTTTGTGTTTTTATATGGACAAATATATTAACTGTTAACCTTTGTTCTCCTTCATTGTTTCTCCTTTCTTTTATTGTAATCTTCTCTTTAAATAAGATAAGCTCAATTCTTCAGTATTTGTACATCTCGTGAGCCTCAATTCTTTCATCAAATAGCCTGTTCATTGTCCATGTTTCTAGACTATACATCAATGATGAGTACATTTAACTCTTGATGGCTTTCTGTTTTAATTTGTGAGGTATTTGTTTACGATGGTAACTATAGTTCTCAATTAGGTCTATCAAGCAAGACACAATCAACCTATTGTGACTGCTTTATTTTCTATCTTCAGTCCTTAAGGACCGCCTTCGATGCAGATAGTGTCAGTCCCAAGCTACTACTGACCTTTGCTGGTCCTGCCGGACAATGGAACATCGATCCTGGATATGATGTACCAGAAATAGCCAAGTAAGTGTTTTTAATCCTTTCTTTTTAAGATGTGCCAGTTTGCACCTAGACAAGATGTGCCAGTTTGCACCTAGACAAGATGTGCCAGTTTGCACATAGACAAGATGCGCCAGTTTCCACCTAGACAAGATGTGCCAGTTTGCACCTAGACAAGATGTGCCAGTTTGCACCTAGACAAGATCTGCCAGTTTCCACCTAGACAAGATGTGCCAGTTTGCACCTAGACAAGATGTGCCAGTTTCCACCTAGACAAGAGATCTAGACAGCCCGTGTTCTGGAATCTCCATGACAACAGAAATAGAGGCAGACCACAGAACACAAGGAGAAGAGAGCTAGAGACAGAAATACAAATCACGAGGATGACATTTAAAAAAAATACAATTTTGCCTCGGTTTGGCGAGACGCGTCCCGTTCAACCTAGTCGGTTATATTAGGGCGCATGTCCAAATATAAAAGATCTTTTGGTCTGGAGAATTTTTGTATTACGAGGATGACATGAAACAACCGAGAGCTTAAGGCACACAACAGGAGGACTTGGCTTAGGTTGGTTGAAGGCCTATGTTCCTTATGGAGCAATAGGGTACTAATTGATTGATTGA
Organism: Oreohelix idahoensis; assembly: GCA_024509875.1. NCBI lineage: Eukaryota > Metazoa > Mollusca > Gastropoda > Stylommatophora > Oreohelicidae > Oreohelix > Oreohelix idahoensis. The sequence goes on from JAMPIV010015633.1 coordinate 188,954, forward strand.
AAAGGCCCAAAGTCTTATTTTACATGACATGTTTTTGTGATTGGAAAACTGGATATTATTTTGGCAGACAGAATTAAAGAAATAGACTGTACTGGGCAACGGAAATTATGAACAACAAAACGTAGACACATCAGCAAAATATCTCAGTTGAAAAGAAGTATGGTGGGACTTGTGTTCTATACGTCTTTAAAAAGAACTCAGAGACGCAGTAATTATGGATAAGGGTTAAGGAATGAACCAGAGCTGGGGCGCTGCACGAAGGATGGCCATCGACCGAGCAAAGTGGAAGCAGTTTGTTGCTGCCCCACAAGACGCCACCGGGTGTGATGGCCACTGACTGCTTTGACAGTTGGCGGCTAAAGATCAAAGAAGAAGTAGGGTTACGCTAAGAAATCGTAAATCCAACCCTAAACCCAAATCTTAATCCTAACCCTAACAACGCGGGCGACTTATTAGGATGACTTCGAAGAACACGTGACACTGTCATCATTTCAACCAAAAACTCTTCTTCTTCTTCTTCAAGTACCGTGCTTAGTGGCGTAGGAGATCATGTCTTTCCACAACTTCCTGTCTCCAGAACAATTTATCAATTCTGCTGTTGACTTCTTTCCATGCCGCGATGTCATACTGTCCAGTATTTGCTCTCTTTGTCGTCCCCTATCTCTTTTTCCTTCAATCTTACCTGTTGTTACGATATATTCCAACTTTCCTCTCCTTATAACATGCACAAAAAAGTGGATTGCTTCTTTCTAACTTGTGAAAAAAAGTTTCCTTTGCGCATTGACCAAAAACTCATTGAAAGAATAAATAACAGAAAGAAATAACAACACATAATCGGAAAGGTTAATAACTACAATATTTTTTGTCTAGCTGCTGCTTGAAAATAGTAAAACGGAAGTATTTATCTTGGGGGGACTTTTGATGATCAAATTTCTTCCTTTTGTGCAAGTGTTCAGATAGCTTTTGTTAAAGAGCTTTCTAGTTTATGAAATTTTTGGAAAAAAAATTAAAAAAAAAATAAACGTAGAGACCTGTGATCTGATCTGATTCCTTCATCAGGTACGTGGATTTTGCTAATCTGATGACGTATGATTACACAGACTCCCTTGCCAAAGTCACGGCGTTCAACAGCCCGCTGTACTCACGAAATGACCCAAATTTTAATCCTACCTTGAGCACAGTAAGTATAGGTTTACACAAATTCTCCAGTATTCTCCGCTTGTCTGTACTCTGTTGTCTGTAGTCATTTGATTTCATCCTTTTCCTTATAATTTCTACTATAATCTACTCTTTAGTGAATGCGATTTTTGAGCTTAGTAATACATTTTTTACGCGTCTATCTCATGGGAATCTCTGTGGACAAAAACAAAAACAAAAATCGGACTACTACTGCTTCATGTGCAATTACAGGAATGGCTGAACAGTCTGGCGCTGTTTTATGATTATAGGTGGTGTTTTTTTCTTTACTGTCTACGCTGTTTTCGATAGCTTGTCGCTGAGGAAAATCCTGCGCTCGTTACGTAGAGTTTGTATACAACGTCAGCAAACCGTAATGTTAGCGCGAGACTAGAAGACACAAACTTTCCTGCTTTAGATGTTAGATAAATAGCGCGCATTTTGGAAGAGGCAAGAATGTTTCATATCCAGGCTATACAAGGCCCAGTGTAGTTCTTGCTGGGAGGGAGGTTTCGGGAGGGAGAGGGTTGGTCTCTGTGGAGACAAATAAATAACTAATATAAGGTTGGACACGGGATTTGCAATCTGCTGACGTCATTTCTGTAACAAACATGGAGGCTAGAGCACGTGACAACTTTGACGCAGACGTTCTGCAAACTGACCAGCTGCAATGGTGGCTCCGTGCTCCATAAGGAGTAGAAAGAAAAAAAGAAGAACATATCTTGTGCGATTGAAAATAAATCATTACTACCTCGCAATTTACTTCTGAAGTCCAGCATTCCTCTCGGTATTTGTTGTTAAAAGGAAATGGAAAAAATATATAAGTAATTGCGCTTTCACGTACAGGTGATCAACCCTGATAATCCGAAATTCGGAAAGCACTGAAAAACGAATGTTGTTTCGTGGCGCGTCGCTGGTGTGCACGACATGACCCAGACAAGTGTGAGGCGTCAGTTGCATAGACAAGATGCTTGTATTCTATTATAGATAGGCCATTGTAATGCAACAACCCAGCCAATATAATATAGTTTCATTTTACGTCGTCTCTCTAGCCATATATTATGACGACAATGAACTGGTGACATTTTGAAACATTTATTACATACTATACCGATTTAATATAACTTTACCTGCGTGACCCTTCTAAAATTAAACATTTTCGATCTTGAAAGTAATGTTGTTAATTATAAATGTTTATGCATTCATCATCAGGCAATAATAAATAATAACGATTATTCTTAATGTAAACATTAATTCTGGAAATATTAATGTGTTTGATTACGGACTCTTCTAGGTGGTAACGTGGTAAATAGCGCATATAACTAACGTTTCGAAATTCTAAAAAAAATACAAATTCCGAAACACATCTGAGTTCAAGGGTTTTGGTTAAAACATTAAAAACCTGTATTTTGTTAAGGAAAAAAATATTGAATTTCGTTATAGATTATTTAGACAATAACATAGAACAAAAAAATAAATAAATGAAAAATTCTCCACATTGCCCTATTACAGGAAAATTAAGCGATCAGTACAAAGAATATAATCATATTTTTAATTATTATGAGCCATTACATTTGTTTGAATTAATTTCTGATGTGTGTTTTCTAAATGTGCAGTCTTCGATTCTGTTTTGCTATGTCATAGATTGTTGTTGTTTTAACGAGGGCTGCAGAGCTCGTTAATCTTTCGCAGCCAATGTTAAGTTGAAGAAATCTGTTTTGTAGTAGTTGAGTGGTGCTGTATGGAGTGTTTGTGATTGTTGGGGAGCCCGGCAGTAACTTTCTTCTTTCTGTGGAGTCACGGGCAAATAAGGAGCACATGATGAACTGTCTCACATAGATGGGTACAGCTGCGATTAGGTTCATTAGCGGGATTTAATCTGTTTAACTGTTTTTCTAGCATGAACAAAGAACAAGCAATTGAGAAAAAAGTCTTGAGACCCTCGAGATATGGACATACGGAAGAATGCAGCACGTTTCATGATAAGAGAAGAAAACGGAGACACAGATCCTAGAAAACATAGGAATGAAAGGAGAATTAATGAGAGAGATCAAAATTAGACAGCTAAGATATTTTGCTATTCAAACAGACATAACAAATTAAACATCAAGAGATTGATAGGAAAGAGTCTGTCAGAGTGCACCATCAAGAAAAACAAAGACAGATGATGTTGGAGATCTATTATAGCCAGTGTCTGTTCCAGGCTATTTTGTGCTATAAGCAAGGCTAACTATTTACATCCCCTCTCCTTCCCCCCTCCCCCAAATTCAGTTTTCAAAAACAGACGTCTTGTAGAAAAAAAAATGAAAAGGACAAAACGTGAAATTGCATTTATTTTAATTTGCAAGAATAAGTTGTACAACAATCTTTGATTATCTCCCTCAAATACAAAATAATATATTTTAGCACACAAATCATTTTGAATAATCTTGTGACGTTAAAATTTAAGTTTTTTTAAAGTTTCATTTTCAGGCACATCAAAATCTCCTTCAACATATTGAACGGTTATGACATAATAGTAGTAAACATACTTTGAAGGGAATTATTTGTTATAGCTGTTTGCTTCTTGTAGTGCTTCTTCTTTGGCCTAATGCACAACTGTCTTTCTCTTTTTTCTAACTTGTTCTGTCTCAAATTTGGGTAATATCTTTAGAATGATTGCAATCTCAGTAACATCTATCACAAGGAAATTCTTAGTCATTGCAGGCGTGTAGAAGAATTTAACTCTGCCATCTTATTTCACTCAATGACTTAACAGTTATGCCTCAGTCTGATTTAATTATAATGTATGAATTACCTTCAACAATGATAACAATCTTCAAAATATTAAATAAATGTAATATATGGTCAAAAATTAAGATGACATAATGTCGTGAAATATTCTAATCCACATATATAAATTATCAGGTAAATATAAAGCCTAACAAATACATTTAATAACGAAAAGAAAAATGGTAAAAGAACAGTGCTGTCACAATAACTGTACTCGAAATCCCCCTTGTTTTCTGCTTCGTCTGCTGATTGTAACGCTTTCACGTTGATAGTAAAAGCCTACTATATTATTACCCGCTTTCTTCAATGAAACGTGTACTAAACTTGAGATACGCAAGCTGAAACAATGACCTAAATTTAATATTTCATTCATCCCATACACAGCGTAACTAAAAGACAGATAAAGCAGGATAGAGAGAAGGGAGAGGCAGAAAGCCGAACGCATGCAAAATTAAACACGCGTCTCGCTATTAATGCCACCCCAACAAGCGTAACGCGATACACAATTACTACTATCACGCGTGTAAGGCCACATGCACTAACTTTTTCGGACGGACAGTGATAAAAACACTAACCTTCCCAGAGTTAGGTTTTAAAATCCTGAAAAACGCTTATTAGAAAAGATGACAATAGATGGGTTTACGTTTGAAAACATTACAGTACCCAGACAGCACATCTTCGAAACAGGAGGTAGAAGAAATTGCATATTTTGAACGCAGCCACTTAGCTCTTTTAAATTTGTATATTTGGGTTCCTTAGGGCTTGCTGACAAAGAATATGTAAAACGTTACGCAAATAGTCTAGGAATTAACAAGTTATAACCAAAATAAAATATTGGGGATGCCTGACAGCATGAAATCATTTCTGCTCATAAAATTTTTTTATAACGTGTTTGAAAAAAACCTTACGTACGGAAATAGCCTACCATGTAAACTCCAAATTGATTGGAGCGCAACAAATATAAGACTAAACACGATTGGTCGGACTATAAATACTATCTTTGGTTGTTAGGGGAGACGTAGGAAGGTAAAATTTTTTCAAACACTTGTCGAAACGTGGCTCCATTGGCCAGACTCGCTGATATAATCACTTAGGAGCGTTAGTTCGAGACCACTAGTTCAAATAAGCTTGATAAAGCAACAGTGCGTTGAAGCCAGCTCATATTTTTGCTAAATAAAAGCCTGGAACATAAGCAGATGGGAATTTGTGCCAGTATTTGTGCCAGAATTCATTGCTAGTCAACGTATCTGTGTGTATTTCCATGAATTGTGGTAAGCTTGAAACATTCAGTATCTTTTAATGAAAATTGAATGTGAATTGTTAATTTATGCCTGTATATATGTGTAGTTCAGTAGCAAACATGATGTAAAGCCTATAATGCTCCAGCCTGAACAGAAGGTGTCGGAGGAAAGTAAAACGGCATGGAATGGCCAAACAGTACACTGACACCTAGATGATTGACTAGAAAGAAATAATGCTGGAATTGCAGAGGCGTAGTAACCATTAAGGAGGTTAATACTGGTATAAAGTATTTCAGATGAAGCTGACAGTTGGCCTAACGCTCTGAACTCAATGTTTGTGATGTATTGTGCTCAGTGTAGAACTAGAGTATCAATTAGTTATGAAGTAGAAGGTACATCCTTCTTGTTTTCAGGGACCGTGGTCTTGATGGTATTGAGCAGCACCTGGTCAGAGCTTTGCTGAATCCAGAGTCGGACAGCATACTCCTTGGTCCATTTAGCTATCAGTGAGGTGTCTCCAGAGCCCAGGGGAGAAATCGAGCAGAGGAGTCTTTTCCTGCCGCCATCACGCAAGATAAGCTGATGTGGCCAGCTGAGCTCAAAATTATGTACCCCCATCTTAAAATAACATTGTAACATAAACTTAAGAGGGGAAGTAAATTGTTTTAATATCAGGAACTGAGAACATCTCCAATACTAGTTCCAATAAAGACAAACTATTGACGTCATGATGACAAATACCAACAGAGCTTGAACAAAACAAAACCAGTATTACCTCATATTACTACTACACAACTAACACACATAGGATACTATTAAAAATAGATGTCACTACAAGATTCATATTAATAAATCCTGTACATATAACTTGTAATTAAAATTGATTGTGACTCCTGGTTCCTTTGTATTTGAATCAGGACACATATACATTCATGACAGCAATGAATACATATTGTTATTTGAAAAGTTATCAGTGACTCCTTTAAGATATCCTCTTAGAGTGTTATATGTATGTGAGTGTCACAGTGTTGTCACGTGTAGTGGAATAAATTAAATTGTTTATCTGTCTGTTGTTGTTTTGACTTACACTTCATCATACACATACCCTAGACATATAACGTAGTCAACACACTATTCCAGAATAATTCTGACTGAGATATATATATATATATGTGGCAGCAAGTAAGGTTATCTATAATACACTACTCTCATTAGATATAGATACCTTCACAGCTGATCTCAGTCAGTACACTAAGTCCCCCTATAAATATTTATAACATCCCACTTCACCACATATATTGGGGTCTCGCTCTTGGGATTTTGAATCTTTCCCTATTAAAAATATTGGGGGTAATTCACTTCAGGGAATATAAGAATTAAAAGGTATCCTTGGGTGGAATTAAATAAGGTTGAGCTCACGGTGCCTGTGTTGTCCATTAGATATATATTTAGAGACTGAATTGTTGGTTAGACATTGTATAAATTTACCTGATAGACAATGGCGGACCTGGCCAAATTTCGATCTGCTGCGGTTCAGACTGCAAAAGAGTTAGGATTAGATGGGCAAGTTATGGTTGCCTATGTCACTACGGAATGTGACAAATTTATTGAACGCGAAGAAAGAAGGTTTGAAGCCGAAAGAAAGTTAGAGGCTGAAAAAGAAATTAAGAGGTTGCAGATTGAGGCTGACAAAGAGGCTAAAGCATTGGAAGCCGAGGAAAGAAGACAGGCTGCAGAAAGGGAAGAGAAGAAATTAGCTGCAGAAAAGGAAGCAGAAGAAAGAAGATTGACTGCAGAAAGGGAAGAGAAGAAATTAGCTGCAGAAAGGGAAGCAGAAGATAAAAGATTACAAAGGGAACATGAGTTACGACTAAGGGAGTTTGAGTTTCAAGGCCATGCTCCTGAAAATGGTGCCAGTCCCTTTGCCTCTGATGCTACGGTTACTCAGGGAGCCTCAACCTCAGCTATGAATTTTCATTTAGATCATTTTGTTGAGAAAGACGATGATATAGAGAGCTATCTAAATAGGTATGAACTATTAGCTACCACGTATGGGTTAGAGAGAGAAAGGTGGAGCTTAAAGTTATCTCAAGGACTTCGTGGGGCAGCTTATGAAGTTTTTGCAAAAATGAGCAGAGGTGATCAGGAAAATTATGACATGCTGAAGCAGGCTCTTTTGTTAAGGTATGAAAAGAATGCAGAATTTTATAGGAAAAAATTTAGGAATGCTAAACTACTGTCAGGTGAAACCTATCACCAGTTCTCTGCACGAATAGAGACATACTTGGAGAAATGGACTTCTCTGGGGAAAACCCAAGATCTTAAGGAAATGGTCCTTATAGAGCAATTAAGAGAGTCCATGGCTCCAGACCTGAGAAAGTTTCTCATGGAACAAGGTGCAGAGAGGCTGGGTGAGTTGCTAAATGTTGCTGAAAGGTATCAAGCAGCTCAAGCAGAGGTAACAGGTAATAAAAAGAAACAAGTGGATAACTTTAGAGCACCACAGAACTTTAATAAATTTGATCCTAGGGATCAAAACAAAGGTAAGCACCAATTTGATAGGCCACGGTATGAAAATAAAAATAAATTCCCACAATTCGATGAAAGGAAATATGATGAAAGAAAATCTTTCAACCAAGGAAAAAGGTGGTGTAAAAATTGCCAGATGGACAATCATGACACTGACCGTTGCAGAAGGAAACCTGTGTATATGGCCACCCTTCAGGTCAGGTCGACCTCAAGACAGGAGGAGGATATTATGTTGGATACCACTCCAGAAGAGATGAGGAAGGCACAGGCTGGGGATAAAACACTCAAGCCTTGTTTCAGAAAATTGTCAACTTGTCATACAACTCCAGGAAAGGGAGATTTTTACATGAAAAACAAGTTGATGTATAGGAAGACTGGAGCTAGATCCAAAGGTCAGGGACAGCTGGTACTTCCTAAAAGATATAGGGCAGACTTAATAAGGAGCCTACATGTGAAACCAGATGGGGACCATGAGAAGATAGGGACCATCATTCAAAAGGTGGCTCACAATTATTATTGGCCCAAAGCAAGATGGGACATTGAGAATTTTGTAGAAAGGTGTAGCATAGCACATGAGGGAACACCCACAAGTGGGAACATTGATCAGGACCTGGACACGCCAAGGGGCAAAATTAGGCCTGATAATAAAAAGAAAAGTAGATTTGATAAAGTGGACCAAATGGAATGGGAAGCCCCTTTTCACGGACAAGCTTCACTTAACTGTTTTACAATGGCCACTATGCGGAGAGTGCAAAAAGATGTCTTACCCCAGGATAAGCCGACAATCCCTCAATCGGACTTAAACAAACTGGAGGAAGAGGATGTAGAGAGGAAATCTCTCATCAAGAATTTTAAGAGGGGAGAAAGCCCCACAAGAAAAATTGGTAGCGGTCGTTTTGTGCATGATAATTCTGGGAAGAAAAATCATCACTATAGAGCTTCGAGTGGAAGAGACCATACCGGTGCATGGACAAATAGGTCCACAAAATTAAAGGTCCATATGTAGCTTTGTTAAGAACGTGGACTGATGAAAAGGCAGAGGAAAACATTACATCTTCATACCAATATGTGAATGAGCTGACCACTCGTTTAAAAACTGGCTGGAAACTTGCCAATGAAAATTTGAAACAAGCCAGGAAGAAACATGCTGCCTATTATAACAGGAAGGCGAAAGACAGAAATTTGGCTGTGGGAGAGAAAGTACTGCTTCTTTTGCCCGGGAGTCAGAATAAGTTACAAATTGGATGGCAGGGTCCATATACAGTTCTAGAGAAGGTGTCTAGAACAAATTATAAGATAGATAAGAAGGGGAAAGAAAAAATCTATCATGTGAATCTCCTGAAGAAATATTTGGAAAGAGAACATCAGGAAGAGACACACTTGTTGACCTTGTCCATCGCCATGGAGATGAAAAAGGAACCACTTTCATCATTTGATATCCATTACACCCCTGTGAGACAGCAGCACAGGTGAAAATCAGTACACATTTAACGAAAACTCAGAAAGAGAGAGTGCAACAGGTTCTAAATAATCATGCAGAGGTGTTAACAGACCGACCAGGGCATACAAACCCATTGGAATATGATATGAAACTGATAGACCCCACACCTGTATGTATGAAACCATATTCGATTCCGTTTGCTAAGGAGAAAGCTTTGAAGGAAGAGATAGACTATCTATTGAAGGAAGGAATTATTTCGCACAGTGAATCTTCGTATAGTTCCGGTGTTGTACTCTTAAGGAAGCCCTCTGGAGAACATAGACTCTGTATAGATTACAGGAGACTGAATGCTATTACAGAAGGACAGGTGGATCCATTGCCGGATACAAATCAGCTGTTTGCCAGACTAAATAAAGCTAAATATTTCTCAAAAGTGGATCTGAGTAAAGGATACCATCAGATTCCAGTAAAGCCTGAGGTTAGACCATACCTAGCTTTTAGTACCTCAGAAGGACACTATGAGTTTAATAGATTGCCATTTGGATTGAAGAATGCGCCTAGTGTCTTCTCTAGAATGATGAGAAAATTGTTGGATGTAAACATTTCGGAGGAACGTAACGAATCCCTGAGTTGCCTCTTTGATTGAGGATATTCCGAATGTTTCATACAGGATAATAAGAAGATTATGGGATCCACTACTAAAACTCTGCTATCACCAGGTATATGTTATCTCCTCATAACGTACATTTTGAGGGAAATATAATGTTCTCTGGACATGTCATTGCGCAGACTCAGAGAAGAGAAATGGTGAATACGGGTTGCGAAGCAGCATTAAGACAAGCACTCACACTTGCGGCTGTTCAGTAACATAACCGAAATATATTATTGGTTGTAGAAGTCTGAGGCAGATTTCAAGAGTAGTGCCTACTCTGAATGGACCCAACTACATAAAACCATGATAGCACCACAGCAGAGTAAAGTCAAGTTGACTTACATTTATCTATGTGTATATAGAATAAAGGACTGACATATAATGTCTGTTTTAAGAGGGGAGGTGTCGTGAAATATTCTAATCCACATATATAAATTATCAGGTAAATATAAAGCCTAACAAATACATTTAATAACGAAAAGAAAAATGGTAAAAGAACAGTGCTGTCACAATAACTGTACTCGAAATCCCCCTTGTTTTCTGCTTCGTCTGCAAATTGTAACGCTTTCACGTTGATAGTAAAAGCCTACTATATTATTACCCGCTTTCTTCAATGAAAACGGTGTATTGTGAAAAAAACTTGAGATACGCAAGCTGAAACAATGACCTAAATTTAATATTTCATTCATCCCATACACAGCGTAACTAAAAGACAGATAAAGCAGGATAGAGAGAAGGGAGAGGCAGAAAGCCGAACGCATGCAAAATTAAACACGCGTCTCGCTATTAATGCCACCCCCAACAAGCGTAACGCGATACACAATTACTACTATCACGCGTGTAAGGCCACATGCACTAACTTTTTCGGACGGACAGTGATAAAAACACTAACCTTCCCAGAGTTAGGTTTTAAAATCCTGAAAAACGCTTATTAGAAAAGATGACAATAGATGGGTTTACGTTTGAAAACATTACAGTACCCAGACAGCACATCTTCGAAACAGGAGGTAGAAGAAATTGCATATTTTGAACGCAGCCACTTAGCTCTTTTAAATTTGTATATTTGGGTTCCTTAGGGCTTGCTGACAAAGAATATGTAAAACGTTACGCAAATAGTCTAGGAATTAACAAGTTATAACCAAAATAAAATATTGGGGATGCCTGACAGCATGAAATCATTTCTGCTCATAAAATTTTTTTATAACGTGTTTGAAAAAACCTTACGTACGGAAATAGCCTACCATGTAAACTCCAAATTGATTGGAGCGCAACAAATATAAGACTAAACACGATTGGTCGGACTATAAATACTATCTTTGGTTGTTAGGGGAGACGTAGGAAGGTAAAAATTTTTCAAACACTTGTCGAAACGTGGCTCCATTGGCCAGACTCGCTGATATAATCACTTAGGAGCGTTAGTTCGAGACCACTAGTTCAAATAAGCTTGATAAAGCAACAGTGCGTTGAAGCCAGCTCATATTTTTGCTAAATAAAAGCCTGGAACATAAGCAGATGGGAATTTGTGCCAGTATTTGTGCCAGAATTCATTGCTAGTCAACGTATCTGTGTGTATTTCCTGTAGCGAAATTGACAGAGATACAACGGTAAAATACCTCCAAAGATAACATGTAAGGATAAAAACATAATGCGTAGGCTGCTGATAGTACATGATCGCCCAGACCGCGGGTCATCACCCTCCATAAAAATTGACTTGCTAGACAGAAGGGGAACGGCGGATAAAAAGGAAAAAATATGACTGGAAAGATTGCGTGAGACTAGAAAGGCTAAGGAGACGCAATTGGGGGGGGGGAGAACGGAGAAAAGTCACGTTTCCAAGTTGACACAAAGTAAGGAACTCGACAGAAGGGACCTTGGATATGTTACGCCACAGTCATTTATTGGTCGCTTTTGCGATACCAAGCCTTTGATTTGAATTCAGCGGCAGAACGCCGATGTTTGGAATATTACAAAAATTAAAAAGTAACTTTTTCATAATATTAATGTTAGGAATATAAAAATTAGCTGGCCGGATGGCCCATTCTGAGCAGTGAACTACTATGTTCTTAATTTTACAGACGGATAGATAATATTGAAGATAATGACAAAAGACAGTGTTGTTCACATCAACGACAGACTGTATGGAATAAAAAGTGTCGCTATTTGCACAAAAAAACACGACCTTGAGAAGCAGGTGTTCAAATCAACTTAGTAGGGAAGCGAAGGGACATTGGTGGGAGCTGTGTCTAAATATAACTTTTAACGACAAAATTTTGGAGGGGAGAGAAAGGTTGGTTCAAAAAATCAAGTACGTTTTGAAAAAAAAAAACAAGTAGAGACGGACAGACTAACAGATAAACATCCATACTTGACTGAAGCATGACTGAAATGACTTTAGGGTAGGAAATTTGAATTTGAAATAAACCTAGGCAGTGATTGGCCACAGACAATCATTTTATCGGCGCTCAGACGCGCAAGTGGGGCCATTCCTCAATAGTTGTTCGATGATAGACACAGTATTTTAAAGTGTGGTGATTTCCAAATGAAAGAAAGTGAAATAAGTTCAGGGACGCCATACTATAGCCAGCAGCTCAGCTGAGTTTTGCTAGCATTTCTGTGTTCTTTATTCATAATCTGGTAAGATTGAAATTATTTCTTTGTATATTTTGAATATTGTTTAATGTTCGAGTGATTTGATACTGCCATATCGAAATCTAGCCTTACAAACAAGTAGGGATTTGCTCTAGACCCCCCGCCCAAGTCAGGGTCTAGGGACCAACAATATACATAAACTCCAGCAAGGGTTAGGAAAGACAGATCAAGTGTTGAGAATAATGAAACATATTACCTATCCACTTTTAGGGAAGGAAACTAAAAAATATTTTTCAGAATCTATAGTCTGGGAGGACCTATCTGATGTAAAACCACCATGGTAAATGTGCTGTTTGGTCAGAGAGATCTGACCTGTCTGTATGATGTGGTTGTTGTGTCCGTGTTGTGTCCAGACGTGGGTAGAGAATAGAATTTTGACACATAGCCAATACTTTGATTGCAGAGCTGTGAGTTTCAGCTGTCAACAAGGCGGTGTCTATTCAGTTGGTGATTTTACTCGAGTGTATCTGTGCAGTACGTTGTGACAGAGACCACTATTATTGCCCGCCAGCACGGAGAGGTGGGACCACCAGATTTCAGCACCAGAGCTACATATGCAAGATGAGTGAGCCTCTGGTCTGCTGGAAGTTCACCAACGCCTTTTAGTTACTAATACCCCATAAAATTCCTGCAATTTACTGGACACTGTGTAGTCAATATAGACAGGTGTGATGAGGCCACCCCAACAGCACAAGCATTAACTATCCTCCCAAGTAGATGACTACTAGAACATTTTAATAAAACTAACTAGTCTAGTACTTATATATGTACACTCTTGCATTTATTATGTAACATTCCATGCATTTCTTTCATAAATTTTAAATCCTTTTTTTAAAAAAAAAAAGTTCTGGTCAACATAAAACTTGATCCAGAACAAATAAATGTAATATAATTCTATCAAAAAATTTTACACACGTGAGTTAGTTCAGTGTATTTTAACATTTATTAATATTATTAGTCTTGTTAAATAACTGTGGGTATATCTATAACCTATCACACCACACTACATATCATTACCCTAGACATTTTACGTAGCCACATTCATTAAAAAAAAATTAAGTGTGAGGTCGTAGTGGTAGCAAGAAAGGCCTTCTGACAATTCACAACTACATTTTATCTCAGGAGCCTTCACAGCTGGCCTCATACATTACATTTAGTAATATCACCATCATACAATACCATCAAACCCACTACATACATTGGGGTCTTGTCCAGGGATAATTAGCCCAACAGTAATATTAGGATCTCCTGGTTGGAGAAATAAAATTAGGGGAAAAAATTGTGAAATTCCCTTTAAAATTAAAAGTGTCCCTGCAGATAAAAGTTGGTGAATCTTCACAGCCAGTGATAATTAATTAGTTAACTGGTTAGTTAGAATTAGTTAGACTATAGTCATAAGAAGTACTTAGTGTATTTACTGGTTAGAGATTTAGCTTGTATATTATTATATTGTCTGAAAAGTATATCGGAGCTAGCAAAATTCCGATCAGCTGCTGTGCTGACCGCAAAGGAGATGGGAATGGATGGTCAAATTTTAATTCAATATGTAACGGCTGAATGTGATAAATATATTGAAAGGGAAGATAGAAAGGTAGCTGAAGAGAAGAGGTTACAAATTGAGGCTGATAGAGAAATTAAGAGGCTGCAGATTGAGGCAGAAGAAAAACGACAGCAAAGGGAGGCAGAAGAAAAACGACAGCAAAGGGAGGAGAAAGAAAAACGACAGAAAAAGGGAGGCAGAGAAGAAAAAAGGTTGACTGCCGAAAGGGAGGCAGAAGATAGAAGGTTGCAAAGGGAGCACGAATTACGACTAAGGGAGCTGGAATTACAAGGCCCGGCTCCTGAAAATGGTGCCAGCCCTTTTGCCTCAGATGCTACGCCCAGTCTGGGAGCCTCAAACTCAGCTATGGGGTTTCATTTAGACCATTTTGTTGAAAAAGACGATGACATAGAGGGGTACCTAGGACGTTTTGAGTTATTAGCTACTACATATGGGTTAGAGAGAGAGAGGTGGAGTTTAAAGCTATCACAGGGATTGAGAGGTACTTCTTATGAAGTATTTGCCAAAATGAACAGGGAAGACCAAGACAATTATGACATGTTAAAGCAGGCTTTGTTATTAAGGTACGAGAAGAATGGTGAATTTTATCGTAAGAAATTTAGAAATGCCAAACTGTTGTCTGGGGAGACATACCACCAATTCTCTGCTAGACTAGAAACCTATTTGGAGAAATGGACGGCTCTGGGGAAGACCCAAGATCTTAAAGAAATGATCATGATTGAGCAATTGAGAGAGTCCATGGCTCCAGACATGAGAAAATTTCTCATGGAACAAGGTGCAGAGAAGTTGGGGGAAATTTTAAATGTTGCTGAGAGGTATCAGGCAGCTCAGGCAGAGGTAAGTGGTGCTAAAAAGAAGCACATAGACAATTTTAAAGCTCCACAGCAATTTAATAAATTTGATAATAGAGAGCAGGGAAATAAAGGTAGGACAAACTTTGAGCGGCCAAGAAATGACTATCGCGACAGAAACTCACAGTTCAATGACCAAAAGTTCAATGAAAGAAAACCGTTGAACCAAGGAAAAAGATGGTGTAAATGGTGCAAGAAGGATAACCATAACACCGAATTTTGTAGAAGGAAACCTTCAAACATTGCTGCAATGAAGTCGGGGACGCGAAGATTAAAGGTTAATCCTAATGGACAACAGGAACCTTATCACCCCCCAGTTTGTGAGGATGTTATTTGTAATGGGGTCACCATAAGGTGCCTTTATGATACAGGTTTGGATTATGATTCAGTTGTGAAGTCTAGCCTAGTGGACCCAAGTCAGTATACCACAGAAACAGTGGAAATACAAGGGGCGACTAAGGACATACCACTCATGACACTTCCCATCGCAAGGATAACGGGGAAAACTCGCTATGTGGAGGGAGAAATCAGAGCAGCAGTGATAGATGAACCAATCTACCCTCTGATATTGGGGTGTAGATACGTCTTCTTGGGGAATCCCGAGAAACCTGTGATCATGGCGACAGTGCAGACCAGGTCACAGAAGAAGGAGGAAGAAGGTGAACCTATAAATGCTCATTCAGAGGAGATGAGGAAGGCGCAGGCTGAGGATAGGACACTCAAGCCTGTTTTAAAAAATTGCCCAAATGCCACACACCTCCGAGCAAGGGGGAATATTTCATGAAGAACAAACTCTTATACAGGAAGGCCGGAACTGGAACAAATGGTCACAACCAGCTGGTTCTTCCCACTTCATATAGAGATAAAGTGATGGAACTCGGGCATGCGATTCCCTTCAGTGGTCACATGGGGATCAGCGCCACAGGACAGCGTATAGCTTGTCATTACTTCTGGCCAGGGATAACGGAGGATATAAAAAGATATGTCAAATCCTGCCCAGAATGTCAAAGGGTAGCTCCAAAGCACTGGACTGCTCCTGCAACTCTAGGGGAAATGCCCATAGTGGGAACACCTTTTGAGAGGGTTGCAGTGGATATTGTAGGACCTCTCACTCGGAACAAGAGGAGGAACAGTTACATCCTTACTCTGGTGGACACTTGTTCTATGTGGGGAGAGGCGGTAGCCCTGCCATCAATTGATTCAAAACATGTAGCAGAGGCACTACTTACAATATTTACCCGATTAGGATTCCCGCATCAAATCTTGACGGATAATGGTTCTCAGTTCAAGGGGAAACTAACGGAAGAAGTTTTTAAGCTATTTCAAGCCAGACACTTTCATTGTAGTCCGTACCATCCACAAGGGAACGGCCAGGTAGAGAGGTTCAACGGGACTCTCATTTCTATCCTGAGAAAGCTGGCACACGAAAAAACCGGATCTGTGGGATCAATTCCTGCCCGCCGCATTGTTTGCGTACCGGGAGGTACCACATAGTTCAACCGGGATGGCTCCCGCAACTCTGCTATTTGGGAGGCCAATAAAAGGTCCATTAGAAGCTCTATTAAGGACCTGGACAGATGAGAAGGCGGAAGAGACTGTTACCTCATCGTATCAATACGTGAACGAACTGACCACTCGTTTGAAAGCTGGATGGAAACTGGCAAATGATAATTTGAAGCAAGCCAGGAAGAAACATGCAGCATATTTTAATAGGAAGGCAAAGGACAGGGAACTGGCAGTCGGAGAGAAGGTGCTGCTTCTACTACCCGGAAGCCAGAATAAATTACAAATTGGTTGGCAAGGTCCATATACGGTTCTAGAGAAGGTGTCTAGAACAAACTATAAAATTGACAAAAAGGGGAAGGAGAAAGTTTATCATGTAAACCTGTTAAAGAAGTATCTGGACAGACCACTCCAGGAAAGCACCCCCTTATTGACCTTGGCTATTGCAACCCAGATGCAAAAAGAACCACTCACCTCACATGAATACCCATTACATCCTTGTGAAAACGCAGCACAGGTAAAAGTCAGTAAGCACCTGACTAAAAACCAGAGGGAGAGAGTTCAACAGGTTCTGGAGGAACATACAGATGTATTAACAGATAAACCAGGCCATACAAATTTGCTACAGTATGACATGAAACTGGTAGACTCAAACCCAATCTGTATGAGAGCCTATTCTATTCCGTTCGCGAAGGAGAAGGCATTGAAGGAAGAAATAGAGTATTTGTTGAAGGAGGGGATTATTTCGCACAGTGAATCATCTTTTAGTTCTAGTGTCGTTTTGTTGAGAAAACCGTCTGGGGAACACAGACTGTGCATAGATTACAGGAAACTGAATGCTGTCACAGAAGGACAAGTGGATCCATTACCAGACACAAAACAGTTATTTGCCAGACTGAACAAGGCAAAATACTTTTCAAAGGTGGATCTTAGTAAAGGCTATTACCAGATCCCAGTGAAGCCTGAAGTGAGACCTTATTTGGCTTTTAGCACTTCGGATGGACATTATGAATTCAATATGCTACCATTCGGACTGAAAAATGCTCCGAGTGTGTTTTCAAGGATGATGCGCAAATTGTTGGATCCCCTGAATAACCCATGTATCACGAATTTCATGGATGATATTCTCGTCGCCACAGAGACATTTGAAGAACACATTGAAGCTCTGGAGATGTTGTTTGATAGACTTCGGGAGGCGAACTTAACTGCTAGGCCAACAAAATGTTGTATTGGATGCAAAGAGTTGGAATTCTTGGGACACACTGTATATCAGGGTAATATGACCCCTGATCCTAAGAACTTGGAAAAACTGCAGAGAGCACCTAGGCCGCAAACAAAAAAGGACGTGCGATCATTTGTGTCGTTATGCGGATTTTATCAGAAATACATCAAGAATTTTAACGCTATTTGTGCTCCTCTGACTGATCTGACTCGCAAGGGACTTCCAGATAAAATTATTTGGACTGCACAATGTGAACTAGCGTTCCAAGAGTTAAAGGAAAAACTCACTAGCAAGCCTATTCTCAAACTGCCTGATTTGACACAGGACTTTGTCTTAAGAACCGATGCAAGTAATGTAGGACTAGGAGGGGCTTTGTTGCAAAGATCATCTTCACCTGATGGGGAACTGAAACCAGTCGCTTATGCAAGCCGTAAATTGAATAAGGCGGAACAAGGATACTCCACAAGCGAAAAAGAATGTTTAGCGTTAATCTGGGCAATAAAGAAGTTTCAAATCTATCTGTATGGTAGGACTTTTGTGGTGGACGGACCATCAGCCTCTCGTATTCTTATCTCAGGCTAAGCATGAAAACGCAAGATTGCTGAGGTGGTCTTTATTGCTTCAACCTTATCAGTTCAGTATCCAATATATCCCAGGCAAATTGAATGTCGGTGCAGATTTCCTCAGTCGGCACCCCTGTGATCAAAATTAGAGTAGTGGCAGACGTGAGGAGTAATTTTACCTATGTGTATCGCTGGTTTTGGAACTTGCCATAGGCATGTTTTCAAGTGGGGAGATGTGTAGTGAAATTGACAGAGATACAACGGTAAAATACCTCCAAAGATAACATGTAAGGATAAAAACATAATGCGTAGGCTGCTGATAGTACATGATCGCCCAGACCGCGGGTCATCACCCTCCATAAAAATTGACTTGCTAGACAGGAGGGGAACGGCGGATAAAAAGGAAAAAATATGACTGGAAAGATTGCGTGAGACTAGAAAGGCTAAGGAGACGCAATTGGGGGGGGGGGGGGCAGGGGGTGGGGGGAACGGAGAAAAGTCACGTTTCCCAAGTTGACATAAAGTAAGGAACTCGACAGAAGGGACCTTGGATATGTTACGCCACAGTCATTTATTGGTCGCTTTTGCGATACCAAGCCTTTGATTTGAATTCAGCGGCAGAACGCAGATGTTTGGAATATTACAAAAAAATTAAAAAGTAACTTTTTCGTAATATTAATGTTAGGAATATAAAAATTAGCTGGCCGGATGGCCCATTCTGAGCAGTGAACTAATATGTTCTTAATTTTACAGACGGATAGATAATATTGAAGATAATGACAAAAGACAGTGTTGTTCACATCAACGACAGACTGTATGGAATAAAAAGTGTCGCTATTTGCACAAAAAAAACACGACATCGAGACGCAGGTGTTCAAATCTACTTAGTAGGGAAGCGAAGGGACATTGGTGGGAGCTGTGTCTAAATATAACTTTTAACGACAAAATTTTGGAGGGGAGAGAAAGGTTGGTTCAAAAATCAAGTACGTTTTTGAAAAAAAAACAAGTAGAGACGGACAGACTAACAGATAAACATCCATACTTGACTGAAGCATGACTGAAATGACTTTAGGGTAGGAAATTTGAATTTGAAATAAACCTAGGCAGTGATTGGCCACAGACAATCATTTTATCGGCGCTCAGACGCGCAAGTGGGGCCATTCCTCAATAGTTGTTCGATGATAGACACAGTATTTTAAAGTGTGGTGATTTCCAAATGAAAAAAAGTGAAATAAGTTCAGGGACGCCATACTATAGCCAGCAGCTCAGCTGAGTTTTGCTAGCATTTCTGTGTTCTTTATTCATAATCTGGTAAGATTGAAATTATTTCTTTGTATATTTTGAATATTGTTTAATGTTCGAGTGATTTGATACTGCCATATCGAAATCTAGCCTTACAAACAAGTAGGGATTTGCTCTAGACCCCCCGCCCAAGTCAGGGTCTAGGGACCAACAATATACATAAACTCCAGCAAGGGTTAGGAAAGACAGATCAAGTGTTGAGAATAATGAAACATATTACCTATCCACTTTTAGGGAAGGAAACTAATAAATATTTTTCAGAATCTATAGTCTGGGAGGACCTATCTGATGTAAAACCACCATGGTAAATGTGCTGTTTGGTCAGAGAGATCTGACCTGTCTGTATGATGTGGTTGTTGTGTCCGTGTTGTGTCCAGACGTGGGTAGAGAATAGAATTTTGACACATAGCCAATACTTTGATTGCAGAGCTGTGAGTTTCAGCTGTCAACAAGGCGGTGTCTATTCAGTTGGTGATTTTACTCGAGTGTATCTGTGCAGTACGTTGTGACAGAGACCACTATTATTGCCCGCCAGCACGGAGAGGTGGGACCACCAGATTTCAGCACCAGAGCTACATATGCAAGATGAGTGAGCCTCTGGTCTGCTGGAAGTTCACCAACGCCTTTTAGTTACTAATACCCCATAAAATTCCTGCAATTTACTGGACACTGTGTAGTCAATATAGACAGGTGTGATGAGGCCACCCCAACAGCACAAGCATTAACTATCCTCCCAAGTAGATGACTACTAGAACATTTTAATAAAACTAACTAGTCTAGTACTTATATATGTACACTCTTGCATTTATTATGTAACATTCCATGCATTTCTTTCATAAATTTTAAATCCTTCTTTTTTTAAAAAAAAAGTTCTGGTCAACATAAAACTTGATCCAGAACAAATAAATGTAATATAATTCTATCAAAAATTTTACACACGTGAGTTACTTCAGTGTATTTTAACATTTGTTAATATTATTAGTCTTCTTAAATATCTGTGGGTGTATTTATAAACTATCACACCACACTACATATCATTACCCTAGACACTTTACGTAGCCACATTCATTAAGAAAAAAATTAAGTGTGAGGTCGTAGTGGTAGCAAGAAAGGCCTTCTGACAATTCACAACTACATGTTATCTCAGGAGCCTTCACAGCTGGCCTCATACATTACATTTAGTAACATCATCATCATACAATACCATCAAACCCACTACATTTCCATGAATTGTGGTAAGCTTGAAACATTCAGTATCTTTTAATGAAAATTGAATGTGAATTGTTAATTTATGCCTGTATATATGTGTAGTTCAGTAGCAAACATGATGTAAAGCCTATAATGCTCCAGCCTGAACAGAAGGTGTCGGAGGAAAGTAAAACGGCATGGAATGGCCAAACAGTACACTGACACCTAGATGATTGACTAGAAAGAAATAATGCTGGAATTGCAGAGGCGTAGTAACCATTAAGGAGGTTAATACTGGTATAAAGTATTTCAGATGAAGCTGACAGTTGGCCTAACGCTCTGAACTCAATGTTTGTGATGTATTGTGCTCAGTGTAGAACTAGAGTATCAATTAGTTATGAAGTAGAAGGTACATCCTTCTTGTTTTCAGGGATCGTGGTCTTGATGGTATTGAGCAGCACCTGGTCAGAGCTTTGCTGAATCCAGAGTCGGACAGCATACTCCTTGGTCCATTTAGCTATCAGTGAGGTGTCTCCAGAGCCCATGGGAGAAATCGAGCAGAGGAGTCTTTTCCTGCCGCCATCACGCAAGATAAGCTGATGTGGCCAGCTGAGCTCAAAATTATGTACCCCCATCTTAAAATAACATTGTAACATAAACTTAAGAGGGGAAGTAAATTGTTTTAATATCAGGAACTGAGAACATCTCCAATACTAGTTCCAATAAAGACAAACTATTGACGTCATGATGACAAATACCAACAGAGCTTGAACAAAACAAAACCAGTATTACCTCATATTACTACTACACAACTAACACACATAGGATACTATTAAAAATAGATGTCACTACAAGATTCATATTAATAAATCCTGTACATATAACTTGTAATTAAAATTGATTGTGATTCCTGGTTCCTTTGTATTTGAATCAGGACACATATACATTCATGACAGCAATGAATACATATTGTTATTTGAAAAGTTATCAGTGACTCCTTTAAGATATCCTCTTAGAGTGTTATATGTATGTGAGTGTCACAGTGTTGTCAAGTGTAGTGGAATAAATTAAATTGTTTATCTGTCTGTTGTTGTTTTGACTTACACTTCATCATACACATACCCTAGACATATAACGTAGTCAACACACTATTCCAGAATAATTCTGACTGAGATATATATATATATATATATGTGGCAGCAAGTAAGGTTATCTATAATACACTACTCTCATTAGATATAGATACCTTCACAGCTGATCTCAGTCAGTACACTAAGTCCCCCTATAAATATTTATAACATCCCACTTCACCACACATAACAAAAATTACGCAAATATTGCACAAACGCACTGTTAGTCATTCGATGACGACAGGACGCAAATTAGATAGCTGTAAACAACACATGTTGCCAACCAAAAATAATACGTTTTTTTTCTTAGCCAAAAATGTCTCTAAATTTCAGAAAGAAAAATAAAACAGCAATGTAAAAGGATATATTAAAAATAGAATATTGGAATTTTTCATACGAATTTATAATTAATTATTTTCCATAGCACTGTTGTTGCATTTATCTTAAAATGAAAAAATATATATATATAAATTGTCAGTTGAATTTTTTAGATGGGTTTAAAAAACACCTACTATTTTTTTAAACTGTGCCCCTCAAGGGTTAATAATGCGCCCCTCTGAAGTCTGCGCCTAAGGCGGTTGCCTATTTGGCCTATTGATAGCACCGGCTCTGTTTACAGCCGACCTTCGATGTGAAGATGGCTGCGTATGATGGTGATGGAGTTTACTTTGTATAAGTACTTGTTGAACGTGGTGTATTCTAGCTCTTTAATGCTAATAGTGGCATACTTTAAATCTGTCAACAGAACTGGACAGTTCATTACTGGAATAAGCTTGGTATACCATACAGTAAAATTGTGGTCGGTGTAACTGGTGTTGGTCGCCGACTGGTGCTTCAAAATGTGACAAACACCGCCCTAGGTTCTAACGTGACAGGCGAGGTCAGGAAGGGACAGAATTACCAAATAGATGCGGGTCTGGCATATCCTGAGGTAAGTTATTGTTATGTATGCAACAGGAAATCAGTTTATGTCTAGGTCTAAATATTTCCATAGGTCAATGGTTCTCAAAGTATGGTACGCGAAAGAGGTTGAATGGAAAGTCAGCAGAATTTTTTATTTTAATTTTACGTTGTCATCCTATTTATAGAATGAATCATTAAATATCAGCTGTCCTGTCAGAATATTTCTTGATATATATGTATATATATATATATATATATATATATATATATATATATATATATATATATATATATATATATATATATATATATATATATATATATATATATATATATATGTGTATATATAAAGGTCTTCAACAAACTAATGTCAAGTATTCCTGTCTCGTGCCATGTGCTCCATGTTGTGGCGTGAGGTTTTATTTGGCTCTATGATCAGTATAGTACTACAATTACAGAAATAGAATTTCTGCAGAAAATGGTGAAGTCCCAGTGTCTGAGAGAACTACTGGTATCACAAATTAGTTACGGCTGTGAATGATCTGATCTCGAAAAAATTAGTAGAGAGGGGACAGTCATAAATTGCCACCCCCGCTGTGTAACTAACTGTGATATTAAAAAAAAAACAAGGAAACATATTTTACTTAACAACTATTAAAAAATTGACAAGTCGTTCAAATACAATTTCCTTATTATTTATTTAGTATAAACATTATCTACTCTTGTGCTGAAGGGTGAATGTTGAAAAATGGAATGTAATGGATTTTTAAGTTTACAAATGATTTACATATATATATATATATATATATATATATATATATATATATATATATATATATATATATATATATATATATATATATATATATATATATATATATATATATATATATATATATATACAGTAGAACTCCATTTATCCGAACCCCAATTATCCGAACATCCAATTATCCGAACACTTTTTCCAGAAAAAAAAAAATCAGGCGCCACCATTCACGTTAGACTACAGTTCTGAATCTTTTGATGCGGCAAGCTTCAAATGTGTGCGAACAATTTGTAGACAATGAGATGGGCTAATGGACGGTCGCTTACGTACAGGAGGAAGTCAGTTAGATCATAAAGTCAGTTAATATCTGGTTTACCAATCCAGTGTACGTGTGCGTTCTGGGCAGAACACTGGCTAAACAGACAGTTCAACTTAAAATAATTGTGTCTGCTACTACAGCAGAATAATTTTGGTGTACACGTATTTCTCTGTGCGATCTGGCATTTTCCAGTAGGCCTAAAGCATATAAAAGGAACCGCAATGTTTTGTCAATTGAAACGAAAACAGAAATTATCAAGAGACTAGGAAAAGGTGAAACTGTGTCTTCACTTGCGAGGATTTTCAATGTTGGGAAAGCTACCGTCTCTGACATCAAAAGTAACAAGGATAAAATTATGAGTTTTGCATCGAAATTGGATAGTGAAAATGGGTCGAAGAAACATAAAACCATGAGAAATGCGAAAGATTTGAAATTGGAAGAGGCTTTGTATATATGGTTTGTGCAAAGAAGAAGCAAAGGGGAACCTATCTCTGGCTCTCTATTGTGTGAAAAAGCACTTCAGTTCAATAATCAACTTGACGGTCCTCCTGACTTTAAGGCTAGCCAGGGATGGTTAAGAAACTTTAAATCTCGTCATGGCATACGAGAATTGGAGATTCAAGGGGAATCTTTATCTTGCGATGCAACTGCCGCTGAAAATTTTAAAGAAACATTCTTGGCTTTTTTGGAAGAAGAAGGTTATTTACTCGATGATGTGTATAATGCCGATGAGACTGGCTTATACTGGAAATCATTGCCTCAAAAATCACTTGCATCTCAGCGCGAAGCAGCTGCCCCTGGGTTTAAAAAGTGCAAAGAGAGAGTAACAATTTTGGTAGCCGTGAATGCCAGTGGAAGTCATTGTTTACCGGTGCTAATGATCGGCAAAGCCAAAAAAAACCCCGTTGTTTAAAGAGTGTGACATGTCTCCCATTGTGCTACAAAGCACAGAAGAGTGCGTGGATGAATAGTGAAATATTTCTTGATTGGTATACAAATCTTCTTCTTCTTCCTCGTTCGCCCTGAAAAGGACGGTGGTTGCGTTGTGTCTGTTTACGCCTAAGCTGTGATATCTGCACCTTTCGGTCGACACATCCGACTTCAGCACGGCATTTTTTAGGGACCGGGTTTGCCTTCCCATTGCGATCCGCACTCGCTCAGCCAGACTGCACTGCTGCAGACTGTTTTCAGGACCACCACGTGGAGGTGGAGTGCGGTCTTGACCAGCTCTGGTTCGCTGGTCCTGATGCAAGCAGTACAGCTATGGGTCGCTGACTGCATTCACTATTGCTGCATCTTGGGGTCCCGATTGGTATACAAATCAGTTCATCCCAAATGTGAAGAGGTTGAAAGAACAAGAAAAGAAAACTGGAAAAGTAATTCTTCTACTGGACAATGCACCATCTCATCCAGAGACGGATACATTGAATGCAGTTGATGCAAATTTTAAAGTAATTTTTCTGCCTCCCAATGTAACAGCACTGATTCAACTAATGGATCAGGGTGTTATAGTAAAGCTTAAAAAGATGTACAAGAAGGAAGTCATGCGTCGTTTATTGTTGGCTGAAGATGAAGAAAGTGTGGTGGCGTTTTCCAAAAAGCTTAATCTCAAAGACTGCTGCTTTATGTTAGCTGATGCTTGGACCACCCAGTCACAAGATAATCTCAACAAGGCTTGGAATAGATTGCTTGGGAAAAAAGGAGGAAATGAAACTACTGCAGTGGACACAAATGATGATTGTATAAATGAAGTTGTGGAACTGTTTCAAGCAATGCCCGGATTTTCGGACTGTGACAAAGATGATGCACACATGTGGCTAGAAGATGATAATGATTCTGGTTTTCAGTTTTTGAATGACGAAGAAATTTTGTCTTTTGTGCAAGAAGAAAACCAAATACATGTAGTGACCGATGATGAAGACACCTCAGAAGTACGTGATGTACTTGTAGATTATGAAGATAACCCAAAACGTCGACCAAGTCCTGAAGAGGCCTTTATAGCACTAGAAACAGCGATGGCTTGGTACGAGCAAGAAGATGACAGCTGTCCTACACAGCTTCTGCTGTTGAAGAGAATGCGGGACTTAGCAGCCAAAAGCAGACTATCCAGTTTGGTGCAAAAGAGGATTCCTCATTATTTTAAATAGTGGGCTACATCTGTGCAAGTACATGTATACGTAAGTTGTGCCTGGTTTTGAATCATTTGTAATGTTATTTTGAAAACATTTCTCTTTCTTAAAAAAAAAAATTAATACAAGTAGTACATGCACTGCAGTGTAATGAAAGATTTTGGTGATACAGTGATCTAATACAGTGTGGGTATTATTATTACAGTACAAGTAAATGTTTTATAGTGTATTTTCCTTGTGATGGTTAATAATTTTTAGAAATATGTGTACATGTACTCGATACATCATGTAATCCAATTATCCGAACATTTGATTATCCGAACGATGCTCGGTCCCATGGGGTTCGGATAAATGGAGTTCTACTGTATATATATATATACACACTTGTATATTACAAGTCTTCCAATTATAGGAACAAAAAAAATTATATCAGCTGTGCTTTACTCAATTATAGTAAATGTATCATCTGTGCTGTTAATTACGTATATATATATACCAGTAGAACTCCATTTATCCGAACCCCAATTATCCGAACATCCAATTATCCGAACACTTTTTCGAGAAAAAAAAAAATCAGGCGCCACCAGTCATGTTAGACTTTATTTTTGAATCTTTTGATGCTGCAAGCTTCAAATGTGTGCGAACAATTTGTAGAGGATGGAATGGGGTAATGGTCAGTCGCTTACGTACAGGAAGTCAGTCAGATCATAAAGTCAGTTAATATCTGGTTTACCAATCTAGTGTACGTATGCGTTCTAGGCAGAACACTGGCTAAACAGACAGTTCAACTTAAAATAATTGTGTCTGCTACTACAGCAGAATAATTTTGGTGTGCAAGTATTTCTCTGTGCGATATGGAATCTTCCAGAAGGCCTAAAGCATATAAAAGGAACCGCAATGTTTTGTCAATTGAAACGAAAACAGAAATTATCAAGAGACTAGGAAAAGGTGAAACTGTGTCTTCACTTGCGAGGATTTCCAATGTTGGGAAAGCTACCGTCTCTGACATCAAAAGTAACAAGGATAAAATTATGAGTTTTGCACCGAAATTGGATAGTGAAAATGGGTCGAAGAAACGTAAACCATGAGACATGCGAAAGATTTGAAATTGGAAGAGGCTTTGTATATATGGTTTGTGCAAAGAAGAAGCAAAGGGGAAACTATCTCTGGTTCTCTATTGTGTGAAAAGGCACTTCAGTTCAACAATCAACTTGACTGTCCTCCTGACTTTAAGGCTAGCCAGGGATGGTTAAGAAACTTTAAATCTCGTCATGGCATACGAGAATTGGAGATGCAACTGCCGCTGAAAATTTTAAAGAAACATTCTTGGCTTTTTTGGAAGAAGAAGATTATTCACTCGATGTGTATAATGCCGATGAGACTGGCTTATGCTGGAAATCATTGCCTCAAAAATCACTTGCATCTCAGCGCGAAGCAGCTTCCCCTGTGTTTAAAAAGTGCAAAGAGAGAGTAACAATTTTGGTAGCCGCGAATGCCAGTGGAAGTCATCGTTTACCGGTGCTAATGATCGGTAAAGCCAAAAAACCACGTTGTTTAAAGAATGTGACATGTCTCCCATTGTGCTACAAAGCACAGAAGAGTGCTTGGATGAATAGTGAAATATTTCTTGATTGGTATACAAATCAGTTCATCCCAAATGTGAAGAGGTTGAGAGAACAAGAAAAGAAAACTGGAAAAGTAATTCTTCTACTGGACAATGCACAATCTCATCCAGAGACGGATACATTGAATGCAGTTGATGCAAATTTTAAAGTAATTTTTCTGCCTCCCAATGTAACAGCACTGATTCAACCAATGGATCAGGGTGTTATAGCAAAGCTTAAAACGATGTACAAGAAGGAAGTCATGCGTCGTTTATTGTTGGCTGAAGATGAAGAAAGTGTGGTGGCGTTTTCCAAAAAGCTTAATCTCAAAGACTGCTGATATATGTTAGCTGATGCTTGGACCACCCTGTCACAAGATAATCTCAACAAGGCTTGGAATAGATTGCTTGGGAAAAAAGGAGGAAATGAAACTACTGTAGTGGACACAAATGATGATTGTATAAATGAAGTTGTGGAACTGTTTCAAGCAATGCCCGGATTTTCGGCCTGTGACAAAGATGATGCACACATGTGGCTAGAAGATGATAATGATTCTGGTTTTCAGTTTTTGAATGACGAAGAAATTTTGTCTTTTGTGCAAGAAGAAAACCAAATACATGTAGTGACCGATGATGAAGACTCCTCAGAAGTACATGATGTACTTGTAGATTATGAAGAAAACCCAAAACGTCGACCAAGTCCTGAAGAGGCCTTTATAGCACTAGAAACAGCGATGGTTTGGTACGAGCAAGAAGATGACAGCTGTCCTATACAGCTTCTGCTGTTGAAGAGAATGCGGGACTTAGCAGCCAAAAGGAGACTATCCAGTTTGGTGCAAAAGAGGATTCCTCATTAATTTAAATAGTGGGTTACATCTGTGCAAGTACATGTATACGTAAGTTGCGCCTGGTTTTGAATCGTTTGTAATGTTATTTTGAAAACATTTCTCTTTCTTAAAAAAAATAATTAATACAAGTAGTACATGCACTGCAAAATGTAATGAAAGATTTTGGTGATACAGTGATCTAATACAGTGTGGGTATTATTATTACAGTACAAGTAAATATGTTTTATAGTGTAATTTCCTTGTGATGGTTAATTATTTTTAGAAATATGTGTACATGTACTCGATACATTATGTAATCCAATTATCCGAACATTTGATTATCCGAACGATGCTCGGTCCCATGGGGTTCGGATAAATGGAGTTCTACTGTATATATAATTTATCAGCTATGATCTTATTATTGTCTCTTGCTACGCTAACTCAGGTTCTCTTCATAGACAGTTAATAGCTCACAATTACCGACGGAAATGGTACTACTGTGTACTCATCTCTCAAAAGTTCTGTCCTTCTTAGTTTGATTCACACAACACCTGCTGATGATCGTTTCGTTAGCCCACCCAAGACTGAGGGGGACTAAAGATGTAGCTCCTGTGCAATCACTGTGCTCCTGCGAAGTTCCAGGCAGCTGGATTGACTGGACATACGACCTCAGGTTTGAGGACACGAATAAAACCCTCTAAGATTTAAACAGGCCAGGTTTTGACTCGACTAGTGACGCAGTCTGCCAGGTCAATGAACGCAGGTAAGCAATAAATCAAGGTTAACAGCTTCTCTTCCTCAGTCGGTCGTCTATCTGGCTTCGTGTGGTGTTGTGCGATTATGAATAAAATCCGCCCGTATATATAGGTAGATGTGGGAACGTTTACTGCTAAAGGAACGCTTTTGATAGGTTCTCGTCGTGGCAAGCTGATTGGCTAAAGGCGGTTTAGTACCATGCTCCTTATAGCCTAATTTTATTCTGTTTTTTCAGCCATATTGGGTGACAAGATGTCCCCGACCGAGATCCGAAAAACAGGGCTTAAACCTAATTTTATTCTGTCTCAGAGACTGGTGAACGATGCTCGTTGATTGGTTGAAGCAAATTTGTATCTCGACATAGTGATAAACAAAGTAGTGGGTTTACACACTCGTTTCACGACACATGTCTACCTCCTCCCTTTCATGTCTGTCTCCAGTTCACTTCTTCCAGTGTTCCTAGAGGTCTCACTTCACAAAAGCACTCGAAATATATACCCCATTGTCATTTTATATATTAGTTTCAAGCAAAGTTTCCGAAAATCTGCTACAGATCAGAATAGTTTCTACGAACATCATGTTTTTAACATTACAAAATCTACTACAGATCAGAATAGTTTCTACGAACATCATGTTTTTAACATTAGAAATTACAATTGTCACCCATCTAAGTACTAAGAATTGACGCAGTATGACAAGATCACTAACTGATGACAAGAACGAGACACGCGCCAGTGGAACAAGAGATAAGAAGAAGACGTTGGAGATAAATAGGACACACACTGAAAAAATATGTTAATAGCACTACAAGATAATCCTTATACTGGAATGCCCTGGGTAAGACTGGTAGAGGGAAGCCAAAGAACACATGGAGATGAGAACTTGAGACTAGACATGTCGGGCATGAAGAATGGATGGAAAGGCCTTAAGGTTATGACACGGGAAACGAAGATTTGGCAAAAGCTTGTTGAAGGCCTATGTTCCTTGGGGAGGTGACAAGTGAAAGGAGGGAATTACAATTGTAATAATATTATTTTGATAACAATAAACGCGTGGCGTACAAATCTGCACGGAACCGTATACATTTTGTCAGAAGAATCGAAGTCTACCAACATGTTGGAAAATCCTATATGAAATTTCAAAATATCTTGCTTCTAACTGCAAATCTATAGATTATTAGATATTTATACAGTACCTTTATTACTTAAATTTAGCTAGTAAGCTGAATTAAACATATCTGTAGATCACACCAACTTTGATAGTGGTAGGCGAAAGGGTATTAAAAAATGTTAGTAACAATTTTAGTTTATTTATTTAATGATAAAAGAAGATCGTGTGGTTCCTGTGATATCTGAGAAATTAAAGAAAGAATAGCACTGCTGAACCAGGCATGTCGTAAGAGGCTACTAAGGGAGGCTGTGCATGAGACTAGCAGCCACACTACGTAAGTACAATTTCTACATAAACCGCACACCTCGAGCACATAAGGAAGGCTACTACAGTGGATGTTTTTGTAAAAAAAGTTTTGCCTCGTTTTAGCGAGGCGCGTCCCGTTCAACCCAGTCGGTTATATTAGGGCGCATATCCAAATATAAAACAGCCTTAGGTCTGAGGTTAGGTCATCTTTACAGTAGATGTTCAATGCTCCATAATAATAATGATTAAATGTAGCAGAAATAATTCGGGGATTCAAATTTGAATGAGTGTTTTCTTGTAACATCTGAAGATCTGTGAGCTGTTGAAGAACACGACAACGACAAGAACGTTTGACTCAGAGCAGAAGAACCCGTACCTGGTCAACGGAGATGATTGGGTGGGTTACGAGGACAAAGAAAGTCTTGGAATAAAGGTGAGCATGTTCGTAGCAGCGTATGATCATGTACTCGTAATGTAATGTATCCAAATGTAATGTCAAGTAATGTAATGTACCCGAAAGTAATGTTATGTAATGTACATGATCGACGTAGATGAATATGTGGGTGATGAGTACAAGGAAAGTCTGGAAATACATTAAACCTGTTGATACGACCGTAATGTAATTTAATGTAAGGCTCCTGAATGTTATATTTTGTAATGTAATGTGCATGATTGTAATGTCTTGTGATGAATGTACAAGAAAAGTATTGGAACATATTGAACCAGATGAAATAAACGTAAAGTATCTGAATGTTATGTCATGTAATGTAATGTGCCGGAATGTAATTACAATTTAAACCTAGTTACAAACACAATGTAATTAGACTAAAACTAGATGCAAACACTCTCTGGATATATTTAACTAGTTTTGACAAAATCTAGCTTTACCAAAACGAGAAACATTTGCTGGGTTTAGTAAATTAGCTTTACAAAAACTTACGCATAATAGGAGGATTAAAACTGTGTGGCACGTTCACAAATGTGGAACTGATGGAAAGAAACACACAAGTGCGGGGGGCAACAATATATGAGAAGATTATGTTGAGGTTGTACATGACACACGTTGATAAACCCAACTGATATCGTGACCACGGAATCTTTGCTCTAGAATATCTAGAGCTAGAGAAACTAAAAAGCACATGGAGAAGGAAACAAGGAAACTGGCAACAGACAAAAAAAGGGTACAGAAAACATGGAGAGACCTTCAAGAAATGGCACATCCCATTAATGTTTTGAGTGTATGTCTTGAAGACATGATACCCACATGGAGCTGGACGTTAAATGTTGAATTAATTTGCGGAGATGCAGATTAAATCAACAGATAATCAAGATAATCATCTGTCCAGTTTCATTCGGGAAACGGATTTAACTCATCATTTTTCTTAAATATAACCTTAAAATGTAAGTTTTATTGTTTCTTCAAGACAAAATTTTAATTTAAAGTATTGCAGACTTATTATTATGGATTAATAATAACTTGGTGGTGGTTCGACATGTAACAGAAACAACACACTATAATTAAAAACCTGTCAATTTTGACGGGTTATTGCAAGTAATAAATAATTTTGTACTTTTTTCTCAAAAGCTTCAATGGATGAAAGATTTAGGTGTAGCCGGACTCATGTTCTGGGCACTGGACTACGATGACTTTATGGGAAATGTGAGTTCTTCAACAAGAATATATCCTCTACTTCCATCGTCCATTTATATCGCTCTTCAAACACCACAGAACCACTACTGCACTTATCTCCCTATACATGGTGAAAGTATGCGTCAAATAGTTCAGTTTGTAGTGTTTTCTTTGTTCAGTTGCAACTTGTTTTACATGCCGAAGCTGTGTCCCATAGCAGATACTTCAGTAGGGAAATGAAGTGTTAGAGACTTCATCTATAGTAGGTCTCAGCTTTGTGAGATGGGGTGACCAGTTGCCTTCCTCGCCGCCTTCACTTTCCCTAACTCAAGAACAGAGTCAAGTACCCATTTTTACAGCTCGGTAGACTAAAGCGTGACGCAACCTAGTTTTGATTTGTTTATATGATTAGGTTGCCGGATACCTAACATATGTAGCCGTGGCAGGGGTTACGGCACCAATTATCCTTACGTGTAGCCGTGCCTGTGTTCCTTAGGACTGGAATGGCACTATATATCCTTATGTGGCGGGGGCAGGGAAACGTCTCTTATGTCTTACTGAGAGTTTTCCTTTTTATATAACAGAGAGCAGATGTTTAACTGGCTTAATCACCAGAGATCTAGATTTCTCTCCTAA
The DNA here is from genome assembly GCA_024509875.1 of Oreohelix idahoensis. Taxonomy (NCBI): domain Eukaryota; kingdom Metazoa; phylum Mollusca; class Gastropoda; order Stylommatophora; family Oreohelicidae; genus Oreohelix; species Oreohelix idahoensis. The sequence continues at coordinate 221,719 of JAMPIV010015633.1, forward strand.
ATTAGGGTTACCAGGTTCGATATTCTTGATGCCTATTCCCATTTGCATCTGTTAATCTGTTCAATTTGCCAGGAATAGCGTGGCTCCTCTATCCTTCTAGTTTTCCTTCATTTTATTATAGTTTCTAAGCTCGACGACATTTTTCTATGTCTTCCATTTTGTCATATATTGAGTCACTCAGCCTTCGTAGGTATTCCCAAATGTTCTCTCAACTTAAGGACTTTCCTCCGAAAGCATTTCATTTAAATATAACCTAGGCTTTCATTGCTGCACATCTTCGAGCGTGACTCTGCTTGGGTTGGTACCTTGAGCTCTAACAGTTTTCTTTATTAAGCATTTCATTTGACAGTACTTACTGAATTAAAGAATTCACAAACACTTCCAATACATAATGGAATATACACAACTGCATATTATGAAAAAATGATCTCTTCAACTGGAATTTACACTGAGCAGGAAAAACAAGTCTTCACTAGACCGCTCTCAATTCATTACTGCTATGGCGTCTTGTTCTACATTTCCTGCCGGTAGAAAGAAGTGAGCCTTCCCATTGGTTGGAGATCACATGACCAATGCGTTATCGAAGCCAAGCCGGCCTAATTAGAAATCTGTGTCAAGATTTCTTTATATCTTCTGTTTCTTATAAGAATTTATTTTATGTTAATCTGTGCCTCTTTCTGTTACTGGTAGGGTGTAGTCTATTTCTGAAGAAAATCCGATATGCACGGCCACACATATTCCTAATAATTGGATGAACAGAATGGTCTTCATCACCCGTGATGGACGAACAACATAGGTTGCCGGCACCTTGGCCAACCCCGTATTAGGTGCCTCTTACGACATTCCTGATGGTGCAGTCATTCTATTCTTTATGTGCCCCCTCACAGACTCCCGAGAACTACATAGGGGTATATTATCTACTACTTATTTACTTTATCATTATACGAAAATCGTTATCTTTATCTTCGTCATTCGCTCGAAAATAACCACATTTATCTCTCTTACAAAACTGACAGTCCGTCTCTGTGTCCTCTCGTCACCTCACAGGTTCTCCCTTATCTAGTTTGGAGAAGTTTATGCTGCCACCATGCTCTTTTCGTGGAACTGAGAGTTTTGGAGTACGTGTTCGACTGTTTGTTTGTCCTCCCCACATGTTCACATTTCTATCTGTCCGATTTTCAATTTGTTGTACTGACGGCATGTGAGTCTGCAATGGCCGGTTCTTAGTCTGATACGAAAATCAAGCTGTAATCATTACAATTATAATTGTCATTATAATGAATCAGGTCTTTGCTTTAATCATAATAGTTATCTACGTGAAGAACTCCAACTTTACCAACAGACTTTATTTTCATGATTAATTTTATAAAATAGATCTCCAATCACATCAACCAACTTCAGGAACGGACCAATTCTTTTTTTTTTCAATAACTTTCTGCTCTCATTGTCATAAACAATACATTCACTATCATTTTACTAACATCGCCATTAACATCACATTACTACCATCATTATAACAATAATACACTACCATCTTACTATCATCATAAGCAATGTATCCATGATAAATTTACTATCATCGTCCTGTGCAATGAATAAGCTATAAATTTACTACCATCACTATGATCAATGTATTAACTTTCACTCTAATCATATCATAATAAATAATGTATCCACCACCACTTTTCTATCATCATAAACAATGTATCCACCATCACTTTTCTATCATCATAAACAATGTATCCAAGATCACTTTTCTGTCATCATAAACAAATATCCAACATCACTTTTCTATCATCATAAACAATGTTGCCACCATCACTGTGCTATCATCATAAACAATTTATCCACCATCACTTTGCTATCATCATAAACAAAGTGTCCAACATCACTTTTCTATCATGATTAACATTGTACACTCCATCACATTAGAGTCATCATCATACACAAAGCATCGTTTATCACCTCGATACCATCCCCACGAACAATGTATCTGTCGTCACTTACATCCTCATAACAGCAGTTTTCATGCAGCAAATTCACCAACATAAAATTTCCTCCGTTCCAGATGTGCAATGACGGAAAATACCCTCTCCTAAATTTGGTGATGTCAAAGACAACAACAGCGACACCTGCTCCTGTGACAACCAAGTCACCATCGACTACCAAGTCACCATCGACAACCCAAGACGTAAACTCATTTTTTGATGTAGCTGTAATATTTTTCAAAGATTGCTTTTGAACCAAAATTTAAAGAACTAATTCATTAACACCAATACTAATTTTTTCCATTTACATATTGTTATATTTGTGGCAGCATTTAGATAAATTCCCACTTTCTTATCTCAACCTTTTTTGTGTGCGTTTGTCACTAACAAAGATCGCGTGGTTGTAACTGCTACAGAAAAGGCTGGGAAATGTCACTCTTACGCTGTAACTGTTCTGATACATTAATTCTTTGACATTAGTGCATCAAACTTCTAGCCTCACACTCCAAACTGGCACGAAAAGTAGGTCAATCTTTGTAGCATATTTACTGAACTTGTTAGGTAAAACACTGGTTGCTTGATCTTGTACGATTTATTTACATCTTTAAATGTATCACTCTGTCATCATCTTGAATGTGATGATCATGATAAGCGACATAATACAAACATCATATGATCCCATATCAGTAAGGAATCAGCAACTGGAACAGACAGATGCCTTCACATGCCTAGGATGCATAGTAACACCAGACGGCGAAGCAAACAAAGACATCAACAACAGAATGAACAAAGGAAGAACAGCTTTGTTTAGTCTAAACAACATCTGGAAGCCCTCTCAGTACAGCACAAGCACAAAATTAGGATTATGTCAGAGCTGTGTGCTTTCTGTGCTTCTTTATGGCGCGGAGAGCTGGAGAGTTACAGAGAAGGAAATGTCAACATTGTCCTCTTTTCACACAACATGCCTAAGAAAAATTCTCCGAATCTTTTGGCCGAATACCATCACCAACAAAGACCTGCTTACTTGGAGCAAGCAAGAGGACATGCACACCATCATTGCTGGCAGACGCTGGGGCTGGGTTGGCCATGTCCTCAGAAGAGACCCCGATGCCATCACAAGAACAGCTATGCTATGGACCCCTGAAGGAAAACGAAAGAGAGGCCGACCAAAAACAACTTGGCGGAGGACTGTGGAGGCTGAGATGCAAAGAATGAACCAGAGTTGGGGCACTGTACGAAGGATGGCCGCCGACCGAGCAAAGTGGAATCAATTTGTTGTTGACCTACAAGACGCCACCAGGCGTAATGGCCACTGACTGCTTTGATGGTGTGTGGCTTAGGATCAAAGAAGAAGATCATCACATAACAACACAAAACTCACCCGTACCCATACATTTCTGCGTGATATAACATTCAAATGAGATGTCCCATTAGATGCGCAAAGATTTATCACAACAGTAACGTAGGCTTTGTCTTTGTCCTTTGTCCCAGTAATAAAAAAATAGGAAAGGTAAAGGCTTTCCCACCGTAGATACAGCCTTAGAGATTGAAGTGTCTGAACAGTAGTAGCAACCCAGGAGACCTGAAGATATACTTTTGGAACACCAAGATCTCCAAAGACCTACTTTGACAAGCAGTTTCAGTTGTAAAATGAACAGTTGATAAATGTCTCTAGCTTTTCCGTTCTTGGCAAAAGGTATGGCTGCCTCGTACATTTATTGATGGGGGATACCGCGTTTTAAATGCTGGTGGGAGAGAGCCAGCCCAAACGTGGCCTAGCTTAAAAATTCATTTATTTTTTTCTTTACCTCTTCGTCACCGAAAGATATACGAATGCAGCACCCGTGATCTACCCCTACTTGGCGATCGTCCGGTCGCCGACCCTTGTGTTAGGAGACTTTACATGTATTCTCAGCTGAATGAGGTGGGGATGACCGTTTCCTTTCCTCGCTGCTTTTGCCTTCTCGAACACACGAGCAGAATTGGGTACCCATTTTCACAGTGGGGCAGACGCGACGTGGTTTCGAACCCTGGCCCTTTTGCTTCGGGAAGAAAGCGCTCTAACAAATTTCGTTCATTCTAAAGTTTAACATTAATTCTGATATAAATGTCATATTTTTAATGCTCAGTGGCAATCAGTTACTTACTTAATGTGTATTTTAGTTTCCCAAATTGTTGGCCTTAACATATATAATGTTTATTTTTGTTTTCCAAAATGCTGGTCTTAACTTACATAATGTTTATATTGTTTGTCAGTATGCTGGCTTTAACTTATATAATGTTTATCTTGTGTTACAGAATGTTGGTCTTAACTTACAAAATGTGTATCATAACTTTCAAAATGGTAGCCTTAACTTACATAATGTTTATCGTCTTTTCCAAAATGCCGGCCTTAACTTACATAATGTGTATCTTCTTTTCCAAAATGCCGGCTTTAACTTACATAATGTTATCCTAACTTTCAAAATTTGTTTCGTAACTTCCATAACGTTTTTCTTAACTTACGTAATGGTTTACTAGGGTTATGTAATTTTTTATCTTAACTTTTAGAATGTTTATCTTGACTTCCTGAATGTTTATCTTAATTATTAGAATGTTTATCTTAACTTTCAAAGCGTTTGCTTTACCTTTCACAATGTTTATCTTTACCTTCATAATTTTATTTAAACTTAATACATTTTATCTTAACTTTTATAACGTTTATCTTAACTTTCATCTTTTTTACCTTAACTTTCATAATTTTTATCTTAACTTACATAATGGTTTACCTTAATTTCCACAATATGTACCTAATGTTTATCTTGACTTCCAGAATGCTGACCTTAGCTTACATAATGTTTGTGTTAACTTTCATTATGTTTGTCTTACATCACATTATGGTTTACCGTAACTTCCATAATGTTTATCTTAACTTGTATAATGTTTACCTTAACTCCCAGAATGTTTATCGTATCTTCCAGAGTGTTTACCTTAACTCCCAGAATGTTTACCTGAACTTCTAGAATGTTTATCTTAATCTATGTAATGTTTATCTAAACTTCCATAATGTTCATCCTAACTTCCACAATGCGTAACTTCCAGAATATTAACCTTAACTCATAGAATGTTTATCTTAACTTCCAGAATGTTTATCGTAACTTTTAGAATGTTGTATTAACTTCCAGAGCGTTTATCGTATCTTTCACAATGTTAATCTTAATGTCAAGATGGTTTAGATTTCGAGCATTCAATCGCTCTTTACAAATGATCCCTCTTTTCCTAAGCTAGGCTATGTCTTCATTGTTTTGCCATCCACGCCTTTTTCTTTGCTGCTACCTTATTGTAATGAGTATCAGATCTAAGTATCCGGAGAATCCAGATTAAGGACCACCTTGTAATTCTATCAACAGGTTTTCTCAGTGTGTATTCAAACCATCGTTATATTCCACTGACTTCTGTCTGATGCATGCCAACAGTTCTATATCGGCGATCCAATGACAGCGTTCCAATCTTTCTAATTCATACAAGCACTTATCTATCAAAACCTGCAACCTCTTGGTTGTTGTATGTTTGTTTGTTTTTTCTCCGTGTGTCAGGATTGTACACAGATGTTCGTCGTCAACCCCCACAATTTATTTTGTCTACCCTAAATCTCTTCCGCAGCTCGTCTCATACATTGATTATCGCCCTATGTGACCTGTGTATCAATGAATCTAACTTTGTCTGAAATAAACCCTGTCTTTGTTAATTCATTTGTGTCAATACACTCAATAAACCATTACAGCTTTTATTTCTTTGCTTTAATTTGTTGTCAGGGTTATTTTTAAAAAAATGTATCACTGTCTTTATACCTGAGTGCTTTTGAATATTTATCGCTAAAGAAGACAATTTTATCGAAACGCTTGACTTGCTTTGTTTATAGGGTAATCTTTTTTAAACTGTACAAGTAGGCAAAACAACGATCTTATTTTTGACTTTATGTCCCCTCCCTAAAAGATGTTCAATCATATATATATAAATATTGGCGGCAATATAGACAGTTGAGCGACAATAAACTCACACAACAAGCAGAAGAGAGGAGAAAACGTCGAAGAAAACACCAGGAAAATAAGCTGCTGAGCGCTGTCACCTCAGGGGCGCATTCCCATAGTCAGTTATGACTGAAGGGGCTATTATTATTATTATAGACAGTTGGATTGAACGAACGAACTTTATTTTCAAAGGGTTGAGAATTGGGCACGCAGGCACGTCTTACATTCTGCCCTTCCTTACTCTCACCTTTCATACTGAATTCATTTATTCTCACATGCATTTTACATATCAATGTCAAGGAATTCAACGTTGTAAAGTAAAATAAAATAGCACACTCATATTAACATTAACTACTTATAAGCATGACATAAAATATATTGAAAAGTACAAACATCGTTATTAGAACCTTCAGTTGATATTTTAAAAATAAGATTATCTGATTATGGGGGCATGTAATCAGAACTAATACAGTATTCGAAAACTCTACGATTGTATGAATAGGGACTGAGGTTGTTTCTTAGGTTATGTGGAAGACAATTCCAAAGATGAGCAGCAGAGTACGATAAGCTTTTCCTTGAATAAGTCAAGCCTAGGCTTGGGCACTTGCAATTTGTTAAAGCGTTGACTGCGTCTTTCGTTGTATTTGAACTTTGGCCACAGATATGCTGGAGCATAATGTGACATGATTTTGTGAACAAATTTAGCTTTGTTAAACAGAAGGCGCTTTCTTAAGGGCAGTATTTGAAGATTTTTATATAGATCTACACACTGTGTTTGGCAGTTGTCATGAGACTAGACGCACTGCACGCTTTTGCAGTGAACGGAGTCTCGTTGTGTTGGACATTGAGATCAGTCGAGATCACATCGAGATCACATCAAGATCACATCGAGATCACATCGAGATGACAATAGGGATATAAAAGACAGGAAGATCTGTGATTCCACTGAGACAAATGCGGAAATCAAAGGAAGTCAAGTCGAACATAAAAATCATACCCTTCATTTCAATTGTCACGGTGGTCCTATTGTAAGGCTGTGAAACATGGAGAACAACAAAATCAACAACCAAGAAGTGGTATGCTTTCATAAATGGGTACTTGTGTAGAAGATGAGGATTGACGTGATATGACAAGGTTACCAATGTATACCTGATGACAAGAACCAGACAAGTGATATGACAAGGTTACCAATGTAGACCTGATGACAAGAACAGACGAGTGATATGACAAGGTTACTAGTGTAGAACTGATGACAAGAACCAGACAAGTGATATGACAAGGTTACCAATGTAGACCTGATGACAAGAACCAGACAAGTGATATGACAAGGTTACCAATGTAGACCTGATGACAAGAACCAGACAAGTGATATGACAAGGTTACCAATGTAGACCTGATGACAAGAACCAGACAAGTGGTATGACAAGGTTACCAATGTAGACCTGATGACAAGAACCAGACAAGTGATATGACAAGGTTACTAATGTAGACCTGATGACAAGAACCAGACAAGTGGTATGACAAGGTTACCAATGTTGAACTGATGACAAGAGACAGACAAATGCCAGTAGAACAAGAGATGAGAGAATGAAGCTGTCGATGAATAGGACACACATTGAGGAAACATTGTGATAGCACTACAAGACAGTAATTTGTCTGTAATCTGAACTCAAGAAAGGTAAAGGGTCACCGACAAAACACATCGGAAAGATAAGTGGAGGCAGAAAAGAAAGAATATAAAGAGATTTGGAAAAGTTTGGAGCGAATGACACAGGACAGGAGACCTTGGTATCATTTTGTTGAAGGGTGATCAATAATTGATGAAATGAATGATTGAATGAATGCCTCATTGATCAGCAACTGGTTGTCAGTGTGACATCACATTTAAAAAGAAAATTACTGGTAAAATATTTTATGTTTGTCCTTTATCGTTCTGTTTTAAAAGTAGTGTACTCACGGGCAAAGAAATTTTTTATAAAGTGCTTTTTTTCCAACTGTATTTGTTATTAAGTGCGTGTAAATTTGACATGAAATGAAAGTGCAAATAATGTCGTTTTTGTCGTTTGGTAGAAGTAATTATGGTGAAGATAATGTTAATATAGACGATGGTTTTTCGTGAACTTTGGCTCATTACCAGCATATAAATAACTTAGTTCATTGTTTTAATTTATTAATCACCGATTGTTTTTCCTCCTCTACCTATTTTACTGAAATTTCTTTTGAAGACTATGTATCTCTTTGTTCTGTGTGACTAACTGTAGTGTATTTATTATTTTGTGAATAATATTAACACAAATTTGATTTTGTGAATATTGTTCCTTATTTTTTTTTAAACTTACCTTCTTAGTCGTTACTGTTCTACCCTGAGTTGTAGAGGTCTCTATAAACTTACCTACTTAGTGGATTCCTCTTCTACTGTGAGTTGTAGAGGTCTCTATAAACTTACCTACTTAGTGGATTCCTCTTCTACTGTGAGTTGTAGAGGTCTCTATAAACTTACCTACTTAGTCGTTCCTTTTCTACCCTGAGGTGTAGAGGGCTCCATAAACTATTACTAGAAAACCGGAAAACCCGGGACTTAAAGCTAGTTTATTTGATATTATCATCATTTTTCTTTGGGCTCCTTCTGAAGCATGGCTTGACAATTGAAGCTGGTCCCCTTGCAGGAAGCCTACCACAAGCATTCACATGGCCTAGCAGCAGTTGTTCTTGTTGCACTTTGTGTGACATGATGAGGTTGCCAGACTCTCGCACAATCTCATGTTAATCTCGTTTGTACGACCAGATGGTACAGTAGTCCTTGACCAGATGGTACAGTAGTCCTTTTCTGTTGTCTCTCTCTTCAGAGATTCACGTGAATGGCACGAGGTGTTTATTGCATAATAAATATTTCTAATTTTGCGCGTTTGTTTTGTTTATTTTTATGTTTGTCTTTGGCCACAAATAGTAGATTTTAAAAATATATTTTGTGTCGCTGATTTTTTTTTTAAAAAGGTGGTAAGTGTCCAACTTGGGGATGCGAGGGTTACTATATAATTTCACACTTTTGATACATAATTTAACAGATAATATTTCTTTGTTGCTAGTGAGGGCCCTTAATTGCTTACTTTTGCTCTAGTTAAATTTTTATTCATTTCAATGGTAATTTTTTTTTTACTGATTTTTACTTTATCTACTAACAATTAGGTGCTGAGTTTTGTTACCTATAAGCTGAAACATGACATGAAATTTGTATATGCTTCTGCTGCAAGTGATTCTTAGGGTCTTCAACAACAACAACAACAACAACAATAACATCGACAATAGCAACAACAACAGCAATAACAACAACAATAACAACAACAACAATTACAACAACAACAACAATAACATCAACAACAATAACAACAACAGCAACAACAACAATAACAACAATCACAATAACAACTGGAACAACAACAGCAACAACAACAATAACAACAACAACAGCAACAACAACAACAACAATAACAAGAACAACAATCACAACAGCAAGAACAATAACATCAACAACAATAACAACAACAGCAACAACAATAATAACAACAATTACAATAACAACAGGAACAACAACAGCAACAACAACAATAACAACAACAGCAACAACAACAACAACAACAACAATAACAACAACAACAATTACAACAGCAACAACAATAACATCAACAACAATAACAACAACAATAACAACAATCACAATAACAACAGGAACAACAACAATAACAACAACAGGAACAACAACAACAACAACAACAAAAATAACAATTCCAATAACAACAACAGCAACAAAAAAAAACACAACAACAACAACAAAATGATCTCCTCCCCAACCAGTCCAGTCATCAGAGGTGACCAACTGTTGGTAACCTGATCATACAAAACATTCACCACAAGAACTACCACCACTACTACCACAGCTCAAAAACTGTCTGACTCACGCCCTCTCATACAGAGGTCACTGCTGTGGTACTGCCTTGCTCTTCAAGGAGTGAACACGGGTTGGATGTAGATATTTCTGGTGTGCTTACTTTGTCTTTGTCTTAGCGTTCAATTGGCTGAGTGGTTAGAGTACTGGCCTCTTGTGGCAAAAGTGTCGCGTTCGAATTACGGTACCTACACGCTCCAGTCTACCCGGCTGTAAATGGGTTCCTGACTTTGTGTTAGGGAAATAAAAGGCAGCGAGGAAGTGAACTGGTCACCTCCCCCCCCCCCCCACCACCTCTCGATACTGGACCTAGTCTCTAACACTTCACTACCCTACGGCAGTATCTGCTATGGGATGACCTTGACCTTATGACCTTTAATTTGTCTTAAAGGGATGAGCTACAGCTCAAAATAGAACAAACATAAATATAGGGATTGGTCTATATTAGGATAATTTATATTTTCCTGAATTAAAATACGTCAAAATTATTTGCCAGAACACATTCTAAGTAGGTGTTTTGTTGATATGGTAAATTGTATTTTCTTAAGAAATTGTGATTTTGTGATCAAGAAAATGATGACTATTTTATGAGACCAATTTTATAATAAGTTGAATATTTTGTAGTCACTCATTATGGGATTAAACACAAATAATTTCCATTGGATAATAAAACTTTTGTCACATCCAATTTTTGATATCTCATCAAAATTTAGATTTATGGCAAATGTAAAATTTTGAAAAAGATTGTTATCATCCACAGGAAGCTTGCACCAAAGTATTTATGAGCTCTTACAGTACTTAATGTAGAAATTTGTTTCACATTATGAGATTTTCAGCCTCATACACAACCTCATACTAGTCGCATTGTACGACATGCATGAGGGAGCAGGAGCCCTACATTTTCTTTTGTCTCCTGAAAGGCCTCCTGTGAAATATGAGGAATCATGAAGGCAGCTACCTAAACCGCAATTTGAGTTCTCATACACAAGTCTGATTTATAGTTTGTTTTATTATGACATGATTTTTATTGATCGTCTTCTCAGACATGCTCTGATCTTTTGACCTGTGTTTTAGATAGCAACTATGTTTGACACTTGTGGTAGTGTTGGTAGTTAATATTGTAACCCTGTGTTTTAGATAGCAACTATGTTTGACACTTGTAGAAGTGTTGGTAGTTACTATTGTAAACCTGTGTTTTAGATAGCAACTATGTTTGACACTTGTAGTAGTGTTGGTAGTTACTATTGTAAACCTGTGTTTTAGATAGCAACTATGTTTGACACTTGTAGAAGTGTTGGTAGTTACTATTGTAAACCTGTGTTTTAGATAGCAACTATGTTTGACACTTGTAGAAGTGTTGGTAGTTACTATTGTAAACCTGTGTTTTAGATAGCAACTATGTTTGACACTTGTAGTAGTGTTGGTAGTTAATATTGTAAACCTGTGTTTTAAATAGCAACCATGTTTGACACTTGTGGTAGTGTTGGTAGTTAATATTGTAAACCTGTGTTCAATCATTCAGTCAGTGAATTAATTGTTCAGTGAACATTTGAGCTCCTTGTTCCTTGCTTAGAATAGAAGGACTGAAATTGCGTGACAAGAAACAGACAAGTGTCTGCGGAACAAGCGATAAGAAGAAGACTCTGGCGATGGATAGGACACTTATTGAGGGAGCCTGTTGATAGTATTTCAAGATACTCCTTGTTATGAAACCCCCAAGGTGTTCTTCAGACCACAACAGATTTGGATACCATCTATTCAACAAGCTAAAGATAGGAACTACCGATCAGTGTCACTGTGGCACTGATAAAATGGCTTCAGAACGTCTGCTTCAAAGGTGTCCAACATATGAGGAACAGAGAAAGCACATATGGACGTCACCAGTACCATTCCTTCAAAAGCTCAATGGAAATAGAAATAGCCTCAAGCTGACTACTGCTTTCTTTGAACGTATTCAAGTTGACGTCTGAAAGTGGACGTCTGAAAGTGGACGTCTGAAAGTGGACGTCTGAAAGTTGACGTCTGAAAGTGGACGAAGAAGAAGAAGAAACCACAAGGGTAAAACATGCACAGAGAGACGGAAGAACACATAGAGAAGAGAAATGGACATGTACATGACAGGAATGAGGAAGACAAGAACAGACCTTGAGCAGACAGGTAGACTTGACATGTGTTTATTGAAGGAATATGATCTTTGGGGAGTTAACGGTTGTTGATTGGTTGGGGAATAGTCGATATCTGCGAATGGACATGACCGCTTACGCATCGAGGCACGGCGCGTGACTTGAATTATCTTCTAAGTCATTGAGTTTCAACCTATGGGTCGCGATCCTAAATTGGGTCGCTACCCTTACATATCTCTTGCTCAAAGTTTTTAGCGGCATGCCTTTGGCTGAAATCCTATATTCATTACATTGATCGTTAGCTTCACCAACTATATAATTAGGGTCATGATTGTAAAAAGGCTGAGAAACAATATTCTACGCATTTTATTTAAGAAAATGATGCAGCTATGTGTTGCAATTTGGCAAACTTCATCTGCGATCAGTTTGTTAGTCATACTAAATCTGCAGGCCTGTAGCCAGGAAGAGCTACAAAGTCTGTTCCATGTTCAAGCCGCAGCTCCAAGGCTTCAACCACAGATCTGCGCCTCAGGCCTGGTCTGACGTCCTAGGTTATTTTGGACTGTGAAGTTTTGGAGAATGTGTTCAAGTGTTTGGACTCCGGTTCCACACGGACATGCATTAGTCTGAGAGATCCAGAGGCGATAGAGGTGGATCGAGTAATCTGTAGTGGTCAGTTCTCAAACGGAAAAAAAGATGATCTGCTGGTACCTATGGAGCTGGTGGATTGGGTCTGATCTGCTGTATATATCTCTTTCTTTCTTCCATTGGTAGTTGTACTGCTTGTGGATGATGTTTGTGGCCTCTTCATAAATTAATGTATGGATGAATTGCTCCATGCTACTGCCAGTTCTGGACAAAACATCAGCATTCTTATTCCCAGGGATTCCAAATTGGAGGGTAACCACTGGAGGACAATGGTTGATGATTTTTGGATAAATTTAAGCTCTGATCTGATCTGTAGCTGCAAGTTTTCACTCCTGGTTTTCTGTAGTGATTCCAGTAGCGATCTGCAGTTTGTAAAGATCACTATCTTAGGTGGTGGTCGCTGTACTGATCTATTGATGATTCACATTGCCTAGGGTTGTGTCATAGATTCTGCCCTGAAGTTGGAGTAAATCTTTTCGGGTGTGAAAGCTTTACGGATAATTCTCCTGTTGTTGAATCTCATAAAGATGCCCCCTCCTCCATTATTTAACGCCGCCTGTTAACTTCCATAACTCCAAGTAATACATTACTGTATGTACTATTAACACTGTAAAAGTCCACTTTATTACATTCCTCGTCTTCATAACATGGTAATTCATAGATGAGTGAACACTTTTGATGGCTGTCTGTCATTTCATGATTCACTCTAGCATTGAGACAATGGCACCGTTCAATAGTCCCTCGTTAGAATGCCCGAAGTACCTATCACTTATGTTACTTTTCTTTTGTCTAGTGTCGTCCTTCTTTCTGCTTTACAAGTACCTGAAATTGACCTATAATTATGTATTCAATTAGCTCATAGTTGCCTCTTCTAACCTTTCACAGCTTCAACGAACGAGTTCTTAAGGATTTGTTACTTCCCAAGTTGGACTACGTACAGATGGAATATCACAAAATTTGATGTAGTTAATGTAGATCCTAGTCTGTGCACCCACTTAATCTACGCCTTTGGAAAACTGGATGTAAACAGTAAACAATTAGTGGCTTTTGAAGCGTGGAGAGAAGAAATTGAAGGCGGAATATACAGGTACGACAACTCTGTTCAGAGAGAAAGGGGGAAAATATTATTCTTGGGTTATCTTTCTTGCTTTAAGTTGAAAATGTATTTGTGGTTGTGGCAAAGCGTTGTAAATTATTTGTTTAGACGGAGAATTATTTGAATTAAAATCACGAAGCATTGTTATGAAAGCGTAGATTTCGTGAGTCCCATGAAGAGCCAAGTGTGACTTAGTTTAAAGAACAAAGCATGACATCGACATAAGAATACACAAGGCAGGTATTGGCAAATATATGGAAATCACGTCCAACATATAAATACCAATCTTCATTTAAAAGTTCATCGCAATCCTATTGTATGGATGTGAAGCATAGAGAACAACAACTAAGAAGCTACAGACTTTCATCAAGACGTACTCGACGAGAATAGAAATATTGAAACGGTTTGAGCAGACCACAAATGTGGTGAAGATGACAAGAACCAGACAAATGCCATTGGAAGATGATTTATGAAGAAGAGGTTGGGGTTCGATATGATATAAATTAAAAGCCCCTATTGATAGCAATATAAGGCAGTCCGTGTCCTAGAATCCCCTACGTAAGAGAGGTAAAGGAAGTCATAAAGAAACACGGAGAACGGCACTGGACACAGAAATAAAAGGCATAAGAAGACCTGGACAGACTTTGAAAGAACGACACAACACAGGAAGACCTGGACAGACTTTGAAAGAATGATACAACACAGGAAGACCTGGACAGACTTTGAAAGAATGACACAACACAGGAAGACCTGGACAGACTTTGACAGAATGATACAACACAGGAAGACCTGGACAGACTTTGAAAGAATGACACAACACAGGAAGACCTGGACAGACTTTGAAAGAATGACACAACACAGGAAGACCTGGACAGACTTTGAAAGAACGACACAACACAGGAAGACCTGGACAGACTTTGAAAGAATGATACAACACAGGAAGACCTGGACAGACTTTGAAAGAACGACACAACACAGGAAGACCTGGACAGACTTTGACAGAATGATACAACACAGGAAGACCTGGACAGACTTTGAAAGAACGACACAACACAGGAAGACCTGGACAGACTTTGACAGAATGACACAACACAGGAAGACCTGGACAGACTTTGACAGAATGACACAACACAGGAAGACCTGGACAGACTTTGAAAGAACGACACAACACAGGAAGACCTGGACAGACTTTGAAAGAATGACACAACACAGGAAGACCTGGACAGACTTTGAAAGAACGACACAACACAGGAAGACCTGGACAGACTTTGAAAGAATGACACAACACAGGAAGACC
The DNA here is from genome assembly GCA_024509875.1 of Oreohelix idahoensis. Classification (NCBI taxonomy): domain Eukaryota; kingdom Metazoa; phylum Mollusca; class Gastropoda; order Stylommatophora; family Oreohelicidae; genus Oreohelix; species Oreohelix idahoensis. The sequence continues at coordinate 236,824 of JAMPIV010015633.1, forward strand.
TGGACAGACTTTGAAAGAACGACACAACACAGGAAGACCTGGACAGACTTTGACAGAATGACACAACACAGGAAGACCTGGACAGACTTTGAAAGAACGACACAACACAGGAAGACCTGGACAGACTTTGAAAGAATGACACAACACAGGAAGACTTGGACAGACTTTGACAGAATGACACAACACAGGAAGACTTGGCATGATTTTGTCGTAAGCCTATGCTCCCCAGGGACTGAAGGATAATAAAATAATAGCATACAGAGAAACGATAGTAGTAGGAGTCCATGTTAATCCCACTGATGCCATGTCAATGATTTATGTGAACAGTTGCAGCTAACAAAGACTTTATGGCAACGCGTATCGTTCTGGCGTAGTTGTGATCACAGGATAACTGCATTCTACTGTAAAAACAAGAGTGCATAATCAAAATAATACAATATGTATTCAAAATCAGTGTTAACAAACACGATCACAAGCTAAGTAAACTGGAAGTTACGGTTAACTAGCCTTCATCAGCGAAGTTAAATAAAATCAAGCTGGACATAATACAAGAATTATATACAATGTCATACATTTGCTATCCTTTAATAATTAAGATAAGAACCCCCCCTCCCCCCCCCCCCCCCCCCCCAAAAAAAAAGACATGCAATACGAATTTAGCATATCAGGTTGTATTCCCCTGTCGCCAAAGTTACTCATCAGCTAATCAGACACAATAACACAGACTGATTGCCAAGTGTCGTAAATCAATAAACAAAGACAGCTAAACGAGCAAATAACCCGCCACAATTATGCGAGAAATATCTATGTTGTGCTGTCTCTGCTGCAGGTCTGGATGACGATATACATTTTTATGTAGTCATTTCATTCAATATCCATTTTCCTTCAGAAGTAAATCATTGAAACACCTGGACTGGCACGAAAGGATAGAAAAAGCTTCAACTATGATGAGTAGTAATGCTTCCCTGGCTAAAAAATATAAATAAAAGATGGAGATACCTTTTCATACTTACCACACATATATATGGGGAAAATTCCAGAAATTTTGGACAAACACTGCTGACAGAAAACACATAGGACGGGATCTGGAGACGGACGTAAATGAGGTAAAGAAAACATTTAACGACCTTGAACCAATGGCCCAGCATACAAAGGTTTGGCATACATTTGTCGAAGGCCGTTGCTTCATAAAGATGAAGGTGCTAATATGTTTTTCATTTTCTGAATGCAGTTTTACTTACCAAATGTGTAATTAGCAAATGATTAAACAGTCGTCAACACAAGATGAGACATGGTCCTCAACCAGACGAGAAGTCAAGGCCTCAAAACCCAGCCCCCGCACACTCAAGTAGAACAGTTCCAACTACGATGGCTTGACCATGTCTGCAGAATGGTAGAAGATCGGCTACCACGACAATTATGGGAAACAAAGAGCCATGATCCAGACCTCCAGGACGACCCAGAGTTCGCTGGGAGGACAACGTTAGACAATCCCTGAAGGACCGAGGACTAGATTTGAACCAGGTCAGGAGGAAGACAACCGATAGGATAGTATGGTGCTCTCTCTCTCTCTCTCTCTCTCTCTCTCTCTCTCTCTCTCTCTCTCTCTCTCTCTCTCTCTCTCTCTCTCTCTCTGGCAAATCTCTACACACCCAGGGTAGAAGAGGAACAACTAAGTAAGTAAGATCTCAAAAAAAAAAAAAAAGAATCATCGCTATCACCAGTCTAGTTGTAGCCGTGTTCCAACGTAAAACCGTTACGTGTGTGCGTCTTATACATAGGTTTTTCAATCAATAACCTTGTTAAATGAGTGAACGTTTTAATTCTTCTTCTGTTCCCTGTGTTTAACTCCATAAGGAGAATAGAGCCAGCACGCCAGGTGGTCACGTGAACGAAGTCGACATCAAAATATCCTTGTGCACTTGCACAGGTGGTTAATGTAACAATTTATTACGCGATGAGGTTGCCAACCTCATGCACAAGCTCTTATTAGTCCCTTCTTATGATTTGCTTGGGGTAGCATAGTTCTATTTTTTGGTCTTCTCAGAGACCCCTGGTAGTAACGGACATTTTCGCTCCAACATGTGACATACATCAGAGAGTATTTTTCTCTTACGTCTATAGTTTCATCTTCTCCACTTAATTCTCACTTTCTTACCCTTCTGTCTTTTGTTTGTCTGTCCCCGACGAAGGCCTTGTGGCCACAACGTAGGTTTTTCCTTGTCCTTTCGCATAGTAAGACGTATTACTATTTGTGTTTTTTTTCTTTCCGAACTACACAGGGCAACCTTTGCATTACTTTGTTTTTCTGTCGGACATGGGAGGAAATCGGAATAGCATCAGATGAGCTCTATTTGTCGCCTTTCTTCCATCATATCGGGAGAGTCTACCCTGTTCAACCTAATTTACATGTCTTTGATCCACCATCATTGAGTGTTAGATCCTGGTCATTACCTAATTTATATTAATTACGTTCTCGTCCTCAGCCAATTTAACGACCTGAAGAAAAGCAACCCCACACTTAAGACCTTGCTATCTATTGGCGGGCAGAACGACAACAGTCTTGGGTTCGTGGCCGTTTCTGCCACGGATGACGTTCTTCAGAATTTTTCGTCAACAGCGATCAAGTTCCTGCGAGATCGAGGTTTTGATGGCCTAGATATTGACTGGGAGTATCCTGAAGCTAACACAAGAAATACGTTTGTCAGACTTCTTAAGGTATCAACATCATAAACATTGCCCTTCAGCTTGCGCATGGAACATAGGCTGTCAAAAAATTGTGCAAAGTTATCATGTCCTGCGTGATCATCTCAAAATATATCCATGACTTTATCATCTCTTTCATTTCCGTCTCCAGTTCTCTTCTCCATGTGTTTGTGTTCTCTCCCTCTACATCTGTAGTACCGGGGATTCCAAGTACTGCCTTGTAGAACAATCAACAGGTTTTAAGTATGTTAGAGAACAAAGCTGACAGCAAACCCAGTCATTGCAACATTCCCCGTTTTGATCCCTCTGGAGCATAGAGCCAGAACTGCAGCTGGTTTCCTTGCAAACAACGTATACTAAAGCAGTCATATACTCCTGCAGCTGTGGTTTCAGTAGTAATATGTTTTAAAAGATGAGCTTGCCAGACTCACATTTGTCGCGTCCAACGACATGCCTTACAAAGCAATTGGCCTATTCTGTTGTCATGGCAATACAGTCGTGATCTCAACACAAGATGAGACATGGTCCACAACCAGACGAGACGGCAAGGCCTCAAAACCTAGACCCCGCATGCCCAAGTAGAACAGTCCCAACTACGATGGCTTGGCCATGTTTGCAGAATGGGAGAAGATCGGCTACCACGACAATTACGGGAAACAAAGAGCCATGATCCAGACTTACAGGACGACCCAGAGTTCGCTGGGAGGGCAACGTTAGACAATCCCCGAAGGACCGAGGACTAGATTGGAACCAGGCCAGGAGGAAGACAGCCGATAGGACAGTATGCAAGTAGTTTAGATTTAAATAACCATACACCGCTGATATGCGAATAACTGGTGGTTCGCTTGTTATGAGCCCTTTTCGTTAGCAGATCAGGGTCCATTCTCAGAAGCTATTTCAAGCATTGTCCTCTCTGGCTGTCGTAATATTCCGGAATTGGTTTTGTTTGAATGACGTTCTTTTATTCTCATTTATCACCAGGTCTCTTAGCCCCTCTTAGTTGCTGCAGACATGCTACTTTGTTGATCTGTCGTAGCTGTTGTCTCGTCACTGTTTAGGTTTGTCATAAGTCAAGTTCAGTCAGGTGTGGTCGCTAGAGGCGCAGGCGAGCACCATCTTCCATAAATCTCGATTTCAGTGCTCTTTATCAGCCAGTTGGTAATCCTTTCCCTTGCCACAGTGTTACCGTATCCTTAATATGTTCTCCGAGTCTTCCTCTGTTTTTTCGTTATCTCTGTTTTTCCATTGGTCCGGACGTTTTCTAGTGTACTTCTTGTCATAACACGTTCAATTGTCTTCCAATTGTCTTCTTCTAATGTTTACTGTATTTTTTCTCTCTCTAGCCTCCCCCAATCATTCTTCATTAGTTATTTGAGCTGTCCATTAGATTCTGAAGATTTTTCTGAGAAATCACTGTTCTGTTGCCTTTGATAATGTTTTTCTCTTTATCCAGGACTCACCTCCATACAATAATATTAGCTCGAGGACATTTCAGAACTCTTTGTTCTCGTGTTCAACGCCTAGGCGTTTACTCCACAGAATTTTTCTCCATTTATAGAATTTTGTTTGTGCTTTGCATATTCTGTTTTAAGCTCAGCAATACATTCTCCATTTGATGTAATGATTTTGCCGATGTATTTAAAAATGTGTCTTTTGTTATTGTTGTTTCGTTTATCATTTTTCTGTGTCTAGTGCCCCCCCCCCACCCCCCCCCCCACCCCCCCGCTTTTTAATGATAACAATTGTTATTGCTTTCTTGGAGTTCAAGCTGAATCTGGACTTTCTTTTACCATTAAATGTGGTTTTAAAAACAATTCTTATCATGAGTAGATCAGTATTTGTGTGACCTTTGCAAGCACTGATAGTATCGTAGCATTCCAAGTGTATAAACCCCCCAAAAAATCTTTATTCAACTTTCGGCTTAATATTCACTTAATTAATTGTTATTTTGGCTCACAGTATTTTTTCCATGTAGTGAATTCATGTTGCACTAAACAATATTTAGATATCGGGTCTCCTTTTTCTTTTTCTTACAGGCCCTGAGAAAAGCCTTCAACGATGACACGAGTAGTCCAAGGTTACTACTTACCTTCGCAGGCGCTGCTGGAAAATGGAAGATCGATCCTGGATACGACGTTCCGGAAATAGCAAAGTGAGCATAAGTTTAATTTTATTAATTGAATAATTCATGAGATTTATCGTAGTCTCAAAAGTTAAAGAAAAGAGTGAGATAAAAAAACAAACACGTTTGAAAAGAAAACGAAGACAGTGTATATATATATATATATATATATATATATATATATATATATATATATATATACATATATATATATATATATATATATATATATATATATATATATATATATATATATATATATATATATATATATATATATATATATATGTATAACGATAAATAAGACATGTATAGAACTTGAAAGAAATGCAAAAGATAGAGGAGGCTTGGAGTTACATATGACAATGTTCCGATCCGGGTTAAAATATATTTGACGATATTATGGCTTGGGATAGAATACGCTTGACGATGTTCCGACTTAGGTTAGAAAATGCTTGACGACGTTCCGACTTTGTTAGAAAATACTTGACGATGTTCCGACTTAGGTTAGGATACGCTTGACGATGTTCCGGCTTGGGTTAGAAAATGCTTGACGATGTTCCGACTTGGGTTAGAAAATGCTTGACGATGTTCCGACTTGGGTTAGGATATGCTTGACGATGTTCCGACCTGGGTTAGAATATGTTTGACGATGTTCCGACTTGGGTTAGAATACGCTTGACGATGTTCCGACTGAGGTTAGGATATGCTTGACGATGTTCCGACTGAGGTTAGGATATGCTTGACGATGTTCCGACTTGGGTTAGAATATGCTTGACGATGTTCTGACTTCGGTTAGGATATGCTTGACGATGTTCTATCTTGGGTTAGGATATGCTTGACGATGTTCTGACTTGTGTTAGGATATGCTTGACGATGTTCTGACTTGGGTTAGGATATGCTTGACGATGTTCCGACTTGGGTTAGAATATGCTTGACGATTTTTCGACTCTGTTGTCAGTGCATTTCACGATGTTTCGACTCTGTTGTCAGTGCGTTTGACGATGTTTCGACTCTGTTGTCAGTGCGTTTGACGATGTTTCGACTCTGTTGTCAGTGCGTTTGACGATGTTTCGACTCTGTTGTCAGTGCGTTTGACGATGTTTCGACTCTGTTGTCAGTGCGTTTGACGATGTTTCGACTCTGTTGTCAGTGCGTTTGACGATGTTTCGAAATAATTTTAACATTTAAGTCTTCTTCCTTTTTTTTTTAACTCTCAGCTCCACGTGTAGCATAACAGCGCAATCAGCTCCCAAAACCGTTATTTTGTGGATAAGCTGTTCATGTTGTTAAATGCCTCTATTGCCTTTCATATATTTGTGTTCAGTTTTTTCACCCCTAGTGTACCGATGGTCAAGTAAATATGGACCTAACACCATATTCCCAAGATGCCTCAATGGGCGTGTCACGGGATCCTTTACCTTCCATTTATTGGCACTGGAACAGTTGGACATTCAGAACATTAAGTTTATATATTTTTTAATGCATTTTCACAACCACTTTAAGGTGCATGAAATTGTGCCAAGGTGGTGTGGGTTCAGTTCTCAGTGTAGGCGAAAATAAAAAAAATTAAAAAGAACCAGGAAGGTGACAACTGGAAATCATGGCAGAATGGGTCAGATGCTGCAGTATGTCAAACATGCAAAAGAGTCCAACCACTTGTCTGACGGGGGAGCTACATTTGGTGATCAAATTACCTTATGTTTTAATGCTCTCAATAATCCAGGTTATTTTGTTTTGGGTCTCGATTTAATTCTCCTGCCCTGAGAATTCCAGAACAAGAATTGTATTTCTTTATGTCTAGCTAAATATTTATGTCTGGCTAAATATTTATGTCTAGCTAAGTATTTATGTCTGGCTAAATATTTATGTCTAGCTAAATATTTATGTCTAGCTAAATATTTATGTCTAGCTAAATATTTATGTCTAGCTCAATATTTATGTCTAGCTAAATATTTATGTCTAGCTAAATATTTATGTCTAGCTAAATATTTATGTCTAGCTAAATATTTATGTCTAGCTCAATATTTATGTCTAGCTAAATATTTATGTCTAGCTAAATATTTATGTCTAACTAAATATTTATGTCTAGCTAAATATTTATGTCTAGCTAAATATTTATGTCTAGCTAAATATTTATGTCTAGCTAAATATTTATGTCTAGCTAAATATTTATGTCTAGCTCAATATTTATGTCTAGCTCAATATTTATGTCTAACTAAATATTTATGTCTAGCTAAATATTTATGTCTAGCTAAATATTTATGTCTAGCTAAATATTTATGTCTAGCTAAATATTTATGTCTAGCTAAATATTTATGTCTAACTAAATATTTATGTCTAGCTAAATATTTATGTCTAGCTAAATATTTATGTCTAGCTAAATATTTATGTCTAGCTAAATATTTATGTCTAGCTAAATATTTATGTCTAGCTAAATATTTATGTCTGGCTAAATATTTATGTCTGGCTAAATATTTATGTCTGGCTCAATATTTATGTCTAGCTAAATATTTATGTCTAGCTAAATATTTATGTCTAACTAAATATTTATGTCTAGCTAAATATTTATGTCTAGCTAAATATTTATGTCTGGCTAAATATTTATGTCTGGCTAAATATTTATGTCTAGCTAAATATTTATGTCTGGCTAAATATTTATGTCTAGCTAAATATTTATGTCTAGCTAAATATTTATGTCTGGCTAAATATTTATGTCTGGCTCAATATTTATGTCTAGCTAAATATTTATGTCTAACTAAATATTTATGTCTAACTAAATATTTATGTCTAGCTAAATATTTATGTCTGGCTAAATATTTATGTCTAGCTAAATATTTATGTCTAGCTAAATATTTATGTCTGGCTAAATATTTATGTCTGGCTCAATATTTATGTCTAGCTAAATATTTATGTCTAACTAAATATTTATGTCTAACTAAATATTTATGTCTAGCTAAATATTTATGTCTAGCTAAATATTTATGTCTGGCTAAATATTTATGTCTAGCTAAATATTTATGTCTAGCTAAATATTTATGTCTAGCTAAATATTTATGTCTAGCTAAATATTTATGTCTAACTAAATATTTATGTCTAACTAAATATTTATGTCTAGCTAAATATTTATGTCTAGCTAAATATCTATGTCTGGCTAAATATTTATGTCTAACTAAATATTTATGTCTAACTAAATATTTATGTCTAGCTAAATATTTATGTCTAGCTAAATATTTATGTCTAACTAAATATTTATGTCTAACTAAATATTTATGTCTAGCTAAATATTTATGTCTGGCTAAATATTTATGTCTAGCTAAATATTTATGTCTAACTAAATATTTATGTCTAACTAAATATTTATGTCTGGCTAAATATTTATGTCTAACTAAATATTTATGTCTAACTAAATATTTATGTCTAGCTAAATATTTATGTCTAGCTAAATATTTATGTCTAGCTAAATATTTATGTCTAACTAAATATTTATGTCTAGCTAAATATTTATGTCTAGCTAAATATTTATGTCTAGCTAAATATTTATGTCTAGCTAAATATTTATGTCTAGCTAAATATTTATGTCTAACTAAATATTTATGTCTAGCTAAATATTTATGTCTAGCTAAATATTTATGTCTAGCTAAATATTTATGTCTAGCTAAATATTTATGTCTAGCTAAATATTTATGTCTAACTAAATATTTATGTCTAGCTAAATATTTATGTCTAGCTAAATATTTATGTCTAGCTAAATATTTATGTCTAGCTAAATATTTATGTCTGTCTAACTAAATATTTATGTCTAGCTAAATATTTATGTCTAACTAAATATTTATGTCTAGCTAAATATTTATGTCTAGCTAAATATTTATGTCTAGCTAAATATTTATGTCTAGCTAAATATTTATGTCTAACTAAAATATTTTATGTCTAGCTAAATATTTATGTCTAGCTAAATATTTATGTCTAGCTAAATATTTATGTCTAGCTAAATATTTATGTCTAACTAAATATTTATGTCTAGCTAAATATTTATGTCTAACTAAATATTTATGTCTAGCTAAATATTTATGTCTAACTAAATATTTATGTCTAGCTAAATATTTATGTCTAACTAAATATTTATGTCTAACTAAATATTTATGTCTAGCTAAATATTTATGTCTAGCTAAATATTTATGTCTGGCTAAATATTTATGTCTAACTAAATATTTATGTCTAACTAAATATTTATGTCTAGCTAAATATTTATGTCTAGCTAAATATTTATGTCTAACTAAATTTTTATGTCTAACTAAATATTTATGTCTAGCTAAATATTTATGTCTGGCTAAATATTTATGTCTAACTAAATATTTATGTCTAACTAAATATTTATGTCTAGCTAAATATTTATGTCTAGCTAAATATTTATGTCTGGCTAAATATTTATGTCTAACTAAATATTTATGTCTAACTAAATATTTATGTCTAGCTAAATATTTATGTCTAGCTAAATATTTATGTCTAGCTAAATATTTATGTCTAGCTAAATATTTATGTCTAACTAAATATTTATGTCTAGCTAAATATTTATGTCTAGCTAAATATTTATGTCTAGCTAAATATTTATGTCTAACTAAATATTTATGTCTAGCTAAATATTTATGTCTAGCTAAATATTTATGTCTAGCTAAATATTTATGTCTAACTAAATATTTATGTCTAGCTAAATATTTATGTCTAGCTAAATATTTATGTCTAGCTAAAAATATTTATGTCTAACTAAATATTTATGTCTAGCTAAATATTTATGTCTAGCTAAATATTTATGTCTAGCTAAATATTTATGTCTAGCTAAATATTTATGTCTAGCTAAATATTTATGTCTAGCTAAATATTTATGTCTAGCTAAATATTTATGTCTGTCTAACTAAAATATTTATGTCTAGCTAAATATTTTATGTCTAGCTAAATATTTATGTCTAGCTAAATATTTATGTCTAGCTAAATATTTATGTCTAGCTAAATATTTATGTCTAGTCTAGCTAAATATTTATGCCTAGCTAAGTATTTATGTCTAGCTAAATATTTATGTCTAGCTAAATATTTATGTCTAGCTAAATATTTATGTCTAACTAAATATTTATGTCTAGCTAAATATTTATGTCTAACTAAATATTTATGTCTAGCTAAATATTTATGTCTAACTAAATATTTATGTCTAGCTAAATATTTATGTCTAGCTAAATATTTATGTCTAGCTAAATATTTATGTCTAACTAAATATTTATGTCTAGCTAAATATTTATGTCTAACTAAATATTTATGTCTAGCTAAATATTTATGTCTAGCTAAATATTTATGTCTAGCTAAATATTTATGTCTAACTAAATATTTATGTCTAACTAAATATTTATGTCTAACTAAATATTTATGTCTAGCTAAATATTTATGTCTAGCTAAATATTTATGTCTAACTAAATATTTATGTCTAACTAAATATTTATGTCTAGCTAAATATTTATGTCTAGCTAAATATTTATGTCTAGCTAAATATTTATGTCTAGCTAAATATTTATGTCTAGCTAAATATTTATGTCTAGCTAAATATTTATGTCTAGCTAAATATTTATGTCTAGCTAAATATTTATGTCTAGCTAAATATTTATGTCTAGCTAAATATTTATGTCTAGCTAAATATTTATGTCTAGCTAAATATTTATGTCTAGCTAAATATTTATGTCTAGCTAAATATTTATGTCTAGCTAAATATTTATGTCTAGCTAAATATTTATGTCTAGCTAAATATTTTTATGTCTAGCTAAATATTTATGTCTAGCTAAATATTTATGTCTAGCTAAATATTTTATGTCTGGCTAATATTTATGTCTAGCTAAATATTTATGTCTAACTAAATATTTATGTCTAGCTAAATATTTATGTCTAACTAAATATTTATGTCTAGCTAAATATTTATGTCTAGCTAAATATTTATGTCTAACTAAATATTTATGTCTAGCTAAATATTTATGTCTAACTAAATATTTATGTCTAGCTAAATATTTATGTCTAACTAAATATTTATGTCTAACTAAATATTTATGTCTAGCTAAATATTTATTGTCTGGCTAAATATTTATGTCTAAACTAAATATTTATGTCTAGCTAAATATTTATGCCTAACTAAATATTTATGTCTAACTAAATATTTATGTCTAGCTAAATATTTATGTCTAGCTAAATATTTATGTCTAGCTAAATATTTATGCCTAGCTAAATATTTATGTCTAGCTAAATATTTATGCCTAGCTAAATATTTATGTCTAACTAAATATTTATGTCTAGCTAAATATTTATGTCTAGCTAAATATTATTTATGTCTCGTAACTAAAGATTTATGTCTAGCTAAATATTTATGTCTAGCTAAATATTTATGTCTAGCTAAATATTTATGTCTAGCTAAATATTTATGTCTAGCTAAATATTTATGTCTAGCTAAATATTTATGTCTAGCTAAATATTTATGTCTAGCTAAATATTTATGCCTAGCTAAATATTTATGTCTAGCTAAATATTTATGTCTAGCTAAATATTTATGTCTAGCTAAATATTTATGTCTAGCTAAAATTTATTTTATGCCCTAGCTAAATATTTATGTCTAGCTAAATATTTATGCCTAGCTAATATTCAGAATGATTTTCATTAGATGTCTAACTAAATATTTATGTCTAGCTAAATATTTATGTCTAGCTAAATATTTATGTCTAGCTAAATATTTATGTCTAGCTAAATATTTATGTCTAGCTAAATATTTATGCCTAGCTAAATATTTATGCCTAGCTAAATATTTATGTCTAGCTAAATATTTAAGCCTAGCTAAATATTTATGTCTAGCTAAATATTTATGTCTAGTTAAATATCATCCTTTTCATTCGTTATTCGAAGATATGTTATCGTCTTTTACAAAGAATACCGCCTTGGTAATATAAAATTTAAGAATGCCTGGTTACGACATTACAGCAGCTCTGAAGGAAATGATAATGACTGTTTATTTTCACGGATTATTCAATCCTGAACCAGGTACGTTGACTTCGCGAACCTAATGACGTATGATTATACCGACAAGTATGCCATGGTAACAGCATTTAACAGCCCTTTGTACTCGAGGAGCGATCCAAGATTTGATCCAACATTGAGCACTGTAAGTACAATTGTTAGACGTACTTATCTTACTTAGGTTTTTGGTCTACTATCACAGTGAGGCTTAGTGGAGCGATCCAAGATTTGATCCAACATTGAGCACTGTAAGTACAATTGTTAGACGTACTTATCTTACTTAGGTTTTTGGTCTAATATCACAGTGGAGAGCTAAAGTGTGTGTCACAGTGAGGTTTAGTGGAGAGCTAAAGTGTGTGTCACAGTGAGGCTTAGTGGAGAGCTAAAGTGTGTGTCACAGTGAGGCTTAGTGGAGAGCTAAAGTGTGTGTCACAGTGAGGCTTAGTGGAGAGCTAAAGTGTGTGTCACAGTGAGGCTTAGTGGAGAGCTAAAGTTTGTGTTCTTGAGGCTAGCATGTCGCATTGGCTGATGTGAGCCCGTGTTATTGTAAAATTTATGTGATGTTGTCTGTCAATCTGCCTCTTCCCCGTGCCCTGAAACCAGATCTTCTACTGTTGACTGCGTGTGGTGGTAAATGATCTGGCTCCATTCTCATGATATGGCCAAACCATTGAGTTTTCTGTCTCTATATACTTGATGCAAGATGTACTTCCTACTATTTCTATGACGTCATCATTTCTCATTGTGTCTCTTCAAGTAGTTTTAATGGCTGTTCTTAATTATCTCATCTCATCGGATTCTGATTTCAATTTTCTTTGCTGTGGGCAGGGACCGTGTTTGACACTGATAGCAGAGCGATGATAAGCAAATACTGTTGATCAGCTATCATTTAGTTTTCTTACTGATATTCTTATGTATGAGTAGTGATGACTGTTGGTTATTCACTGCACTGGCTTTTTACATCTTGTTTTTAATTGTCAAAGTCTATCATTGTCTGTATAAGTGCTTCCCGGGTATTTGAACTCTGGAATCTGTTTAAGCCTGGGATTGTTGATATGTATCGCCTCATCCGTTTATAAGTTAGGTCTCATGATGGGGTTTGTCAATTCTTTTAGCAATATCTATAATATCAATTGGTTATTATTTTGTTTCGTTTCTCAAATTGTTGCATTTTGTGTTGCTGGCATATTTGTGTGCTTGATTCTACTTTATTGTTTCCTACTGTATAAACTTACCCACGCATTTATGTCTTTCCTGTCCTGTCCTGTCCTGTCCTGTGCCACCAAAGATCGTCCATGTCTTCTTTCTCCCTGTCAGGACCGTCTCCATTTCTCTTTTCTACGCGTTTGTGGATCTCCCTCTTTTTCTCATACCCCGGGGATTACAGAATAAGGACTTCCTGTGTGTTGTCTCAGTGTGTTGTCTGAGTGTGTTGTCAGAGTGTGTTGTCTGAGTGTGTTGTCTCAGTGTGTTGTCTCAGTGTGTTGTCTCAGTGTGTTGTCTCAGTGTGTTGTCTCAGTGTGTTGTCTCAGTGTGTTGTCTCAGTGTGTTTTCTGAGTGCTGGTTATATATGTCAACCTAATCTCATTATGTTTCCAAATAAATATATAATACAGAATGTATGGTCTAATGATGATGATTGCACTTTTCAACATATTTTATTTCATGATATTAATTAGATACGGTAAATGTGAGTATGCTATTATTTTCGTTTTGCAACGTTGAACTCCTTTAAGCTAATAAGTCAAATGTATGTGAGAATAACTGAATTCAGTATAAAAGAAGAGAGAAAGGTAGGACAGAATGTCTGACGGAGCTGCGTGCCTGTCACGTAGGTCTTTATATCATTAAATTACCTACATCTTCTTCCTATTCTCTCACCCAAATCCTCTTATTTATTATCTTTCCGTACTTGTTTTTCCTGTATTTTTCGCATCACTCGGGTGCGGAAAATATTTTCTTCTGTATTCTCAAACTGTACCTGTTTCTTTTCTCAAAACTGAGAATCGCACGAGTAACTTGATTACGTAGATGTCAGCTCTGCCGGTCGAACGATAGCTGTGAATATACGGTCCTCGCCAGACATTCGTCTGCAGTTTTTTCCGGTCAGAGCGCTGACTGACCAGTGTCCCCGGGCGGGGGGTGTGAGAATTCGCTCCATCGGGGCATGGCAGACAGACAGCTGTCTACAGTTTGCAGAAACTGCGAGCGTTTCGTCGAAATAGCTCCGGCGTAGCGTGAAAATCGTTCCGCACCGCAGACAGGCTGTCTGGGATTTGAAACTGACACGCGTACATCGTGGTCAGTAGGTGGCAGTTACGACACGCGTGAAGCTGACGTAAATGTTGGGAGTAAGGGAGATAATTTCGCTTAGCGAAATAAGTTAGGGGCCCTTTGTCTAATTTTAAGATATTGGCCCGAGTTTGTAACTCACTTCACTCATTCTACATTTTTACAGTAGACGTGGGCACTTCGTTCTAGAACACTTAAATTTATAAGTGATATCTCTTAGTTTCGTTGTGACATCGTAGTGCTGTGCTTGAGGTATATTAATATTATATATCTAGTATTGTGTGTAGGGTTTAAAGTGTTTAAAGCGTTAAATCGCTCATTTCATTTTAACTAGTTTCTTTTGAACTGAGTGTATAATTTATAAGTCTATATTATTTTCTAGTGACGCATACAGTGGAAGGCAGAATAAATAATATTTCTAAGCTTAACAAACTAGTAGCTATAAGGAATTTAATTTAACGACTAATACTCAGACGAGAATATTTTATATCAAACTTATAAAATGCTGAATTTATAAAATGAGACGCGACATCAGCGAATATTGACGGAATACGCACCATATTCCTAAATTCCTGATGATCGATTTTATATAACTTATTTCACCGGAAGTTTAAATATAAGTCAAGCTGTAGGCTTGCTGTTTTAAATGTAAGTTATATTGGGTACATAATATGAAAATGATTTATATGTGCTTTTCTTTTTATACAGTGAAATACTGGGGGTGACCCGAACTTTACCAGCATTTAATAAGAGTTCATAATTGTGAAGAAATAGACAGTCCTTATTTTGAACCACGTGGGTTTCTCAAGTAACACTGATCTGACGGTGCAAGTTAGACAGTAATACCATATCCCACTAACGGGCTTTTTCAAAGACTGTAATGATCAATACTGGGCCTGTGAACCAGATCTTAATTTCTTCCATAAACTCTACGTAAATTTTCTGCCTGGCGGCGAGAATAATTACAATCTATGACATAAACTTTCCGACAGTGTTGACAAGTGAGTGGGGAACCAATAATTTCTGTTTTGAGAGAGGTTGTCCACCGGTCATCTTCCTAATTAAGGGAAACTTCGTGTTCTGACATTTTGTGCTCGTTTAAGCCTAATTCTTACCTCGGGAGTCAAGTGACATTAACTTTAATCTGAAATAACTATCGCCTGAAGCAGACGCTCCCCAGATCCATTTTTTTAATGAAACCAACAAACAAATCTGCAGAGCTGGGATCTGTTTCAGTAAACGACAGTAACAGATAAAAAGTGTGAGTGTCCAAAATTTGCGCCAGCCGGCGAAACCACAACCCGATTGTAAGTATATCAGGGCCCTGATGAAAGAATCGAGTGAAAGTGACGGAAGGAGGTTCGTTGTATAATACCCTCATTTGTTATATGTGTTTTTTTCTTAGGCGAGATTTGCTGCTTAAGTAACGTGTTACGTTAGAATAGATACTGCTGTCAAAGTCAGTCTATACCTTCAAAGGGGGACAATACTAGACTCTAACCACATGCATCTATAACTTTTTTGGGCCATCATCTGTCATCCTAACGGGGCTGTGGGCTAAACCTAGAGTTAAGATCATAGCGGGGGCTATCACCCTTGTAGCATTTTCTTGATATTTTATGACTATTTGTATATGTTTTCCTTGATGTATTTCTTTGGTGTTGGAAGAAGATTTTACATGATAAATAAAATCTCTCTTGAACTAAATCAGTGCGTTGGTCAGCTCGTTCAAATATTTAAATAAGTATTGTTATAGTTTTCCCACGTCTGTGTGTTTAACTGTTGTCACTTGAAAACGTGTGCACGTGAGTGGTATGTTCCTACATAGTAACATATGTTGTCAATAGTCTGTCTGACTCTTATATATCTGTCGTAGAAGATAGGCCTGAGAGAGAGAGAAGATTCTTGTTTTTTTCAGGGGACAGCTCTATTTGATTCGCTACCACTGCACTCTTGGGAAAATCTATTTTTTTTTCTAACTCTCACTGTGTATATCACATATTCTAATCTATTCAGAAGGGACCAACCTAAGTCTTAATACTCCTATCGAAAAATCTACGACAGTGCCCCATTCTCAACCCTTTGAAAATAAAGTTCATTCACTCGTTCTGTCCAACGGTAGCTTCTTTTTTGCTGACTCTTCCATGGTATTTGTTAATTCTTCCCCTTAGCTGGACACTGTCTAAACGTATTAAACCCTTACCTTCTGTGGAAGCACCCATTTATAAAAATCTGTAACTTTTTTGGATATCGAGATCCACCCTCGTAAATACGTATTTTTAACTGTCAGCTTTGCCCCTAAGTATATATACATTTGAAAAGGCTTTTGACAGCATAACCAGGGACAGTCTATAGAAAATACTGAGGGCTTATAGAATTCCCAGCTGCACTGTTTCCAAGAATAAAAAGCCTCTATGCTAACTTTACATGTAGTGCTGGGCAGAGCAACCTAACTTTGAGTTAAAGACACGAAAACTACAGGGATTCCCTTATCAACCACTTTATTTTTTGACAGTCATAGACTGGGTGATGTGCCAAACAACAGAGGGCTGTCAAAGAGGACTCAGATGGACAACGTTTTCTACACTGGAAGATCTGGAATATGCAAATGACGTTGTATTACTCGCACATTCACATCAACACATCCAAGAAAAATCAGATAGACTGAATAAGTATGGCGAGCAGGTGGGTCTAAACATAGAACAAAGAAGACAGGTCATGAAATTCAATGTGGGAAATCCTGAACCCATAACAATAAGGAACCAGAAGCTGGAACAGACAGATACATTTACATACCTAGGATGCATAGTAACACATGACGGCGGAACAAGCAAGGACATGAACAACAGAATGAATAAAACGAGAACAGCCTTGGCTAGTCACAACAACATCTGGAAGTCTTCCCAGTACAGCACAAACACAACATTAAGATTATATGAGAGCTGTGTACTTTCTGTGCTTCTGTGCTTTTCTATGATGCAGAATGCTGGAGAGTAATAAAGAAGGAAATGTCGAAATTGTCCCCTTTCCACACAATCTGCCTTAGGAAAATTCCCTGAATCTTTTGGCCGAATACCATCACCAACCAAGAACTGCTTACTCGGAGCAACCAAGAGGACATGCACACCATCATAACTGGCAGACGCTGGAGTTGGGTTGGCCACGTCCTCAGAAGGGACCCTGATACCATCACAAGAACAGCTGTGTCGTAGATTTCCGATAGGAGAATTAAGACTAGGTTTGGTCCCTTCTGAATAGGTTTGAATAGGTGATAGACTCAGTGAGAGTTAGTGAAAGGTAATAGAATTTCCACACACGTGAGATGATAGATTTTGATATAGTGGCTGTCTCTGAAAGCGAAAAGAATTCTTCTCTCTCTCACCTATCTTCTACAACAGTTGTTACAGCGTCAGACAGACTACACCAATATACATATTACGTATATTTCTATCACTCACAGGCACGCACATACACGTGACGACAGGTAAACACACAGACGTGGGAAAACTATAACAATGATATATATATATTATCTAGAACGAGCTGACCAAACACGATTATTAAGTTCAAGAGCGATTTTATTATCAGGAAAAAATCGGCTCACAACATCAAAGAAAGTACATCAAGGAAAATACATATACACATAGTCATAAAAAATCAAGGAAATGTTGCAAGGATGATAGCCCCGTTATAGTGTTAACTCTAGGTTTAGCCCGGCCCCGTTAAGAGAACAGATGATGGCGCCCGAGTCACAGATACATAGAGTTTGAGTCTAAGAGTTGTCTTTGTTTTATCTCGTAATTATATGCACAGAGTTTTTGAAAAAAATCTGATTTAACCTAAGACAAAACACAAGAACTCTAGCCTTAGCAACAAATTATGCAGATTGAAAAAAAAATTAGGACAGCAACAGGGTGTCAAAGATAAAATAGTGAAAAATATCACTCAAACCAGCGTACACTCATTCATTCCGCCATGGCTTCTCATACTTGTACTCACGACTTTGCTTGCTGCCTCTTGGAACACATTGATTTTAGATTTTCACACAGACTCAAAAAAAATGCAGTCTTCTGCCAAGAAGTCCCCAGTTCCAAAAGACGTATTTAACTTGGAGTCTCCGGGAACGACTACTTGGGTATGCAAATTTGTTCAAATGTCTGATTAAGCCACCTAACAATTATTCCAGGCGCGGGAGTTAGCAGAGCACAGTGTCAATAGCGTAGGTTTTCTAAAAAAATGATGAATGTCAGGTCGGTGCCTTCCCTCAGTATAGGATTCACTTTAGTCACACCACAGATTTGTCCACAAGATATAATCTAGTCGGGAAATGATTGTTAATATTCACGCCACCAGGCAGCAAATTATATAGAGTTTCTAGAAGAAATTAAGTGCTGGCTCCAAGGTCCAGTATTTATCATTACAGTCTTTGAAAACCCGTTATAGGGATATTAGTATTTCTGTCTAACTTGCACCGTCAGATCAGTGTTACTTGAGAAAACCCACGTGGTTCAAAATAAGGACTGTCTATTTCTTCACAAGTATGGAAACTACTACTAGGTGCTGGTAAAGTTAGGGTCACCCCAAAACTTTCACTGTGTGGAGGAAAAATAACACATATGATATAATAAACAGAATCTGTACTGGTTAAAACTTACATTTAAACTTGCAAGCAGAGAGCTTTGCTTATCATTTAAACTTCCCGTGACGTAAGTTATAATTAAAAATCAGCAATCCTCATAAATTAAGAACACGTGCGTATTCCGTCACCATTCATGAGGCTGGATTCTAGAGTTTATACGTTAGTTTAGAAAAATACACTCGACTGAGTATTAGCAGTTAAATTAAATTTTTAAATAGCTACAATTGCCGTTATAAGCTAGAAATTTTAATTTTATTCTGCTTTCCACTGAATGCTTCCCTAGAAAATATAATAGCCTACCACTTTATTTCTCTTCTGCGCTAAAGAAATAGATTAAAATGAATTTAGCGATTTAACACTTAAACACTCACAAAATCTATATATCTATCATATTAATTACCTCAACCACAGAATTACAGGTAGTCGCACAACTTAAGAATAAAAATGCTGAAAATATTTCTGGAAGTCTAGAAGTTCGACAAATTGCCGAAACAAACTGAGATCTTCGCTAACAGCTATTCTGTTTTCGAGCGACCTATCTACTGTGGAGTCTATGAGCGAGAATGAAATTAAAGTTTCAAACTTGGCCAATATCTTAAAATCAGACAAAGGGCCCAAACTATTTCGCCACGCGAAATTATCTCCCCTACTCCCAACATTTACGTCCGCTTAACGCGTGTCGTAACTGTCACCTACTGACCACGATGTACGCGTGTCAGTTCCAAATCCCAGACAGCCTGACTCCAATGCAGGCAGTTTTCACACTACAGCTGACCATGGCCCACGGTGAGCGCCGTGTCAGTTTGGGATCTTCCAGACAAATGTCTGGATACTGACCGGTGCAGATGTAAAGTATCACACCTCACCGGGACTTATGCCGAGAAGAAGCTCGCGTGCTCGGTGAGAATGTAGACGATTTGCTACGTCCTATGTTCAGCGAACCGACTTATCACGCCTTCTGACGCCCTGCAGCCCTGACATCTACGTAATATCGTCCTAGCGCGATTCTCAGTTTTGAGAAAGAAACAGGTAAAGTTTGCGAATATATGAAAATAATATTCGCAAAACGAATGGATGAAAAATATACGGGAAAAATGAAATACAGAGATAATAAAAGAGAGAATTTGGGTGAACGAATAGGAAGAAGATGTAGGAAATTAAATGAATATAAACCCTACGTGACAGAGCCTCCCCCCTTTAAGATATGGAAGCACTCCATGTCTACGTTATGGAGTTTAATTTCCTATAACCGTAGCTTCGGGGTGTCTGTCCTCTTCCCTCTCATCTTCCCTCTCCATCTCTGTGCAAGTCCTACTCATGAAGTCTGCCCCAACGTTTTGTTTCCCTGGAATGTATTCGACTTTAAAGGAATATACGCTTAGCAGCAATGCCCAGCGCATTATTTTCGCATTAAATTCCTTATTAGCCCCGAGAAACGCCAGTGGGGCATGGTCCGTCTGCACCGTGAATGACACTCCGTAAAGGTATTCATGGTGCCGTCTAATGCCATGAACTAATGCCAGACATTCTCTTTCCACTGTGGAGTAGTTTTGCTCTGCCTTATTCAATTTACGACTACCGTATGCCACTGGGAATAGCTGGTTGGGATCGTCGTCGCCAGCCTGAAGCAAAGTTGACCCGATGCCTTGCCCTGATGCGTCGACGCGCAGTACGAAGGGTTTGGTAATATCCGGCAGTCGCAGAATTGGATATTCAGACAACTGCTTCTTGAGCGTGACGTAAGCGTGTTCGCACTTAGGATCCCAGATAACTTTCTCCGGTCGCCCCTTTTTCGTAAGGTCCGTAAGGGGTGCTGTTAAACCGTTGAAGTTTTTTGATGAATTTCTGGTAGTAAGCACATAGCGATAGGAACGATCGTGTTTCTTTCTTCGTCCTTGGCCTCTTCGCTGCCCGTATCTTCTCTACGTTCTTAGCAACTGGCCACATAGCACCGTGAGCAATGGTGTGCCCCAGGAAGTCAAGTTTTTCAAAGCCGATTAAACATTTGCTAGGTCTAGCTGTGAGTCCAGTTTCCTGTAGTCTCCTGAGGAGCATCTCGACCGTCGCAATGTGTTCTTCGTAGGTGTCCGTTGCAATTAGTATATCATCCATAAAATTGTGGATATGTGGACTGTGCAATGGCTCTAACAGCTTCCTCATCATCCTTGTGAACACTCCTGGTGCGTTGTGTAATCCGAATGGCATCACGTTAAACGTATAGTGTCCTTCGCTGGTGCTGAAAGCTAGCAAAGGCTTAGTTTCCTCTTTGACTGGTATCTGGTAGTAGCCCTTACTCAAGTCAATCTTTGAGAAAATCCGTGCCTTGCTTAGCTTGCTAAACAGCTCAGAAGCGCTTTGGAGTGGTTCCGGCTGAAATTCCGTTACTGTGTTAAGTAGCCGGTAATCGATGCACAGCCGAACTTCCTTATTGGGCTTCTGTAGCAGCACTACGCTCGCACTATAGGGAGACGTAGACTCACTAATAATTCCTGTTTTACGTAGCTTGTCTATCTCTGCACGTAGCGTATCAGCTTTCGCATACGGAATAGGGTAAACTCTGGTTCGGACAGGGGTCTCGTTTATAAGTTTCATCTCGAACTCTACGAGATGTGTTCGTCCAGGTACATCCGTTAGCACCGCCGTGTACTGGTTCAGTAAAGCCTTCGTTTCTGTCTGTTGTGCTTCAGAGAGAGTGTCCCCAAATTTTACATCTTCTACAGATTCAGTTTGTTGCAATGGATATTCCATGCAACTATCGTCATCTTCCACATCCTCTGTAGCTATGGCGATCGCCAGGAGATGTTCGGGGGATGGCACTGGTCTTTCCAAGTATTTCTTTAGTAGGTTCACATGGTAGACCTTCTCCTTTCCTTTGATAGAGATCTGATAATTGGTTCTCGAGATCTTTTTCAGGACGGTGAACGGCCCTTGCCACCCGATGCGTAGTTTGTTGCTTCCGGTTGGCAACAACAACAGGACTTTATCACCTGGTTGTAATTCTCTCTCCTTTGCTGCTTGATTGTATCGTCTAGCGTGCTTTGCACGAGCTTTCTTAAGGTTTGCTGTTGCTAGGTCCCATCCTAGCTGTAGCCTTTCCTTCAATTCCGATACATATCTACTGGCTGAGACGACTGTCTCATCCGCCTTCTGGTCTGTCAGGGACCGAAGTAATGCTTCAAGCGGCCCCTTTATAGGTCTGCCGAATAAAAGCGTAGCTGGAGGAAATCCTGTAGAGGCCTGGGGAACTTCCCTGTAAGCGAATAGGGCTGCAGGAATAAAAAGGTCCCAGTCCTCCGGCTTTTCTTGTGCCAGCTTGCGTAGCATGGTGGTGAGGCTGCCGTTAAAACGTTCCACGAGCCCATTTCCGGCCGGATGGTACGGGCTGGTGTGGATGTGTTTGGCCCTCAAGATCTTAAAGATCTCCTCCATTAACAGGCTACGGAATTGGGATCCATTGTCCGTCAAAACTTGTTGAGGGAATCCCAACCGTGTAAAGATCTGCACTAGGGCTTCTGCGACATGCTTCGAGTCTGTGCATGTTAGCGGTATAGCTTCGGCCCACATAGTGCATGTGTCGACTAAAGTCAGGATAAACCTGTGCTTTCGTTTGGTCCTTTCTAGGGGTCCAACGATGTCGACAGCAACCCGTTCGAATGGAGTCCCCACAATTGGCGTTTGCCCCAGGGGAACTGGGGCAGTCCAGTGCTTGGGTGCTACCCGTTGACACTGGGCACAGGATTTTACATATCTGAGTATATCAGTGTTCATCCCTGGCCACCAATAGTGAGTCTGTATACGTTGCTGTGTGGCGTTCTGTCCCATATGTCCGCTAAACGGGAGAGAGTGCCCCATTTCTAGGATTTGACTTCTGTACTTTTTCGGTACTAGGAGCTGATTAGAGCCTTGTTCAGGCTTGCCCGTTCTCCGATAAAGCACGCCATCCTTAGAAAAGATGTCCCCGTGTTGTCTAGGGTCTTTGGCCATGGGCAGTTTCCTAAAGCAGGGTTCCAAAGTAGGGTCCTTTTGTTGCGCCTCTTTAAGTTCCATGGGTAACAAATTTGGCGCAGGCTCCCGTTCCTTCTTGGCTTGCCCTCTTGTGGTTACTGTTGCCACTATTGGCTCTTCCGGTTTCCCAATAAACACATATCTACAGCCGAGTATGACTGGGTAGATGGGGTCGTCCATAACAGCCGCTTTGATCACACCTCTGACAAAGTCAGAGTGTATCTCCACCAATGCGATGGGAAGCGTTGTTGGTGCATCACTCCTAAGAACTCCACACAGTTTAACGGTTTCTTCTGTCACTTGACCGGGTTTGACCAGGTGCCTGGCAACAATGCAATCAAAAGAAAGCCCCGTGTCAAACAAACAATATGTTGAAGTCCCGTTTAAAACAACCGTACCTCGCGTAGAGGGTCTCTCTCCCTCAGGTTGAGAATCACTGACAATAATTCTTTCCTGCGAGTCTGTTGTTTGTAAGCATCCGATGCGCTTTGGCTCGGTGTGCTTGCTCTGATCCTTAGTCCCGTGCTCAGGGGTTTTCCCTTTGCCACCTTGTCCTTTCTGGCTGCGCTGCCATGTAGGGCGGTCGGGTTGATCAGACTGTTTGGGGTGGTTGGGGTACTTGTTCTTGTAGAACTTGGATTTTTCAGGAGGGGGGTTTTGAGGTCCAGTTTCTCTGTGGTTGTTTTGGTTAGAAGCCTGAGAAGATTGCTCTAGGTTATGTTTTCGAAAATGCTCCTCTGTCGGTTTCCGCTTTGTGGCCGGTAGTTCAGCCAGCGCATTGTGATAACGCTCAGACTTTTCCAAAATGTCTTCAAGTTTTTCTGCCCCCTGCTCAGCGAGAAATCTCCGGGTATCAGCAGACAAAGTGTTCTTTATTTGTTCAGTTAGAACAAGTTCCTCAAGACCTTCATAGGTAGAGGGGAGCTGCGAAAGCTCAAGGCACTTTGTTAGATATCCCTTAAGACGAGATGAGAACTGGTGAAAAGTTTCAGAATTCTCTTTCCGGCTGTTGCGAAACAGTTGCAAAAACTTGCGAGCGTTCATTTCAAAGCGCTCCAGTAACGCTTTCTTCAACACATTCTTCTCATTTGGACAAGGAAAAAGATTCAAGAGTGAAAGACATTATGGGCATTTAGTTGAAGAGATTGAGTGTTAGCAGGGTCCAGTTTAAGGAAGAATGGGAGGAGAAGACTTCTCTCCAATTGCTTGGGAGGTTTAGAGGGGGTTGCTTGGAGGCCAGAGGCGCCCCCCACGGGGGGATTACCTTCTCAAGGGGGAGCTTTTAATAAGGAAGGCTCCCAAAACGTCTGCTACAAAAAAATTGTTTGCTTCCATGCTTCTTCGTCTTTCCATCTCTTTCCACTTTCATTCTCCACTTTCTCATTTTGCTGGTCATTCTTCCCTTCTCCTTTCCTATTTTCCTCACATCTTGTCCACCTTCCTTAACCACGGTCTTTCTCCTTTCTTTCCTCTCCTCATTTCGGGACTTGCTCCTTTCAATTATCCCCTCCAACTTGCTTTCCACTTACCTTTCCAGTTTTTCCAGGCTTCATCTTGCTGTATTTTTTTTTCTTCCAACATTTTTTTCTTAATTTCACCATTTTATCCTCTTTTTCCACTTGTAAAAGGCTTAGTGTAGCTCCCCTTTTTTCCTTCCCCCCTTCCAAAAGGTCTTCTCCTTTTCCCTCTGGGCAACTTCCTTTCTCCCTGTAATCCATCTCTGATTACCAGCTTTGCCACTCTCGGGGCCTGTTTTTCACCCTTCCGGACTGAGGGGTTTTTCCTCTTGGAGTTTGAGCGGGGTGGGGGGGGGCTCATGCTTGCTGGGGGGGGGAGCTAGGGAGTCCCATTTATTGCTTAACTGTCACTCCAATGATGGGGTTCCCCTTTAA
Source organism: Oreohelix idahoensis (assembly GCA_024509875.1). Lineage (NCBI taxonomy): Eukaryota > Metazoa > Mollusca > Gastropoda > Stylommatophora > Oreohelicidae > Oreohelix > Oreohelix idahoensis. The sequence continues at coordinate 261,518 of JAMPIV010015633.1, forward strand.
AACCACTTACCCCCCTCCTAAAAACGTTCAAAAAAAAAAATGTTAAATAGAGGAATTATGATTGAAGGGTCTCCCTACCTCAAGTTCACGAGGGGGGGAGAAAAAATTCAACCCCTTTAATCGCGGTGCCCACAATCTCTAAAAAAAAACACCAACCAAGGATTGAAATTTCCTTAAACCTAAAACCCACTGGGGATTACTCACAAACCAAATCCTCCCATCCACAAAACTCAAATACAAGCTGTTTATTCCTCATCCGACTCAAATGACAGTGCTTAACCTCCTCCATAACCTATAATTAGTCCCCAACGCGTCCTCATCGCTCTGCTATCTATTCGGGACCAAAAATTTTGCACCCTCAAAGGGGCCTACTTAAAGTGTCATTAGTTTGCAAGAAAAACTTCGGTCATTCAATGTGACCTTATTGTACCTTATAAACAGTTAAGGAATGATCTGGGAATAAAAAGGAAAAAAAAGGTTCTAACCTAGACGGGGGGGAAACCCCCTATAAAAAAATCCCCATAAAAAAAACATTGAAAAATTTAAAACAACCCTTCCTCACGCATACAAACAATTCCACTAAACCTTAAAAAAATACAAACCCTCACAGCCATGATGTAAAGTTCACTGTCCTCAACCCATTTTACTGCTATAAGTCTTAATCCAGGCTAGTCTAAATAAACCATGGGACCAAAAAAAAAGAAAAAAACTACCACGCCAAAAAAATGGAATATTAAGCACACCACACTGGAAAAAATAAAATAAACTCTTAATTTTCACATACGACCTTTGAAAAATGGTCACCCGTTGCCAAAACAACCCCAGTCTTTCAATTTAGCACTCCCTCTCAGAGTGAAATATGTTTATAGGACCCTTATAAAAAAACTCCAGTATTTTACAAAATTACCAAGCATTTCCACTAGGGAAAAAAAAATCATTTACAATAGTTCCCCCCCCCCAAAAAATAGGGAGGCCAGGGGAATTATCCTTGGATCAACAACAGTCCACGGTTTGTCCGAAACCGTACAAATCCTGTTTAACCTATCCAAAAGGGTATCTAATATTTTATTAAAAAGGATTGGTCTTGTCATGAACCAAAAAATAAATAAAAATTTATTTCGCTCAGTTTTGGTTGTAAGGGTTCAGCACGGGCCATTCTGCTCAAAATTAAATCAGTTTTGGTCCCTTTAGTCTGGACGCTTACGCGCACTTTAGGTGGATTCTATTACAAAAGGGGTCCTATCTTCTTTAAGTGAAAAAAAAACCTTTTCCACCACCAAGGTATTCAACAAAAAAGTGACAAACAACTCTATTCGATCTCTTTTTTGATGGAATCCAGTGGGGGAATCTGAAACCAATTTAAGTAAATCAAGTTTCCCCCCAAATAAAAGCGGGAATTTATTATTCACGGTTTGTTTGGGTAAAGGGGGGAACCTTTGGGGTCTTTTTTAAGACATGAAAGTACTTAGTGGTGGACAGCACAGGCGGTTTCAAAGGGGGCACCGATATAGTAGGGGGGACCAAACTTAATTAGCCGCCCCTTCTCAGATTTATCAGTTAGGGAATTTTCTCGTTCATAGCCTCTATTACTAACCATATAACTTGGGAGAACTTATTCAGGAATCCTAAGGTTTTCAAAGTTCATCAGGGGGGGACAGGGAAATACTAGGTAAACAATTTTTGGGAATCTTATCCTATTTCACGAAGTACTTCTAAGTTCAAAGGGGGTAGAAACGAGGTTTTGGGGGATTGTCGTTAACATCAGTTTTTTCCGAGCGGAGGTTATGGAAATAAAGGGAATCGGGACTCTCCCAACGATTCAAATAGATTTGAAATATCAGATCTTTAATAACCCACCTGGTGAGTCCTTCAAGGTCACTCACGTTAATCATAGAAAAAAGTCGAGTCTAGAAAAATTCTTATCTGGGGACTAGGACTTGGGTGTTGGATAGGGGGGATGATACCAACTCTTACAATTTTTCTAAGTTAACTCTAGGTTTCAAGGCCAGGGGAAACATCTCACCGTTAAAGGTAGCTCACCCTACAGTTAATGGAATTAACAACGTTCCCAAGGGGGAGTCGACAGACCAGGGATACAACACACGTCATATTACACCAATAGACAATTACAATTTACGTATTATTTTTTTTTTCCAATGTTTTATCCAACAGGGGGCAGTATATTACATTAACAAACGACACAAATCCAAAGGTGTTAAAAAAAACTACTGATGACTTTTTTTAACATAAAGGGGGGGGGGAATCCAAAACTTATAAAAAATGGATATTATTACTTATTTATCTAGCAAAACAATGGATTGTGCAACCCAACCCCAACATCGATTATTTAAAGTTCAAGAAGGTACAGAAAAAGGAATCCTAAATAGGGGTCCACCAGACCTGGAAACAAGACATGGAAAACGTAGTTGCGAGCTTGCATCAAATTGCAAATTTTTTCATAAGTGAAATACCCCACATTTTAGTTTCAGGGAAAAAAGAATTCTTAGCTCCAACATGTTGGCAATGGCGGGAAAATACGAAAATGTATGTCAAGAATAGGTCCATAAAAACTTAGATCATTACACCGTTTATAATGTTAAAAATAAGTGTAACATCTCTTGTTGGAATGGGCTCCGATGATATGCACTTAATACCGTTTTAAGGCTTTGCCCTAGGTTTTGCCTGAGCCCGGATAGCTCCGTTATAGAGAACAGATTGATTTTCTCCCTAGCCCGATTTTTCACCCAACAGATGACACATAGGGTTTGGAAAGTTCTACTAAGTTAAAATCTTTTATAATTAACCTAAGATTCTTTCGTTAATCCTCAATGTAATACAGAGTATGCAGCTAAGCAAAGTTTTGAAGATAAACAAAAGGAACTTTTTTTAAGATAAGAGAAAAAAATAAACAAGTGGAAAACCTTAGGGGGGGAAAACAAGCCTTAGCCAAAAATGGCAATTGAAAAAAAAATTTTTTCCAAGGATTAAAAACCCGGGAAAATTTAAACAGACTCAAAAAAAAAAATGCAGTCTTTCTGCCAAGAAGTCCCCCCAGTTCCAAAAGACACTTAATTTATCTTGGAGTCTCCGGGAACGACTACTTGGGTATGCAAATTTGTTCAAATGTCTGATTAAGCCACCTAACACTTATTCCAGGCGCGGGAGTTAGCAGAGCACAGTGTCAATAGCGTAGGTTTTCTAAAAAAAAAATGATGAATGTCCGGTCGGTGCCTTCCCTCAGTATAGGATTCACTTTAGTCACACCACAGATTTGTCCACAGATATAATCTAGTCGGGAAATGATTGTTAATATTTCACGCCACCAGGCAGCAAATTATATAGAGTTTCTAGAAGAAATTAAGTGCTGGCTCCAAGGTCCAGTATTTATCATTACAGTCTTTGAAAACCCGTTATAGGGATATTAGTATTTCTGTCTAACTTGCACCGTCAGATCAGTGTTACTTGAGAAAACCCACGTGGTTCAAAATAAGGACTGTCTATTTCTTCACAAGTATGGAAACTACTACTAGGTGCTGGTAAAGTTAGGGTCACCCCAAAACTTTCACTGTGTGGAGGAAAAATAAAACATATAATATAATAAACAGAATCTGTACTGGTTAAAACTTACATTTAAACTTGCAAGCAGAGAGCTTTGCTTATCATTTAAACTTCCCGTGACGTAAGTTATATTTAAAAATCAGCAATCCTCATAAATTAAGAACACGTGCGTATTCCGTCACCATTCATGAGGCTGGATTCTAGAGTTTATACGTTAGTTTAGAAAAATACACTCGACTGAGTATTAGCAGTTAAATTAAATTTATAAATAGCTACAATTGCCGTTATAAGCTAGAAATTTTAATTTTATTCTGCTTTCCACTGAATGCTTCCCTAGAAAATATAATAGCCTACCACTTTATTTCTCTTCTGCGCTAAAGAAATAGATTAAAATGAATTAAGCGATTTAACACTTTAACACTCACAAAATCTATATATCTATCATATTAATTACCTCAACCACAGAATTACAGGTAGTCGCACAACTTAAGAATAAAAATGCTGAAAATATTTCTGGAAGTCTAGAAGTTCGACAAATTGCCGAAACAAACTGAGATCTTCGCTAACAGCTATTCTGTTTTCGAGCGACCTATCTACTGTGGAGTCTATGAGCGAGAATGAAATTAAAGTTTCAAACTTGGCCAATATCTTAAAATCAGACAAAGGGCCCAAACTATTTCGCCACGCGAAATTATCTCCCCTACTCCCAACATTTACGTCCGCTTAACGCGTGTCGTAACTGTCACCTACTGACCACGATGTACGCGTGTCAGTTCCAAATCCCAGACAGCCTGACTCCATTGCAGGGCAGTTTTCACACTACAGCTGACCATGGCCCACGGTGAGCGCCGTGTCAGTTTGGGATCTTCCAGACAAATGTCTGGATACTGACCGGTGCAGATGTAAAGTATCACACCTCACCGGGACTTATGCCGAGAAGAAGCTCGCGCGCTCGGTGAGAATGTAGACGATTTGCTACGTCCTATGTTCAGCGAACCGACTTATCACGCCTTCTGACGCCCTGCAGCCCTGACATCTACGTAATATCGTCCTAGCGCGATTCTCAGTTTTGAGAAAGAAACAGGTAAAGTTTGCGAATATATGAAAATAATATTCGCAAAACGAATGGATGAAAAATATACGGGAAAAATGAAATACAGAGATAATAAAAGAGAGAATTTGGGTGAACGAATAGGAAGAAGATGTAGGAAATTAAATGAATATAAACCCTACGTGACAAGCTGTGCTATGGACCCCTGAAAGAAAGCGAAAGAGAGGCCGACCTAAAACAGCTTGGCGGAGGACTGTGGAGGCTGAGATGCAAAGAATAAACCAGAGCTGGGGCAGTGCACGAAGGATGGCTGCCGACAAAGCACAGTGGAAGCATATCGTTGCTGCCCTACAAGACGCCAGCAGGCGTGATGGCCATTGACTGCTTTGACAGCCGGCGGTAAACGACCAAAGAAGAAGCAGCTAGATGCATATGCATTTATTATCACATTCTTACATGATTTCATCATCATTATCATCATCATCATCATCATCATCACCATGATTATATTTCTTTGTACTCCTTCTAGATCGTGAAGCTACCAATGTAACTGAGTCCCTTGCAGGAAGCCTGCGCCAAACATTCACATGCTCCTATGACAGTGGTTTTTGTGGCAATTTGTTTTGTTTTACATGATGAGCTATGCAACCACCAGTTTGTTGTTGTTGTTGTTGTTGTAGTTTATGTTTCACAGCCACACATATGTGAATTACCATACTTGAGATCTTTATCACACATTCTGCAGCTGGCGTCCTTCAACAGATTGACATGAAAGTGAATGAATTATTACATATACAGGCTTTTCTTCTATATGGTTTATCTATCTGAAATACAGAGTATACGGGAGAATTCAACATACCTGAATACTAAAGATTAGTGACACGAAACTTGATACATGATAATTTGCAGGACCACAAGAAGAAAACATATCATGTTACGACTTGCAGATCTTTGTCAAGGATGGGACGTATGAAAACAGCGCAAAATGGGAGTTTCGGTTAAATTGATTTAGCTTGCGTTGAATCTGTCCTATCACAAATAAGCCAATAATTTATTATTTTGTTGCTGCTTACAGTACATTAAATTCTAAATGTTTTTTTGACGCCAATCAGAAGAAGAAAGCGATCGTAAATCATTTCCTTCATCTATAAAAATTTCAAGTTTTTTTTTTGGAAATTAGATAATGCGATTTGATACTTAGCAACTGCTTTTAATAACAATCATTTTGTTTATGTTAAACAGAACTGGACAGTTCACTACTGGAACACACTAGGTATGCCTTACAACAAAATTGTGGTCGGTGTGACCGGAGTAGGTCGCAGGTTGGTACTCCAAAATGTAACAAATACAGCCCCAGGTTCAAGTGTTACAAAGGAGGCCAGGGTGGGAAAGCACTATTATATAGAAGCGGGCATGGCGTATCCAGAGGTGAGTAGTAACGACGTTTAAGTGTAAGAGTCTGGCCGTGCCACATTGTATTTTGGCGATGAATTCTTTCAGTTTCCTACGGTCTGTGGTGTCTTGAACATCCCGCTGAGGTCATAGGCCATGTTGAGATACACAAGGTCCCTGAACTAGACAATACAACAGTAGTGAAGCTGATACATTGAGAAAGCTTAACGTAAAAAAAAAAATAACAAAATTATTGAATAACATTAAAACATACATGTTGATCGACTTAAAACTATATTCGCAGCTTTTCCAAAGGAACTTAGAGCTATCGAATATTAAGGCCACCAGCCAAATAAAATCAATAATAGGCAATGAACAGTACGGATTATAGAAGGCAGGCGTATAAAAACGTTGCAATGAATCAATATATACTGAGCGACTTTAATTACGCATCACTATATGAATCACTCACCAAGATGTCTGAGAATAAAATAATGGTAACATGTTTGATATTACTGGAAACAGTATCCATTGACCGACCGATTCCCGCAATCCGCGTAGCAGTGCAAGCTGTGTTAAAAAAAACAACAGTCACAAATGTAAGGTAGGGGTCAAATTGAAAAGTCACAAATGTCGTTGTTGTCATTGTAACGCGCTCAGTAGCGCGTTTGGCCACCGTTGGCATCAAGGCAAGCCTGGCAGCGTCTCCACATGGAGTTAACCAGTGTACGTAGAAAATCCTGGGGGAGTCGATCCCATACTTCGGTTATATCGCGTCGCAAATGATCCAGGGTCTGCGGTCGTCTGTGCCGGTAAAGTTGGCGTCCAATCTCGTCCCAGACGTGTTCAATGGGTGCCATATCTGGGGACAATAAAGGCATGGTATGACAGCGATGTTATTGGCCTGAAGGAACGCTGTGGTGGCCATAGCTGTATGTGGTCGTGCGTTATCATGCTGGTACAGCTGGAGCTCCGGATGATACTGGAAGAGGGGCACAACGTGGTCCTGAAGCACATCCCTATAGGTGGCAGCATTTACAGTATGGTTAAAGATGTGGAGACGGGTTCGGTGATTGTAACTGAATGCGCCCCATACCATGACGCTTCCTCCTCCCCATCGGTGGGCTTCCAAAATGCAACAGTTGGCTTGCCTCTCACCACTTCGTCGCCACACCCTTAGTCGCCCGTCAGCATGCGACAGACAAAAATGACTTTCGTCTGAAAAGACATTTTGCCACTGACGTCTCGTCCATCGTCGGTACCTCTCTGCCCACTGGTATCGTTGCTGTCGGTGTCGTAAGGTGAGGATTGGGACGACTCGAGGACGTCTGGCGTTGAGTCCTGCCGCCTGCAATCGACGTCGCACGGTGTGCTCTGATATGGTTCCACGTCTCCCAACAACATCTCTTGCTGTTACAGCTGCCGCCAAAAACCGATTCCGCAAATGAAGCTGTCGTATATATGCGTCCTGTTGAGGTGTCGTAACTCTGGGTTGACCTTGACGGGGTCGATCTGCAATGGATCCAGTGGCCATTAAACGTTGTTGCAGTCGGATGATGGTGGACAGGTTGCAATTCAAGTGTCTGGATGCTTCTCTGGTGGACATCCCGCCTGTTATCATTCCTATCTCTCTTTCTCTCTCTGCAGCGCTCAGTCTAGGCATGGTTTGACGACGTGTTTGTGGTTATGGACTAAAATATTGACTGTTTTCCAGTCCGTAGTACTCTAGGCTGAGCTCTGGGTGAAAAGAAATTTATGTTTTCCGTGCAGAATTTTACCAGGCACCTAAATCATGTTTTACGTGTTTCACGTGCTACTCTTGTCTCCAGCTTTGCTGGCGCAAAATGACTATGCTGGCCTCTGGGCGGTGACCTTGTGAACCTGTGTACTAATTTCGGGAACAATTGCATGACCATAAGATACTTTACCAGGCACTCGTATAGTGATGCGTAATTAAAGTCGCTCAATATATATAAAATCCCAGCTTTTTATGTCAGTAACGTTAAGGGATGCAACTTTGGATGAAAGTTAGACACTAATTGTATTCTTTCCCTTTATTAGTACTCTCCCGAAAATAGTAACACTCGACAAAGAAAAGTGCAGAAATGACGGTGTGCACAAAAATATTTATAGAATGTGTGATCCCTTATCCACACATTGGGATTCTCGCTGCTGCTACGTAGTTCGTGTACTGTGGTGATGCACAGTGGTTTAAAAAAATACTTTTGAATAAGTAAAATTGCCGTTAGGTATTGGTGCTTTTGAATTTAATTCCCATCTTATGACGGGCTTTGACACTAGTGATGATTATAATATTTATAAAATGAATTCCATTTTCACGGGTCTCTTAATAGACAAAGAAGAAATATGATTACTGCAAACTCAGGCATGTCGTACTGGGCAACTAATTTGAGGTTGTACGTGTGGCTAGCACCTTTCATTATGTAACGGAAAGTGTCACAGACACTACAGCTGCAAGAACATGTGACTGCCTAGTGCCGGCTTTCTTCAAGGAGACTGGCTACTGCGTTAAGGAGAAGATAGGAAAATGATGATGTTGATAATGATGACGGTGGTGGTGATGAAGATGGTAATGATGATGATAATTATGATGATAATGGTAATGACGACGATGAAAATAATGATGGTAATGATGATGATGATGGTCGTGATGATGATGATGCTAGTGATGATGATGGTGGTAGTGATAATGATGATGATGGTGGTGATGATGATGATGATGGTAGCAATGATGATGATGTTAGTTATGATGATGATGATAGTGATGATGATGGTAGTCAAGATGATGATGGTAGTGATGATGATAATGGTAGTAAAGATGATAGTAATAATGATGATGATGATGACGGTAAAGATGATAATGGTGATATGATGATGATGATGATGATGGTAGTGATGATGATGGTAGTGTTGATGATGATGGTTGTGATGATGACGATGATGGTAGTGATGATGATAATGGTAGTGATGATGATGATGGTAGTGATGATGATGATGGTAGTGATGATGATGATGATGGTGGTAGGGATGATGATGATGGTAGTTATGACGATGATGGTAGTGATGATGATAGTATTGAAGATGATGATGGTAGTGATGATGATGATGATGGTAGTGAAGATGATAGTAATGATGATGATAATGACGTTAAAGATGAGAATGGTGATATGATAACGATGATGGTAATGATGATGATGATGTTAGTGATAATGATGATGATGGCAGTGATGATGATGATGGTAATGATGACGATGAAGAAAATGATGGTAATGATGATGATGATGGCAGTGATGATGATGATGATGATGGTAGTGATGATGATGATGGTAGTGATGATGATGATGGTAGTGATGATGATGATGGTAGTGATGATGATGGTAGTGATGATGATGATGGTAGTGATGATGATGGTAGTGAAGATGATGATGGTAGTGATGATGATGATGATGGTAGTGAAGATGATAGTAATGATGATGATGATGATAATGACGGTAAAGATGATAATGGTGATATGATGACGATGATGGTATTGATGATGATGATGTTAGTGATGATGAAGTTGTTAGTGATGATGATGATGGTAGTGATGATTATTGTAATGATGATGATGATGATGATAATGACGGTAATGATGAAATCGGTGATGGTGGTGATAATGATGGTGATGATGATGGTAATGATGATGATAATGATGGTGATAATGATGATGATGATGATGGTAATGATGATGTTACTGATGAAAATGATGATGATGGTAATGATGGTGTTTATGGTAATGGTAGTGATGACAATGATGCTGATGGAGATGATGATAATCATGATGATGATTATAGTGATGATGATGATGAAGGTAATGATGATAATGATGGTAATGATAATGACGATGATGGATGTAATAGTGATGATAATGGATGATCATGATGATGGAAATGATGATGATGTTGTTAGTAATGATGATGATGATAATTATGATGGAAGTGATGATGATAATGGTAATGATGGTGATGATGATAATGGTAATGATGATAATTATCATAAGGATAATAATGATGATAACGATGATGATAATTATGATGGTAATTATTATAATGATGGTATTGATGATGATGATAATGCTGATAATGATGGTAATGATGACGATGATGAGATTGTTCATGATATGATAATAATGGTAGTTATTTAGATGATGATAATAATGCTGATAATGATGATGACGGTGATTATAATGATGAAGGTAATGATGATTATAATCATGATAATGCCGATGATGCTGGAGGTAATGATGCTGATGCTGATAGTGATGATAATACTGATAATGTTGATGATGTTAATGATGATATTTGCAGTGATGCTGATAATTATGATAATGATGGCAATACTGATAATAATTTTGACGATAATGATGCTGGTAATGATGATAATGCTGATAACGTAGAAGAAAAAAACCAATATCAAATTGTGATTTATAGACTACATTACGACATGTAACCAGGATAATCATGTTAAAATTATCAAAATATTAGAGGATATCAACATAAATTACAAAGATCTGACTGTAATAAAAATCATGTATTTGCAACAAACAGCAGCTGTAACAGTCGACAGCCAAACAGGAATATTTCAGCAGATAAGAGATGAAGTTATGCAGGGATGTGTACTTTTGTCTGATTTGTTCAATCTGTGAAAAAAGATAAAAATGTGACTAGATCGCTTGGAGACATGCAAGAGAAATCCGTTGGTAGACATAATATAGACAATCTTGGATACGCTAATGAAAGTCTTAATAGCAAAAATAAAAAAAACAACAAAAACGAAAACCGAGAAAATGCTACATACAATAACTGAGAAAGTAAACAAATTCAGGGCTTAACCTAAATAACAGGAAGACAGAAGTAATAGCCAGTTCGAAGAAAAAGTCTTCACCAGAATGTTACAACAAAATAAACAGATGAGCTTTTTTTTATTTTTTTCCTTAACCAGCGACACTTGGGATTTCAGCCCTTCGGCCCAATGACATGTCATTGCGCGGCTGGGGAGCCTGTGGACTTTCCATCCAACCCGGTCAGGAGCTTCGCTTCTTCCCATCCACAGAGGGTTTATCTCAGGAGCCGTTCAGGTTATTCAGTCAAAATCCCGGTCGTTAACACTCCTTCAAATACTGACGCCCGGGCTTGAATCTTGAACACCTGATCGCCAGCGCAACATTGTAACCATTACACCAGCGCGGCTCCCACAGATGAGCTTTAAAACAGGCCAGTACATTCAAATACCACGAAACGTTGTTTACAATATACGGAAGATTTCATTTCAGCGGTGGAAAGTAAAATGGCAAAGTAAAACCATCAGTTCATCCAATTAAAAGCGTTGTATGCAACAGTTCATTGTAAATTAATTTAAGAAAGAGTTTTTTTTTTCAACTACGTAGAGCAGATAGTAAGAATGGAAGGGAGTCATTGGTATTGAATTCAACAAATAAGAAGCACTCTGGAGGTCACAGTGATGTGGTTACCCATAATAATGTTAAGAATACCTCGAGCAGTTTTAAAAAAGTAAATAGGATGTAATGGAAAAGGCTAGTGCGTAGAGGAAGCTCACTTCTCAAATTAGGTGGCACAGCCCGGTTCCTTTCGCCGTGTTATTTGAAGAAGAAAACTTGAATATACAGCATTGTGAAAGCAGTTGGCGGAAACAAGAACAGATGGACGGCACAGGAAGAATATACCGGCCAATTTAACATAGTGGCATGGACAGACATCAATAACAAAACTGCTCTAAGGACAATCAATTGTTGAGAGACATGATCATCGCCGCCTGTCGGCATGGCACTTGATGAAGTTGATGTCTGATTTACAGACGGACATGGTCTGTCAAAAACATGGTGACAAGCCTTTTCGTTAACTTGATTTTAAAAAACCGATTATACATAAAAGAATAAATAAACAGTAGATAGACAGACAGACAGAGAGACAGACAAGATACAGACAGATAGATAGACAGATAGATAGAACGGCCTATGTTCTGTCCCATAGTGGCAGTTGCCGTTAAATATTGAACTAATTACATTCTACATAGTAATATGTTCTTCCATCTGTTTCTCTTGTAAGATATGCGAAATGTTAAAGAACTCGACAACAAGAAGAACATTTGACCAAGAACAAAAGAACCCGTACCTGGTCAACGGAGATGATTGGGTGGGTTACGAGGACAAAGAAAGTCTTGGAATAAAGGTGAGCATAAAGACAGCAGCGTATGATCATGTCATGTAATGTTCACAAATATAATGTCAAGTAATGTAATGTTTCCGAATTAAATATCACGTAATGTAATGTTTCCGAGTTTAATATCAAGTAATGTACGATCATCATCATCATCCCAACCCGTAACACGTCACTGGTCGTAGGGGTGCCATGGTGAAAGCATCAGCAAACAGGGCCCTCCACAGCTCTCTATCCTCAGCAATGCGTACAAGCGTAGCCCTGTCCATTCTTTGATGTTATCAGCCCAGGATTTTCTTTGCCTTCCTCTTCTCCGTTTACCTTCGACTGTTCCCTGGAGAATCGTTTTCTAAAGGGAGTCATGACGAGTTACATGCCCAAACCAGGCAAGCTTTCGACGTTTCACTAGTAACAAAAGTGGTTCTTGGTGGCCTGCATACGTGTTTATTTTCTCTCTAACATACACATTTGTTTTGCGCTCTTTAAAGCAAATGCGCAACATTTTTCTATAACATTTATACTCAAAAGCCTGAATCCTTCGCTCCGTATCTGCAGTGAGTGTCCAGCCCTCACACCCATACAAGAGAATAGATAATACAAGTGATGTGTATTATTTGATCTTCACAGGAAAACTGATGTTAATTTTACAGATTACATTCAGCCTTTTCATGGACGCTGACGCCATCTGTAACAGAATGGAGCGGCCCCTATCGATCTTGTTTCACTCCAGCAGTATCGGTACATTTGTGGTACTGATTTTTTAATGTGCTCTCAATGGTCGCACTTTTAGTTCTTTCTTTCTTTCTTCGTTAAATTTCTACTAAGTAGCAGATATTCTAGTATTGCCGAATTGCTTGACACTCCCTGTCGGTGATAATAATCACATTTGCTTGACGCTACCCAGATTTGCTGAGATAATTACTCGCAATCGCAAGGGAACGGCTCAGCTTGGCTAAGATTAGCACAAGATTTCGTGTACGTGGCGGAAACGTATGACATAAGCGTTTCCTGTTCTACTTATTATGACAAGAGTACTTTCTGATAAAGTAATGATGGTTACATTTTGAACACGCTGTTGTATGAGTTTACCGACCTGTCTGTAAGTTTGCACACAATGGCATCGGGCATCTTATTACCATATATGGGAGAGTTGGTCTCTGCCTTACGTTAAAAATTATCCGATGTCGAAATACTTTGAAATTACCCCATAACCTGCCTGTTTGAATACGATTGGAGTTTTTGATAGCTCATAACAAACGAAGGCATGGGAAGGCAGGGAATATAATCTGAACATTTTCTCAAGCTATTTCACTTGGGAAATCGCTTGCCAAGACACCAGACTGCTACAGTGAAGAATTAGAATTAGGATTCCTGCTAAATTAACGGACACCTTTTATTGGAGTATTTATCAGGACTTGCAATATAGCCCAGGAAATTTCTAACAATTTAAATAAGGAAACCGGGACTGAAGAAACTGAAGAACCACACACGAAGTCAGAGAGGGATCTTATTAAATTAACGACACCCCAGACGCGTATAAGAGGCCAATTCAAGTCTCTTTTATTCATCTGAGCAAAACGTCTGTGAGTCAGGATTGGCTTATTGGTGGTACCGGCAGAAAGTACCATCTCTGGAACAAGAAGGGAACCGTGGTCTACGCTTTAAGACGAAGGACCCACATGGTAGACTCTCCTTGACATTTCTGGGAAACGAACTACCCCCGACAACCTTGATCAGAGACGAGCGTGAGCAGAGTGAAAAGAACCAACCCATAAGAAGGAGCAGATCCGTCATTGGCAGCTAAGTTCAAATATATGCTGCCACTTGAACTTCAGGTAACATCTCACATTCTATAAAGACTGTGATGATAACTTTTCTTGATCCATAACTATTCACATTATTTTCCAACTGTTAAAATCTAAAGTGATTATTAAATTTTGTTATTTGTAATGTTACAAATTTAACTTCGATTTAATCATTTTAAAGCTACTGCATGTGTGTCTCAGTCAAATTACTACACACACTCTAACGAGAGCTATACTATAATAAAAGAATTCCACTGAGGAAATCAGTGGTGGGGGCTGTCACGTAGGTCTTTGTGTCATTAAATTACCTACATCTTCTTCCTATTCTCTCACCCGCATCCTTTATTTTATTATCTTTCCTTACTTGTTTTTTCCTGTATTTTTCGCATCACTTGTTTTGCGAATAATATTTTCTTCAGTATCCTCAAACTTTACCTTGTGTTTTTCTCATACTGGGATACGTAATTCTATTACTTAGATGTCAGTCAGACGAGAAGGGCAATTAAGTTGCGGCTATCTCAGACATCGAGCCGACTTGGGTCTGCACCTTCAGATAACACGACACTCCTGAGCTAGATTCTCGACGTAAACGCGTGAGAATGCTAGGAGAGAGCCGACATCCGTCTGCATTTTCACCGGTCAACAAGTAGTTGCATCGGCCGAACGCTTAAGCAGGAGCGAATATTTACACCTTATAGTCGCAGTTTCAGACAGCTGTCGTCTGGAAATCCCAGCTGACACGGCTCACTGTTGGCCCGGTCAGCGTGAGGTGCGAAGTAGTATAAGTGTCAGTTATGTAAGACGTCTAGTAATGGTAATGTTAAACGTAAGGTGTTTTACACGGAAAAGGGGAGATGATTTCGGAGTTTGAGAAAATGTGGGATTGTTTGCCCCTGTTTTCAAATATCCACCCAGGAGCTGAAATTTGATTTCATTTCAGTTTTCAACATCTTCAGTAGACGGAAACACGCGTGCTAGCGAATGAAGCTTGTATAGCGAATTTCATAGTTCTCGTCAGATTTGTGACGAGCTTCTAAATACCTATCTAGTGAATTATCCTAGTCGTGGTGTTACCGTAGTGCTGTGGTGAGATTAATAAAATAGATATCTAGTATTTTGGAAAGTGGTTAAAGCGTTAAATCGCTCGATTCATTTTAACTAGTTTCTTTTGAACAGAGTGCTTAATTTATAGTTTGTTATATTCTCTAAGTCGACAAGTTACAGTGGAAATACATAATAAATTATATCTTTAGCTTACTAAACTAGTAGCTATAAGGAATTTAATTTAACGGCTAATACTCAGTCGAAACTGTTTAATAATAAACTTATAAATGCTAGACGCGACATCAGTGAGTAGTGACGGAATACGCACCATATTCTTAATTCCTGATGATCGATTTTATATAACTTATTTCACCGGAAGTTTAAATTATAAGTCAAGCGGTCGGCTTGCTATTTAAAATGTAAGTTATATTGAGTACATAATATGTAAATGATTATATGTGCTTTTCCTTTTATACAGTGAAATACTGGGGTGACCCGAACTTTACCGGCATTTAGTAAAGAGACATATTTGCGTGAAGCATAGACAGTTCCTATCTTTAACCAAGTGGGTTTGTTTGTTTCAAGTAACACGGGTCTGACAGTGCATATGCCATCAGAGAGAGACAGTAATAGCAATCCCACTAACGGTTTCTAAAGACTAGAAATATATATTGGGCTTTTGAGCCAGTTCATATTGCTCTACAAATTTAAATGTAAATGCTGCCTGGCGGCGTGAATATTACAATCAAAACATTAACATTTCCCGACATTTATTTTCGTCGAAAGAGGGAATAGTGAAACAAGGCTATCTGTTGAAAGAAGTTGTCCACTGGTCATCTTTCCAAATTAAGGGAATCCTCGTGTTTCTGAACTCTGTGTGCCCGTTTAAACTTGCTTATCAAACCTGATTCAAGTGACACTAACAATAAATCTAAAATGTAACTGGTGAAGTGAACGCTCCCCGAAAACAGTGGAATAAACCTGTAATTGTAGAGCTGAGATTTGCTTTATCCAAAGAATACAGATTCACTGTAGAGAAGTGTCCTACGGTTGCGCCAGACGGTGAACAACATCAAGTTTTTTTGATAGGTAAGAACGTGTGCCAGGGATCCCTGATGAATGAACCGTGTGAAAGTGACGGAAGGATGTTCGTTAGTTAATACACTCGCTTGTTGTATTAATTGATCCTTTAGAATAGATACTGCTGTCAAAGTCAGTCTATACCTTCTAAGGGGGACCATATTAGACCCTAACCATATGTATTTGTGACTCTTTGGGCCATCATCTGTCTCATAACGGGGCTGTGGGCTAAACCTAGAGTTAAAATCATAACGGGTCTATCATCCGGGTAGAAATTCATTTTGATTTTTTATGTCTATATGTATGCTTCCTTTATGTATTTTTTGGTGTTGTGAGAGATTTTGATATGATAATTAAAATATCTCTCTTGAACAAAAAAATCAGTGCGTTGGTCAGCTCGATCCCAATTATCTGTATAATCATTGTTATAGATTTTTCCAAGTCTGTGTGTTTACCTGTCGTCACTTGTATGTGCGGGTCCGTGAGTAGATAGAATTATATGTAATATGTATGTGGCTTAGACTGTCGGACTCTGAAAAAAACCGTCGTAGAGGATAGGTGAGAGAGAGAGAAGAATTCTTTTCGCTTTCAGCGACAGCCTCTATACCACAGTCTATCATCTCACCTGTGTGGAAATTCTATTGTTTTTTTACTAATTCTCGCGGAGCCAATCACCTATTCAAACCTATTCAGAAGGGACCAAACCCAAGTCTTAATTCTCCTATCCAAAATCTACGACAAATGGTCGCTCGTTACCGGGAATTGAACCCAAAATCCTAAGGCGATACGACAAATGTGGTCTCGCCCGACGGATTTTTGAACTTAGAATAGGAAGACGAGTACGACAAACGTGGACTCGTCTATCTGGATTTTGTACTTAAGATTCTTTATTCTGAAATAGAGTAAGAGTGTGATGTCTTGTGAGTTGTTATATCTTTAAATAATTTATCCCCTAGACTAACGATCTGTTTACGGGCGTGCTGACCACACAAACTGATAAGTTTTTTTCCACAGCATTAAGAAGCATTATACATTTGGTTTACAGGTTGATTTTGTCGGAATACATGTTAATTAATGATTTTGTAATACTAAACGCTGGTAAAGTTTTGTGAGTGTATAACATTCACAAGGGTTCTGAAGCAGGTAGGTGTTTGAGCAAAGCTAAGGAGTGCGTTTCGGACTATTCGTCCAGATTAATTGCCTCCCTCACCCTAACTGTCTTCAGGGGTAAACTTATAGTGGATTTTAAAATTAAGGGATTATTTTTCTCTTTAATTTTTGCTATAATCATTGTGTTTTCCACTGTAGCAACTTATTTTTCAGGGATTAATCTTAACTACCATTTAGTTGGCGTAGTCGTGTTTTGCATTAGGTGCTTTATTGCCGATTAATAGCAGCGATAGTTAGAATTTTATTTTTGGAGGAGGTATCCCAGGGTTAAATATATCATCTTTTGATTTTTTGGTAATTTTTTTCTCGTAAGTGGTAGGAACCAGTGTACCCTTATTCTTATCGTTTTCTCGTCTACGTCTCAGCCACTGATTTAATATTGCAGAAAGGGCGAAACTGAGACAACTCCTCAGAGAGGAAGCGAGACAAGAGGGACTGGACGGCGACGAAGCGAAAGCTTTCGTCAGGGACGAACTGGAGAGATATGATGCGGAGCAGAAGGAAAAAGCAGCGGAGAGGAAGGAAGAAGCAGACCGTGTATTACAGCAGAAGAAGATGGACGAGGAAATGGAAATTCGCAGGATGCAGCATGAGGAAAGAGAGAAGGAGAGACAGCATGAGGAAAGAGAGAAGGAGAGACAGCTTGAGGAAAAAGAGAAACAGAGACAGCATGAGTTGGCTCTTAAAACACTAGAATTCCAAAGTCGTGGTGCTGCCTCTACCTCCAGCAATGGAGAGTCTTCTCCGCATTCCTCCTTAACTGATCCTTCTAATACTCAATCTACTCATCTCACTGCTATGTCTTTTCCGCTAGAATCTTTCCCTTGTCCAAATGAGAAGATTGACACTTGGCTAGAAAAATTTGAGAAAATTGCAACTCTGTACGGTTTAGAGAGGTCACGTTGGAACATGAAGCTTTCCCAGGCTTTGAAAAGTTCTGCTTACGATGTGTATGCAAAACTGGAGAGCAGCCAACAAGACAACTATGATCTGTTGAAGAAAGCGTTACTGGAGCGCTTTGAAATGAACGCTCGCAAATTTTTGCAACTGTTTCGCAACAGCCGGAAAGAGAATTCTGAAACTTTTCAGCAGTTCTCGTCTCGTTTGAAGGGTTATCTGACAAAGTGCCTAGAGCTTTCACAGCTCCCCTCTACCTACGAAGGTCTTGAGGAATTTGTTTTAACAGAACAAATAAAGAACACATTGTCTGCAGATACCCGGAGATTTCTAGCTGAGCAGGGAGCAGAAAAACTTGAAGACATCTTAGAGAAGTCTGAGCGTTACCATAATGCGCTGGCTGAACTACCGGCCACAAAGCGGAAACCGACAGAGGAGCATTTTCGAAAAAATAATCTAGAGCAATCTTCTCAGGCTTTTAATCAAAATAACCACAGAGATACTGGACCTCAAAATCCCCCTCCTGAAAAATCCAAGTTCTACAAGAACAAGTACCCCAACCACCCCAAACAGTCTGATCAACCCGACCGCCCTACATGGCAGCGTGGCCAGAAAGGTCAAGGTGGCAAAGGGAGAACCCCTGAGCACGGGACATATGATCAGACCGAGCACACCGAGCCGAAACGCATCGGATGCTTATTAACAGTCTCGCAAGGTGGAATTATTGACAGTGATTCCCAACCTGTTGGGGATAGACCCTCAACGCGAGGTATTGTTATTTTGAACGGTTCTCAAACTTCTTGCTTATTTGACACGGGGCTTTCTTATGATTGCATTGTTGCCAGAAACCTGGTCAAACCCGGTCAAGAGACAGCAGAGACCGTCCAACTTTGTGGAGTTCGTAAGAGTGATGCACCTACAGCGCTTCCCATCGCATTGGTGGAGATACACTCTGATTTTGTCAGAGGTGTGATCAAAGCGGCTGTTATGGATGATCCCATCTACCCAGTCATACTTGGCGGGAGATACGTGTGTATTGGGAAACCGGAAGAGCCGATTGTGGCAGCAGTAACTACAAGAGGGCAAACCAAGAAGGAACGGGAGCCTGCGCCAAATTTGTTACCTATGGAACTTAAAGAAGCGCAATACAAGGACCCTACTTTGGCACCCTGCTTTAGGAAACTGCCCATGGCTAAGGAACCCAAACAGCACGGGGACATTTTTTCTGTGGATGGCGTACTCTATCGGAGAACGGGCAAGCCTGACCAAGGTTACAACCAGCTCCTAGTACCGAAACAGTACAGAAGCCAAATCCTAGAAATGGGGCACTCTCTTCCCTTCAGCGGACATATGGGACAGAACGCCACAAACCAACGTATAACCACTCATTATTGGTGGCCAGGAGTAAATACTGATATTATCAGATATGTAAAATCCTGTGCCCAGTGCCAACGTGTACCACCCAAGCAACGGACACCCCCAGTCCACATGGGTGAAATGCCAATAATGGGAACACCATTCGAACGGGTTGTGATCGACATTTTAGGGCCTTTCGACAGGACTAAAAGAAGGAACAGGTTCATCCTGACCTTAGTCGATACATGCACTTTATGGGCAGAAGCTATCCCGCTAACATGCGCAGATGCCAAGCATGTCGCAGAAGCCCTCGTGCAGATTTTCACTCGGTTGGGATTCCCTCAGCAAGTGTTGACGGATAACGGATCTCCATACCGAAACCTGTTGATGGATGAGATCGTTAAGATCTTGAGGACCCAACACATCCACACTAGGCCATATACTCCGGCCGGAAATGGGCTCTTGGAACGTGCTAATGGAAACCTCAACATGATGCTAAGTAAGCTGGCAGAAGTGAAACCTGAAGATTGGGATCTCTGCATTCCTGCAGCATTATTTGGCTACAGAGAATCTCCTCATACTTCCACAGGATTTCCGCCAGCTACGCTTCTATTCGGCAGACCTATTAAGGGCCCGCTTGAAGCCTTACTTCAGTCACTGACAGACGAGAAGGCGGATGAGACAGTTGTCTCAGCAAGTAAATATGTGTCGGTTTTAAAGGAAAGGTTGAAACTAGGGTGCGACCTAGCAACGACTAACTTTAAGCGAGCACGCAGAAAGCACGCTAACCGATACAGGAAAGTCGCGAAAGAGAGAGAACTGGAAGCAGGAGAGAAAGTTTTGGTGTTACTCCCTACCGAGAACAACCAACTGAAGATCGGATGGCAAAGGCCGTTTACCGTTCTGAAAAAGATTTCTAAGGCTAACTACCAGATATCTATTCAAGGAATGGAGAAGGTTTTCCATTTAAATCTCTTAAAGAGATACTTGGAAAGACCAGTGCCGACCTCCGACCATCTCCTGACGATCGCCAAAACTGACGAAGATGACGATAGTGGCAGGGATATTCCACCGCTACCACAGGAAATCTTTCAAAAATGTCAGAAGCGGCGACGCTCTTTCAAGCGCGCATGGGAGACATTCCAGAGAAAGGAAACTTTGGGGAGTAAACTTGAGTAGCAATTGGAGAGAGATGGAGGGGGAAGATAAGAGGGAAGAAGACAGACACCCCGAAGCTACGGTTATAGGAAATTTAATTCCATAACGTAGACATGGAGTGCTTCCATATCTTAAAGGGGGGACGTCCTGTCACGTAGGTCTTTGTGTCATTAAATTACCTACATCTTCTTCCTATTATCTCACCCGCATCCTTTATTTTATTATCTTTCCTTACTTGTTTTTTCCTGTATTTTTTGCATCACTTGTTTTGCGAATAATATTTTCTTCAGTATCCTCAAACTTTACCTTGTGTTTTTCTCATACTGGGATACGTAATTTTATTACTTAGATGTCAGTCAGACGAGAAGGGCAATTAAGTTGCGGCTATCTCAGACATCGAGCCGACTTGGGTCTGCACCTTCAGATGACACGACACTCCTGAGCTAGATTCTCGACGTAAACGCGTGAGAATGCTAGGAAAGAGCCGACATCCGTCTGCATTTTCACCGGTCAACAAGTAGTTGCATCGGCCGAACGCTTAAGCAGGAGCGAATATTTACACCTTATAGTCGCAGTTTCAGACAGCTGTCGTCTGGAAATCCCAGCTGACACGGCTCACTGTTGGCCCGATCAGCGTGAGGTGCGAAGTAGTATAAGTGTCAGTTATGTAAGACGTCTAGTAATGGTAATGTTAAACGTAAGGTGTTTTACACGGAAAAGGGGAGATGATTTCGGAGTTTGAGAAAATGTGGGATTGTTTGCTCCTGTTTTCAAATATCCACCCAGGAGCTGAAATTTGATTTCATTTCAGTCCTCAACATCTTCAGTAGACGGAAACACGCGTGCTAGCGAATGAAGCTTGTATAGCGAATTTCATAGTTCTCGTCAGATTTGTGACGAGCTTCTAAATACCTATCTAGTGAATTATCCTAGTCGTGGTGTTACCGTAGTGCTGTGGTGAGATTAATAAAATAGATATCTAGTATTTTGGAAAGTGGTTAAAGCGTTAAATCGCTCATTTCATTTTAACTAGTTTCTTTTGAACAGAGTGCTTAATTTATAGTTTGTTATATTCTCTAAGTCGACGAGTTACAGTGGAAATACATAATAAATTATATCTTTAGCTTACTAAACTAGTAGCTATAAGGAATTTAATTTAACGGCTAATACTCAGTCGAAACTGTTTAATAACAAACTTATAAATGCTAGACGCGACATCAGTGAGTAGTGACGGAATACGCACCATATTCCTAATTCCTGATGATCGATTTTATATAACTTATTTCACCGGAAGTTTAAATTATAAGTCAAGCGGTCGGCTTGCTATTTAAAATGTAAGTTATATTGAGTACATAATATGTAAATGATTATATGTGCTTTTCCTTTTATACAGTGAAATACTGGGGTGACCCGAACTTTACCGGCACTTAGTAAAGAGACATATTTGTGTGAAGCATAGACAGTTCCTATCTTTAACCACGTGGGTTTGTTTATTTCAAGTAACACGGGTCTGACAGTGCATATGCCATCAGAGAGAGACAGTAATAGCAATCCCACTAACGGTTTCTAAAGACTAGAAATATATATTGGGCTTTTGAGCCAGTTCATATTGCTCCACAAATTTAAATGTACATGCTGCCTGGCGGCGTGAATATTACAATCAAAACATTAACATTTCCCGACATTTATTTTCGTCGAAAGAGGGAATAGTGAAACAAGGCTATCTGTTGAAAGAAGTTGTCCACTGGTCATCTTTCCAAATTAAGGGAATCCTCGTGTTTCTGAACTCTGTGTGCCCGTTTAAACTTGCTTATCAAACCTGATTCAAGTGACATTAACAGTAAATCTAAAATGTAACTGGTGAAGTGAACGCTCCCCGAAAACAGTGGAATAAACCTGTAATTGTAGAGCTGGGATTCGCTTTATCCAAAGAATACAGATTCACTGTAGAGAAGTGTCCTACGGTTGCGCCAGACGGTGAACAACATCAAGTTTTTTTGATAGGTAAGAACGTGTGCCAGGGATCCCTGATGAATGAACCGAGTGAAAGTGACGGAAGGATGTTCGTTAGTTAATACACTCGCTTGTTGTATTAATTGATCCTTTAGAATAGATACTGCTGTCAAAGTCAGTCTATACCTTCTAAGGGGGACCATATTAGACCCTAACCATATGTATTTGTGACTCTTTGGGCCATCATCTGTCTCATAACGGGGCTGTTGGCTAAACCTAGAGTTAATATCATAACGGGTCTATCATCCGGGTAGAAATTCATTTTGATTTTTTATGTCTATATGTATGCTTCCTTTATGTATTTTTTGGTGTTGTGAGAGATTTTGATATGATAATTAAAATATCTCTCTTGAACAAAAAAAATCAGTGCGTTGGTCAGCTCGATCCCAATTATCTGTATAATCATTGTTATAGATTTTTCCAAGTCTGTGTGTTTACCTGTCGTCACGTGTATGTGCGGGTCCGTGAGTAGATAGAATTATATGTAATATTTATGTGGCTTAGACTGTCGGACTCTGTAAAGAACCGTCGTAGAGGATAGGTGAGAGAGAGAAGAATTCTTTTCGCTTTCAGCGACAGCCTCTATACCACAGTCTATCATCTCACCTGTGTGGAAATTCTATTGTTTTTTTTAATAATTCTCGCGGAGCCAATCACCTATTCAAACCTATTCAGAAGGGACCAAACCCAAGTCTTAATTCTCCTATCCAAAATCTACGACAGGTACTTAAACGATCTGAAAGTAATAAGTGCTTAAATCCTTCACAAAAGCGTTGGCAGAATTACAGAGTTAACATACTGAGCAAAAACAGTATTGTTCTCGCTTATTCTGCATACCTTGTGAAGACTCCCTTTGTAATAGAAGTGTCATCACCCTTCTATCTACATCTCTGCCAAGAGTAATCTTGTGCGAAGGTAGATACCTTTGAAACCCATATTACATATTCTTGAGTTTTGGCCACTGTTGGACCACTACTGCAAAGCAGGGGAGGCAATACTGTCACACCATCTCAAGTTTTGTCTTGATTTCTTTACTTGATCTTCCATCGCTACATATAGTGGGCCCCAGATATTTAAAAGTGTTCACTTCTTCTAACTTTTGCCCATTTAACGTAATGTTGGTCGGAACATGTTTCTATGGCTATTCACCAATATCTTGCTTTTTTCTATATTAATTTCCATCTCATACGTTCTTGAAGGATGTTGAGAATACCCTGGACAGAAAAAAAGACCAACAGAGAAGTACTGCACTCACTAAACGTACAGGAACATTGGCTCCTAAATACCATCGCAATAAGGAAGCTGAAATTTTTCGGTCATATAAAAAGACATAATAGTCTGGAAAAAACAGTGATGGAAGGCATGGTCCCTGGAAAAAGGGGAAGGGGTCGACCTAGACGACGGTGGACCCAGGACATCACAGAGAGTCTGAACTTGTCTTTGGCTGATGCAGGTCGACTTGCCCAGAATCGTGATGCGTTCGGAGCAGCTGTAATGGAGACGAAGTTCTGGAAAGAATACGTCACATGATGATGATGACGTTCTTGTTAGATTCTCCAGTCTAGACATGAGGTCATGAAGTTCTGATTCTGTTCCAACTATAAGATAGATATCATCAGCAAAACGTAGATTGCAAAGATGTCGACCTCCAATCAATATGGTTGTTTTATAATCGTAGAGAGCCTCCTGCATAATATGTTCTAGATATGTATTAAAAAGCACTTGGGACAGGATACATCCCAGCCGAGCTCCTACAGTTCTTTTGAAAAATTCTCCAATGTCATTGCTT
The DNA here is from genome assembly GCA_024509875.1 of Oreohelix idahoensis. NCBI lineage: Eukaryota > Metazoa > Mollusca > Gastropoda > Stylommatophora > Oreohelicidae > Oreohelix > Oreohelix idahoensis. Next base: position 286,067 of record JAMPIV010015633.1, read on the forward strand.
GCAAAAACAGCACTGCTTGCGTCCTTGTATAGTGCTTCAATGATATCTTTGATGTTGGTATTAAAATTTAATTTTCTCATTATTTGCCATAAGCCTTCATGCCAGACTCGATCGAAGGCTTTTGTGAAATCGATGAAGTTATGGTATAAATCGCGTTGATGCTGGAGATGTTTTTCGATCAATAATCTAATATTAAAGATTTGTTCTGAGGTACTTCTTTTTGGTCTAAGGCCAGCCTGTTCATCGGACAAGATTTCTTATGATTTCTGTTTTATTCTGTTTTATTCTGTTCAAAAGTATCCTTAACATCACTTTACTTGGATGACTAATAAGGCTAATGGTTCTGTAATTATTGCACATCTTTAGATGTCCTTTCTTTATAAGAGGTATTACTAATGACTGCGCCCACTCTTTTTGTCATCTTTTATTACCCAATATCTTCTGGCAAATTGTTGTCATAATTTTTACTATATCTGGTCCTCCATATTTCAAGAGCTCTCCTGGGATATTATCCACACCCGGTGACTACCCTCCTTTCGGCGAATATATAGCCTCTTCCACTTCTTCCCGTAATATTGCTGCATATACGAGTTCCCTGTTTTCCCACTTAATGTTGTTTAATATGCTATAGTCAGGGTCGAGTTTGCATTTATATAATTCTTTACAATATTCTGTCCACTTTCTCATTACAGCTGTTTCTTCATTGAGCAGAGCTCCATTGCTCTCCTCTATGGCAGATACCCTGGGCTGTTGGGGTTTTGATAGTCTTCTTAATGTGTCTAAAGCTACCTTGCTGTTACCTTTTATTAGCCCCGTATTAATGTACTCACATTGATCAGTTACCAATTTTTCTTTGGCCTGTTTCATTTTATTTCTAATATTTTTATTCATCATGCTGTATTACCATGCTGCTTCAGGAACCTCTTTCGTAACCTTTTTCATTTCCCGCCGTGAATCACGTAACTTCAGAATGTCATCTGTAACCCATGGTTTGTTTATTTTCTTTCTTTTACTATGTATTTCTGTTGCTGATTCAGTGAGCACGTCTTTCATGTTCTCTGTGATTAAGTTGATATCTTCTTCCAGAAAGTTGAGAGCTGCAAATTTTCCTCCAACAGTTGCCTCAAAGATTCCCGCGATTTTTGGATCTTTCAGTTTATCTAAATTGAATCTTATTCAAGAACATCTGCTTTGATTATAATTCTTTTTGAGTTTAAGCTTGAGCGTCATCAATACCATGTCGTGATCACTACCAATGTCGGCGCCAGGAAAAGTCCTAGACTTGGCTTTATTAATACTGGACTTGAATCTTTTGGATACAAGAATAAAATCAATTTGGCCATGTATCTCAGTTTTCGGGGCATGCCACGTTGTTCTTCTTGATAACCTATGAGGAAATAGTGTATTTGCAAGGGTTAGTTTATAGTTGCTGGCAAATTCTAGTAGCCTTAGTCCTCGATCGTTGGTTTCTCCTGTCCCAAATTTCCCCACCGTGCCAGCCCACTGACCGTATGTATCTGGCACTATTTTCGCATTCCAATCACCTAGCACGATGAGAAGATCTTTCTTTGGAATTTTCTTAATTGTTTCATCCAGATTTTCATAAAAAGAATCAATTGCATCATCCTCATAGTCAGTAGTGGGGGCATATACCTGTATGATGGACATGTTCTTGGGATGTGCTGCAATACGCATGGTGATAAGCCTGCTATTTACTGGGGTGCAGCTGATGACAGAGTTCAATCTATCTTTATGTACAATAAAACTTACCCCATGCTGATGTTTGGACTCATCTCCACTAAAACAAATTTTGTTACCATCATCCGTTATTGATTCACCTAATCCTGTCCATCTGACTTCTGCTAGGCTCAGGATGTCCCACGAGTATCTAACAAGTTCATGTGTTAGTTCTCTGACTTTTCCACACGCATATAGCGTGCGTACATTCCAAGTTCCAACTACAAAACTTTCTCTAGAAAGTTTCAAAACAGGTGTTTGTACCCCATTCGCTGACTTAACACTCTCAAGGGGCAATGAGAGCGCGGTTGTTGTTAATCTGCGCATCGGCCGGTCCGGCATAATATTACTGAGTTGACTTTCTATCATAGCGTTTCAGTGGGCAAGAGGTTTGTTTGGCGGTGCCCATCTCTTCTCCAAGTATCCTTGCAGGTACATACAAAAATGTACCTGGAGCAATCTGGGTTTAGGGCGCTAGACACTCGCCCTTCGCCTGTTAGTATTAAACGGTGCCTCCACAAGAAGGCCAGGAGCTGGACTTTTGTTGTCAGAGGCTATGTGTTACGCACGCCTTAGGAGCATTTGGTCAGTTATTGAGAGCTCGTCATCAATTCCACTCTTGGCTATGATAACAATTGGTTCCAATGTACAATGGTGAACGGCAATGATTGGGTGGGTTGTGAGGACAAGGAAAGCCTTGCAATAAAGGTGAGCATGGAGAAAGGAACATAAGATCATGTAATGTAATGTTTCCAAATGCAATGTCAAGTAAAGTACCATGGTGAGCAGCAATAATTGGGTGGGTTGTGAGGTACATCTTGGTGTACATTGAACCTGATTAGACGAACATAATGTTATGTAATGTACCTGAGTGTTAATGAACTTTCTCTGTACCACATATAAGGGGCAACTTTGAAGCAGATGTTCGGCAGTCATTTTATCAGTGCCACAGTTACACTGATCGGTAGTTGATATATTCAGCTTGTTGAATAGATGGTATCTCAATCTGTTGTGGCCATTGCGGAGTCTGAAGATTACCACTTGTTCTCTTCTGTGGAGACAGATATGAAAGGGGTATGAAGACAACTTGGAAAGATCCTGAGCTGGTGGCACCGGACAGGAAGGCGTGGCATATATTTGCTGAATGAATATGCTCCTTGTATAGCGCCACCATAATGATGATGATGGCAAAGATGATATTAGAATTGAATTTAATGTAGTGTATTTGAATGTAAAATAGTGTAATGAATAATGCACATGATCAATGGAGACGTTAGGTTTGGTAGGAGGACAAGGGTAGTTTTGGGAAAGAAAAGTGAGCCTGTTGAGATGAATGTAATGTAAAGTAATCTAGTGTATCCAAATGTAATGTAATATAAGAGATGTAATGGAAAACGGTCCGTTTAGATTGAGTGGTTGATTACGGGGGCAAGGAAAGTAATGGAATGAAGATTAATGTCTCGTGGTGTTGATATCTCTTGAAAAAATTACAATAGTTCCTGAACCTATACTGTCAGGTGGGTTGCCCAAATATGGCCCCAGTCCAGCCTATATATCGAATAATAATTACAAGGTGGACGCCAAATTTGGTGGTTTAATTTTCCCTGGATGAAACAAGTGTCACCGCGAATAGTTACTGAAGCAAGACGTGCTCTGGACGTTCACAGTTGCAAACGGAGAAAAATAATTCCAGTATTGCGAAGCATCTGGTTGCTAAGATAAATGTTACAATATGTAAAAATGATGATGATGGTAAATCCTATCGGCTGGCTCTATGGTGAGTGCCGATTTTGAAACAGCGTAGTTTTCTGGATCACTCCGTTGCTACGGTTGTCAAACGTCAGGAATATATGTTCTTTCGTATGACCAGTGGGCTGGAAAAATGGAATAAATAATTCTGGGTAAGGTACAGTCCAGTTACGATTTAATATTAATGTTTATTTGTCTCATGGGCCCAACCGGTTTACGACGGAACTTGGGACTTGTAAGCCATGAAGAAGACACCATTAATCCTTCACTAAATGAAGAAAGAGGACCGAACTAGCCCAAAAAATCGAGGACCCAAAAATAAGAACACGACCGCTGGCCGCTGGCTTTTTGATCATGTACTTTATCAGGAAGAAAAGAACATTTATGAAGAAAATATGCTACTATCCTATCCACACGTACGTTTTCCGCTATGGCATGTCGTGAAAAAGGGTATGCGTCCTCCCCCGTTATTGCCCGCGAGAAAATGAACAGCGCACAAAGTCAATTATTATTTAATTTATCCATACGCGCACTTTAACAAATATCGCCTGTCATTACTAGCTATAGATTGTCGGCGTCTATTGTTTTGTCACATGATATTAACACTAGTCACTTATATAATTTCACACAATGAAATATAATGCGAATTATATTCTGTCACTCGTAATAATCGCAGCCAGCTAAACCGTATCTTCTTGTGTAAGAAAGTGGGGTGATGGAATTTACATTACACTGAACACTGGCACGAAAATATCTACGCGTTAGGTTATTTCACTCAGTGAATTAAAATGGTAAACTATTTTAACACATTTCTTTAGCGAAAATGAAATCCCCACGGGACTATTTAACACATTTAGCGAAGAAATGGTTCTGGTCTGGCGTGTTTAGATTATCCAACATTTTCTCAGCGATTCTGATAACTGAATTAGAGAGAATGCAGTATATATACAGATCATGGTGTTATTATCTCTAGAGGATGTTATAATTCACACATTCTGCATAGGAGAGAAATCAGGAAACTGCGTTTCCCAGATGAAAGGTTTGTTCATTCATTCTACTCAGCGATGCTGACCGACATCAGAAGAGGCCGTGGAACGGGCCTCTCTTAGATTACGTCCGCTTTCGCAGATCAAACATTACCTCCCCCTAAACGTGCGAACATCAAAGGTGGTCGGAAAAATATTATCGTCCGTGTAACTCTTTAAACAGTCCGTTGCTTCCACGCGCATCTGTCTAGTGACCGATAATTGGCAAATCAGCTCGCGTGAGAAACTCAGGTAAACAAACGTGATTCGCTCCCCTGTTAAGACTGGCAGGTTGCGATAAGTTGGTAAACAATTATGTTGTTATGTTCCCAGAAAAAGGGCGTGGATTCAAAGGTGAGTCATTCAGACAGAAAATTGCGTGGTTTGGCTTAGCCAATGGTAGACACTAAATGGGAAAACAATGGCTGTCAGATTACTGTATCTATATTTCCATTATACGTCACAGAGACGAGGCATCCCTGTCGCACTCTCGTTCTTATCCCAAACGGTTCTGTAAGCTGTCCTTCATGAAGAACTCTGCATGTCATGTCTTCATATGTTTTCTTTATTAAATTAATGATCTTCAGGGGAACTCCATAATGCCTCATCAACTTCCAAAGTGATTCTTTCTCTACACTGTCAAATGCCTTTTTGTAGTCCACAAATCCAATGTATAATGGTGAATTCCATTCTAGACTTTTTTTCAACTATTATTCTCAAAGTGGCTATCTGGTCTGTACACGATCTGTTTTGTCGAAAACCTGCTTGTTCATCTCTCAGTTTCTTGTCTATGGACTCTTTTAATCTCTTGAGGATAATCCTGTTTAATACTTTTCCTGGCACTGATAGTAACATTATTCATCTATAATTTGTGCACTCTTGTAAATTTCCCTTCTTAGGCAACTTAAAAAGACATCCCTCCTTCCATTCTGCTGATATCTCGTTCTTGTTCCAGACTTTACCAAGTAATTTCTATAACATTTATGTAGCCGTGTCGATATCTGCTTTTATGGCTTCTGCTGGAATGCCATCAGGTCCAGCCGCTTTTCCATCTCTTAGAAGCTTTATGGATTTCTTTATTTCTTCCTTCGTTGGTCTTTCACAGTTAATTTGTAGCTTTTATTCTGCTGGCTGGATGTCTGGGGGGTTTTGTGGAGCTGGTCTATTGAGAAAGTCCTCAAAATATTCTGTCCACCTTTTCATTTGCTCTTGTATATTGCTGAGCAGTTTTCCGTTCTTGTCTTTTATGAGGCAACTTGTTTGCTTGTATTTCCCTGTTAGCTTCTTTGTGCCGTTGTTATACAGTTTTCTCATATTTCCTTTGGCTGCAGCATCTTCTGCCTCTCTTGCCAACTCCTCAATATACTGTACTTCATCTTGTCTCCAAATGTGTCTCTTGTTTCTTGATTTCTTAGATGCCCTACATTAAATTGTTGTCTATTGCATATATCTTGAATTTCATTTTTACTTTGGCTATCAGAAGGTGGTGATCTGATGCCACATCTGCTCCTCTATATACCTTTACTTCCTGCAATGATGATCTAAACTTCTTGTTTATGCATATATGATCAATCTGATTCTCTGTTCTATGGTCTGGTGATATTCATGTTGCCTTGTGTATTCTCTTATTGGAAACATGCTTCCTCCTATAGCCAGTTGATTCGAAGCACAGAAGTTTGAGAATAGTTCCCCATTTTCATTCATTATTCCTAGCCCCTGTTTTCCCATGTCTTCTTCAAAGCCGGTGTTGATTGTACCTATCTTTGCATTCATGTCACCCATCAAAATTGTGATGTCTCTTCTTTTTACTTTCTCCATAATTTCCTGCAGTCTCGTATAAAATGCTTCTTTCACAGACTCTTCTTTGTCATTAGTTGGTGCATAACATTGGATGACATTTACATTTATTTTCTTTTTAGCTGTTTTAAAAATAGCTGTTATTATTCTGGGTCCAACAGCTTCCAATTCAATCAGTGCTTTCTGTGTTTCTTTAGAGAACATAAGAGCTACCCCTTCACTGTGGTGTGAACTTTCGTCTTCATGTCACGAGGACAGCACCAATTCACCTGTGATGAGTGTCTTCTTGTCTACCCCCTTCCACTTTGTTTCACACAGTCCCAGAACCTCGATTTTATATTCCCTCATTTCTGCTGCTACTTGTGCCACTTTCCCTTGTTCGTTTAATGTCAGAACATTCCAGGTGCCAAATGTGGAGATTCTCCTAGAAGAAAGAAGGTTAGTCAGTAACACAGACTCCTTTCGGCTTTCTCTGTGTTGCATCATACGCCTCCCTGCGAGAGGACCTTCCCCTGTCTTGGATGGGTGTGTTTTATTTTCCGTAAATAACTTGTCCATGTTTGTTGAAGTTTTTTGTGGTTTAAATTTTTTTTTACAGGATGGGTTAACCAGCCCCATGCCCAACCCTCCTTAGTCGCTTTCTACGAAATGCATGGTAGGGAACATTGTTACTATTCTTTGCTCCCCTTTCAGGCCCCGGTAACAGACCGGTGCTCGATCTGACTTATTGTATACTAAATACATTTTTAAAAACTATCGCTACAGCGTCATTACCATTGTACGCTGTATGCAGGCTAGGTTTTTACATCTACCACCGGTAGAAAAATAAATCCTAGACTTTACCGGGAGTTCGAACGCATGTCTCTTAGACTTCAGAGACCTTATTGTATACAAGAGTAATAATTGTCATTCGAAAGAAGAGTGTAATATAACGTCTGTAAGAACAAAAATAAATAAAAAATATACAAATAAATAAACAAAAACAATCTCAAAAATATAATAATAATAGATACAATTGTTTAAAAAATACCTAAGGCTACCCAAGCACTTGCCAGGAACCGTTTACAAAGGGGGAGGGTAAGACGTAAAGCCCAAAGCCAACCCTGTAAATATTCCGCTGACCAAATATATATAAACCAGCAATAATAAATAATGTCTCTTTTCAGGTTTTAGAGTATTCGTAGTTTGTTAAAAGTATAACATCAATATAACTTTTATCTCTGTCGCACGAATTACTTACTGTCATCCACTCAATGGAGCGGTTGAAAATTACAAGTAAATGATATTTTACCGAATGTTAACTTTACTTCAAAGAAAAGATCACTTTCCTATCTTGTGCAGTTTACGAATAAATTGCATATTAGTCGGCTAGCTATCGGGTTTTTACTGGGAATGCGGTGAAAGTAACTTTACACCTGGGGAAATCTCGTCTTTATGTGCCGGCGAAGAGAAATAAAGTGTAATTAACAGAGATTAAAAATTATGGTTCCCCTCCCCCGCCCCCCCCCCCCCCCCCCCCCCCCCCCACCCCCCCCCCCCCCCCCCCCCCCCCCCCCCCCCCCCCCCCCCCCCCCCCCCCCCCCCCCCCCCCCCACCCCCCCCCCCCCCCCCCCCCCCCCCCCCCCCCCCCCCCCCCCACCCCCCTTCCATCACACAAATGATCTCCATTATCTATCGCGATATTCGTGATCTACTGGTTGCTGATCTCCAACCTTACTTGTAATAACAGCAGTTTAAAAATGTTATTCTACATTTTTAAGGTCTTGGGTTGCATTCCCGGTAAGCCTATCACTTCTGTTGTATCTTTCTGTTGTCTAGTTTTCTATTTTTTTTATTTTGAAACATACTTTTATGTATTATTTATTTACTATTCTACATTTCAGATTAGTTGGATGAAAAGCTTGGGTGTAGCTGGAATTATGTTCTGGGCACTGGACCAAGATGATTTTACGGGACAGGTGGGTTCTGCAGCTAGAACAGACACATGGATGAACAAGAGTGAATGAAAACAGGGAATCATAGATACATATATCAATGACAGTACTGAGACATCACTTTGTTCCTTTGTTTTTCATCACCTTCTACTTTATTTTCGGCATCTCTTTTTCACATCTTCATCTTCTTTCATCTTTATTTCCTCTTTCTTTTCTCCGTTTTTGTTCTTTTTCGTCTTTATTTCATTCTCTTAATTGAGTTTCTTTCTGATTATTTTCATGAGTCTTTTGTTAAAATACATTGTCTCTTTTTTCATTTTATTTCCTTCTTTTCTTCTTTCTATTTCTTCTTTGCATTATTCTTTATGATAATCCTCCTTCGACTTCCCTTTCTCTTCATCATTTGTCCCCACCGTTTCTTCTATTTCTTTCTATTTTTTGTTGTTGTTGTCTTTTAAAGCCTTTTTTCAAGTTTTGTAAAGTTGTTTTGTCTTGAACTTTCATTTTTCTTGTTTTTTGTCTTCTCTCATCTTCGTCACATTCATCGCTTTATATTTATTTTCTTAATGAATTTTCTTGTAGCATAAGTCAGCCAGCTCCACATTCCCCCATCTTGTTTGTTTTCTCGTAGAAGACATTTCATCATCTTATAGTCAAATTGCTACACAACACACCGCTACAGATGTCCTACATGTTTTGGCTTAAGCTTCTTGACAGCGACAATCTGCAGTTGTGGTTCAGTGCTTCATAAGCCAAAAAAAAAAATGAGATTATGATGATGATGGATGTAACAGGATCTCTGTATGATGATGATGGATGTAACAGCATCTCTGTATGATGATAGTGTAGTAATGTAATATAATATAGTTGACTGTGGCTGTAGAGCGTCCAATTGGCAGAGTGGTTAGAGCACTGGTCTCTCGTGGCAAAGATGCCGGGTTTGAATCATGGTAACGTCACGCTCCAGTCTACCCAGCTGCTATTGGGTACCTCACTCTGTTCTTGAGTTAAGGAAGAAAAAAACAGCAAGGAAGGGAACAGGTCAACCCCCCGCCCCTCAATGCTGGGCCTAATATGGTGAAGTCTCTAACTTTTCACTCCCCTACGGCAGTATCTGTTATGGGACAACCTTTACCTTTAATGTGTTTGCAGTATGCAAGCTGCAGTCCTAACAGCTACTGTCCTAACAACTACTGTCCTAACAACTACTGTCCTAACAACTACTGTCCTAGCAGCTACTGTCCTAACAGCTACTGTCCTAACTACTACTGTCCTAACAACTACTGTCCTAACAGCTACTGTCCTAGCAACTACTGTCCTAACAACTACTGTCCTAACAACTACTGTCCTAACAGCTACTGTCCTACTAGCTAATGTCCTAACAGCTACCGTCCTATCAACTACTGTCCTAACAACTACTGTCCTAACAGCTACTGTCCTAACAGCTACTATCCTAACAGCTACTGTCCTAACAACTAATGTCCTAACAACTACTGATTTAACAACTACTGTCCTAACAACGACTGCCCTAACAACTACGGTCCTAACAACTACTGTCCTAACAGCTTCTGTACTAATAACCACTGTCCTAACAACTACTGTTCTAACAACTACTGTCCTAACAACTACTGTCCTAACAGCTACTGTCCTAAAAATACTGTCCTAACAACTACGGTCCTAACAACTACTGTCCTAACAGCTACTGTCCTAACAGCTACTGTCCTAACAACTACTGTCCTAACAACTACTGTCCTAACAACTAATGTCGTACCAACTACTGTCATAAGAACTACTGTCCTAACAGCTACTGTCCTAACAGCTACTGTCCTAACAGCTACTATTCTAAAAGCTACTGTACTAACAACTAATGTCCTAACAGCTACTGTCCTAACAACTACTGTCCTAACAACAACTACTGTCCTAACAACTACTGTCCTAACAACTACTGTCCTAACAGCTACTGTCCTAACAACAACTGTCCTAACAACTAATATCTTAACAACTACTGTCATAACAACTACTGTCCTAACAGCTACTCTCTTAACAGCTACTGTCCTAACATCTACTATCCTAACAGCTACTGTCCTAACAACTAATGTCCTAACAACTACTGTCCTAACAACGACTGCTCTAACAACTACTGTCCTAACAACTACTGTCCTAACAGCTTCTGTACTAATAACCACTGTCCTAACAACTACTGTTCTAACAACTACTGTCCTAACAACTACTGTCCTAACAGCTACTGTCCTAAAAATACTGTCCTAACAACTACGGTCCTAACAACTACTGTCCTAACAGCTACTGTCCTAACAGCTACTGTCCTAACAACTACTGTCCTAACAACTAATGTCCTAACAACTACTGTCCTAACAGCTATTGTCCTAACAACTACGGGCCTAACAACTACTGTCCAAACAACTACTGTCCTAACAGCTACTGTCCTAACAACTACTTTCCTAACAGCTACTGTCCTAACAACTACTGTCCTAACAACTACTGTCCTAACAGCTACTGTCCTAACAACTACTGTCCTAACAACTACTGTCCTAACAACTACTGTCCTAACAACTACTGTCCTAACAAGTACTGTCCTAACAAGTACTGTCCTAGTTTTTACGGTTTAATGCCGAATTCTCATAGTCTTACAAATTTTTCATTCATCGATTGCACTGTCGTTCTTTAACAACATCACCATTATCATCATCACCATCATCATCATAATTGTTTTTCTCGCTCCTTATAGAGAATAGAGCGAACGGTGTAGCTGATCCCCTATGCAGCGGTGGTTTATATACGAGGGGCATTCAGAAAGTAATGCACCACATCGTTTTTTTCAGCTAATAATGAAGATAGAAGCATGACATTTTGCACACTTCAAATATGGTATGTGCCAATTGTGTGTACCAAATTGCATTGCAACCGGCCAAATAATACGGCTGCCCTAAACCGTTGAAATGGAGCGTGTTCGCAACTTGCGTTATAAGCAGCGAATTGTGATAGAATTTCTCGTTGCAGAGAAGGAAACTGTTGTGAACATTCACAAGCGTCTATGTGATGTGTATGGAAGTTTTGCAGTCGACAGGAGTACAGTCAGTCGCTGGGTTCAGAGAATCAAAGAATCAGGAAGTGGAGATACGGAGCTGCTTGATCGGCCGCGCTGTGGACGTCCTGCCACAGCCACCAACGCAGAAATGTTGAAATGCGCTGAGGGCATTATTCTTACTGATAGGCGAATCACTACTCAACAATTGGCCTTACAGCTGTCAGTCAGCATTGGTAGTGCAAATGCAGTTATAAAAACTCTCGGATTTTCTAAGGTTTGCGCAAGATGGGTTCCTCGAAGTCTCACAAATGACCACCGATTGCAAAGGAAGGCAATTTCTTCTGAATTGTTGGAGCGTTTCAATGCTGATGGAGAGAACTTTTTGGCTAAGATCGTTACAGGTGACGAAACCTGGGCACATCATTTTGAACCTGAGACAAAAAGACAGTCAATGGAGTGGCATCATCTGCAATCACAACGAAGAAAGAAATTCTAAACAATTCCTTCAGCTGGAAAGGTCATGATCACTGTCTTTTGGGACATTAAAGGTGTGATTCTTGTGAACGTTATGCCAAGAGGAGAGACAATCAATTCGCAAGCTTACATTAAGACATTGGAAAAACTCAATCAACGTTTTCGCAGAGTTCGGCCGCACAAGAATCCAGCAGACCTGCCTCTCCTTCACGACAATGCGCGACCTCACACAAGTCTGGCTAGACGGGAAGCAATCACAAAATTGGGTTTGACTGTACTACCCCATCCACCCTATAGTCCCGATTTGGCACCCTCTGATTTTCATCTATTTGGTCCACTTAAAGATGCACTCCGTGGGACAAGGTTTGAAGATGATGAAGGAGTGATTCATGCAGCGAAGAAATGGCTAAATGATCAAGACAAAATCTGGTACGGGCTAGGAATACATGCACTTGTTTCGCGCTGGCATAAAGCCGTAAAAGTTGATGGGGATTATGTTGAATAATACCTATGTTTACATGACATATCCATGTATACTGTGTATAAATTTCATGCTTTTTGAATAAACATCTCCTGAGAAAAACGATGTGGTGCATTACTTTCTGAACGCCCCTCGTAGCAATGTATTGTACCTGATGAGGTTGTCAGCCTCATGTACAACCTCTTCATCCAGAAGTCACATATCTCCCCTCATTTTCATTAATAACTGTTTTTTCTCTACTTTCACATTAGTCGTTCATACTCTGTCTAAACTCAGACATCATCTTTGTCCATACTCGCGACACCTGGCCTGGTTCTTATCTAGTCCTTGGTCTTTCAGAGATTGTCTAATGTTGTCCTGCCAGCGGTCTCTTGGTCGTACTGGAGGTCTGGATCCCTGGCTCTTGGTTTTCCATATTTATCGTGGTAGCCGATCTTCTTGCATTCTGTATACATGGTCAAACCATTGCAACTGGCACTGTACCACATTAGGTCGGTAGAGACTTGGTTTTGAGGCCATGACGTATCCTCTAATGTGGACCATGACACTTCTTGTTACTTCCATAGCCTTCTTCAGATATCTCATTTCTGAGGTTGTTAGCTGGCTTTGTGAATTAATAATACAAGCATAAAATGTAAAATCAATACATGAAAAACAAAACATAGACCTTTATTTTCATTCACAGCTTTGTGGGGAGGGCAAGAATCCTCTGCTAAACTTCATAAAAATGCAGACGGCAACAACAACCACCCCAGTTACAGTAAATCCGACATCAGTGGTGTCAGCATCACCAACAGCAGATACAGCAACGCCAACAACAACAACATTGACAACAAATCCTACTACATCGACGCCAGAGTCGTCTACGAAAAAAGACACAACAACAGAAATTCAAAAGTTGCTCACGATAGAGGAACCCAGCTGTAGCTCTTTGTTGAAGGTGTTGGACAAACTTGTTTTCTGGTGCATCTGTACATGGATACTTGTAGTAGTTGTCTGATATGAGCAAGCTTAAAATCCAGACTGTATTATACAACGAAATTAATAGCATAATAGTACAATGTATTAATATTGTTCTGGACTCTGAAATCAAAATTTATGACGCTATAGCAAAACGATAAATATTTAATGATGAAATAGCAAAACGATCGAAACTTAATCACGATATAGAAAAACGATCACAAATTAATCACCGTAGAGCAAAACGGTCAAAACTTAAACACGATAATGCAAAAGGATCAAAACATAATGACGATGTAACAAAACGATCAAAACGTAATCACAATGTAACAAAACGATCAAAACGTAATCACAATGTAACAAAATGATCAAAACGTAATTACGATATAGCAAAGAAGATCAAAACTTAATAACAATATAGCAAAACGATCACAACTTAATCACGATACAGCAAAACGACTAAAACTTAATGACGATATAGCAAAATTATCAAAAATTAATAACAAAACAGCAAAACGATCAAAACTTAATCACTGTATAGCAATACGATCAAAAATTAATCACTATATAGTACAACGATCAAAACTTAAACACTATATAGTAAAACGATCAAAACTTAAACACTATATAGCAAAAAGACTAAAACTTAATCACAATAGAGCAAAACGGTTAAAACTTAATGACGATATAGAAAAACGATCACAACTTAATCACAATACAACAAAACAATCAAAATTTAAGCAATATATATTAAAACGATGAAAACATAATCAAGATATAGCAACACAATCAAAACGTTTTGATCAGGATATAGTTTAAGGATCACAACGTGCTAGTTCCACCATCTGAATTTGCAGATTCATGGTATACAATCTTAGGTCCGATAGTTTCAATCCATTCAATCCTGGGTCCGTTAGATTCAACGATTCCAATCGATGTACTGTCACAGCAAGGCGATGGCGCCCATTGGTTGGTCCTAGGTTCGATTCCTGGTAACACTATCACTTATATGTTTTGTCTGTTGTCTAGTGCCATCCTTTATGTCCAACGAGTACCTGTTAATTACCTTTATTTATTTATTTACTAATTTATTTACTGTTCATAAGACTCAAGGTTTCCTCCATTATTTATTTAACAGTTCACCCATCCATGACTTTAACCTACCCGTCTATTCGGTGTTGTTCGTCTTCTGCTACACATTACTGAACACAATCATTGCGGCCGTTATTTGGTCTTTACTTGTTGATAGGAAAGTTATATTAATGATTGCGTCTTTAAACTGTCTGGTCGTCCACGGGACCTATATACCATAGTTGTGTGGATGTCGTGAGAATGACCCCAGCCAATAATATTCGCTTTTTTTGTGGTGCAAAATTGGCTGAGCGTCCTTTCACGATGAACTGTCACAGCAAAGCGATGGCGCAGTTTGGTTGGTCCTAGGTTCGATTACGGTAAGTCTATCTCACTACACCTAAGGTAATTAACGAGCAAAATTCACCGCAGATAAACTTATTATTAAAAACGTACTGTAGGTCAGAAATCTAAAACACAAACTTTATTACCTTCACTGAAGCATCATGACCATTGCTTACGAACCTAGTCACTGTCGGAATTTCTGAATGTTGTAAAACAATAAATACAAAAATATGACTTTTGATGATTTGCTTGAAATGCTCCAGAACGAATGGTGACGTGGCTGCTCAAAGGAACTCTAATTCTAAATTGTCCACTTCTTTCTTTGATCCTTGGCCGTTGACTGACAAAGCAATAAGTGATCGTCACGCCTGGTGGGGTCTTGTAGGACAGCAACAAAATGTCTCCACTTTGCTCCGTCGGCAACCATCCTTCGTGTGGTGTGGTGCCTCAGCTCTGGTTCGTGCTTAGCACCTCTGTCGCAACAGTTCACCGCCATGTTTCTTTTGGCCATACTTGCTTTCGCTTTCCTTCTGGAGTTCATGACATGGCAGTTCCGGTGATGGATTGAGGGTCTTTTCTGAAGATGTGGCCAACGCAACTCCAAGCGTCTACCCGCTATCATGATGCGCGTCTTCTTGGGGGCTCCGACTTAGCAATAGTTGGTGGCAATGGTGTTCGGCCAGAAAATTCGAAGAATTTTCCTTCGTTATGTTGTATGGAAAGAAGACATATTGGACATTTCCTTTTTCTGTTACTCTCCAGCATTCTGCACTGAACACAAGTACAAAAACACTGGGAGGATTTCCAGAAGTTATTTAGGTTGGCAAAGGCTATTCTGACTTTATTCATTCCACCACCAAAAATATTTATAGAATGTGTGATTTCTATATATACCACATTGGGATTCTTGCAGGTGCTACATCGAGTTCGTGTACTGTGCTGATATTCTCCTTATGTGATCTAAGGTCTAAGGGAGGAGATCTGAGCACTGATGGAGTTGTCCGTATACAATGAAGATAGCCCTTAAAACCAAACCAATCATACGGCTACTGCTGTCTCTGCTTGCTCCGCCATCTAGTGTTACTATGATTCCTGTTTGTACTTTCTAGCTCTTGGTTGCTTATGTTTGTGTGTGCAGGATTTCTTACATTTTGTGGCATGACTTCTGTCTTCTTGAGACTAATGTTTAGTCCTATCTGTTGGCTATGTTTATTCAGTCTGTCTGTTTGTTTCATGGATGTGTTCATATGTGTGAGAAAAGTGCATTTTCTCATCTGTGTATTCTAGATTCCAGTGTAGAGAATGTTGTCCATCTTATTTCTCTAGGGGCATTCGTTGTTGTCTAGCGCATCACCAAGACAGTTAAAAACAGAGGGGTTGATAAGGGGGATCCATGATGCTCTTCTGTTTTCACCTCAAAAGTTAAGTTGCTGTGCTCAACACTGCAAGTGAAATTAGAATTCAGGATTTTAATGATGGAGATCATGCACTTAGTAATTCCATAAGCCCTCAGTATTTTCCATAAGCTGTCCCTGTGTCTGCTGTCAAACGCTTTTTCAAAGTCAACAAAAGTTATGTACAGCTGCCTCTGCCATTCTATACACTGATCTTTTATGTTCCTGAAAGTGAATATCTGCACAATGTCTGTTTTTTGTCTGAGTCCTGCTTGTTCCATTTTGTCATCATCATCATCTCAACATCACTATTTAAACTTCACGATTCCTAAAGTCACGTGTAGCTCCAGGAAGTCTGTGAGGAGTCTAAGAAAGAATAAAAACACTGATCCCTTAGGCAACCGTTATCGGTGACGTATTCATTATGACTCTTGGGACGGACAACATCATCATCAACAACATTACTACAGAAACCACTTCTGTAAGAACACATTATAGCTTTAGTGCAGCCTTCCTGGAAGTGGTATTTCCATCCTCCATTTGAAGCAGACATGGGATGCGGAGCTTCCTGTAGCAGAAGACTCACACAAACATTCCACAAACGAATACTGTAGTGAAACACTAATGAAACTAAATATTGTATTTGATTTACCTGTTTTATTTTAGGAAGCATTAAAACACAGCTTTTTCACACTTCATTTATATATAGCCACATGTGGCGATTCCCAATAGAGTTTACCCACACAATCCTATACGCTACTAAAAAAAAATTTTCAGCATTCAATCGTAACAGCATTACTACTATAATCCGTTCGGAAATTCGTGCCCACAGAAAGCGTCAATTTTCTCCAAAACTGTTTGTTGTATGGACATGAATTTTTGCATGCAGTCTTAGATTTTCCATGCAGTTATTAATATATTTTTTCCCCTACAAAACTCATGTCATGTTCGAATTTTCTTCTTTACGTTATATAAAAAACTCTTACCGTTGTCTGGGTTAATTTTTCTTAGTTTTACAGGAAAGTTACAAGGTCCGTTCAAAAATATTTTTTTTGTTTGAATTAGTGTAGTGACTACATGTCCGCACGAGTGCGCACCTAATGTACACAGTCAAGAGTAACTAATTCAAACAAAAAAAAAATATTTGACGGATCTTGTAACTTTCCTGTAAAACTACTAAAAATTAACCCAGACAACAGTAAGAGTTTTTTATATAACGTAAAGAAGAAAATTCGAACATGACATGAGTATTTTAAGGGCAAAAAATATATTAATAACTGCATGGAACATCTAAGACTGCATGTAAAAATTCATGTCCATACAACAAACAGTTTTGGAGAAAATTGTCGCTTTCTGTGGGCACGAATTTCCGAACGGACTATAACTTGTGTTTTGCCATGTGACCTAAATAACGGTACCTAAAAGAAGAATTTATTGTCTTATGTATTTATTATTTTCTCGATGATGACGTAACATTACATATCTGTGTGCATTTTAAAAAAAAGAAGAGGGGAAACCCGAGGCCTGTAAACAGTAACTAAATAAATAAATATTATACACATAAAGGTATGTTTCAGGCGCTCGTGAGAAATAAAGAAGCAGAAAACTAGATAACAAAAAAGAAAAAAAAAAAAAAAAAACAAACAACAGAAGTGAGTGGCTTACCGGAGAATCGAACCCACAACCTTCCGAACGGCACCCTAGCCGAGCTACAAAAGCGAATCACACTATCCTCCCTGCCAGCTAGGCACCACAAAAATAGTGCTTTCAAAGACAGAGGTCATAAGCGCGATTCGCAGCATGTAACACCGGATATGTACCTAGGGCGATCCAGCCAAATTAATGCAAACATACCTTTATGTGTATAATATCATATGTGTGTGCATGCATTGAGAATGAATAATTACATTAAAAATTGCTCAATGAATTACATATGTAATAGTAATAAATGTGTTTATACTTCTTATTGCTCATTGTCATCGACAGTATTACGTTTACATTCTAGCTAATTCTACGGTCATCGAATTCGATGCAGGAGATGATACTTTAGTATTTATTCCTTCATTTATCCTTAAGTATAGGCATTCGACAAATTTATGTCAAGTCTCAAGACCTTTCGCTGTCTACCTCATCCCTTTATGCCATGGAGAACAACAAAAACAGCAACCAAAAAGCTGCAGATTATCTTTTAAAAATTATTGTTGATTTAAAACTTTGTTTTGAGGGAACATTCATTGTTTCAACAGACACGTATGTTGAGGGAGAAACTGTGTGGTGACGAGAGAAGCCTGAGACGGACTGCCAGTTGAGGGAGAAACTGTCTGGTGACGAGAGAAGCCTGAGAAGAGTCGCCAGCTATATAAGACAGAGAGATGTGGGTACTTGACAGTTAACAATGAAGAAGAATTTTTAAAAAAAATGTAAAAGGTACTACAAGGTCACCAATGTGAAACTGATGACAAGAACTGACATGTGCCAGTGGAACAAGAGATGAGAAGAAGACGCTGGCGATGGATAAGACACACATTGAAGAAACCTGTTGATAGCATTACAAGGCAGTCCTTGTTATGGTATCCCCAGTGTGAAAGAGTGTCATATCAGATAGGTTTGGAAGTTATTTATAGTCCCGTCTGAGTAGAGTGGATGGTGATAAGTACGTGAGAGGAAGGTGTGAGAAATAGATTTCACGGGTGAATAGTTTAAGGAGAAGATATGTCTCTGGAATGAGTAAGTTTCTCTAGTCCAGCCTATTTATACGACTATAATTTAGTACAAGACAGTCTTTCCTTCCTCATACAGATAAATATAAGTTTACTACACACACACACACACAGCTATGTGACAACAAGACACAAAAACGTGAAAAACTGCGGTTAATTGGGTAGTGGTCTGATCGACACACAAAATTCTTTTGTTGTTTATTATCGCTAAATTTTACAACACCAAATATCTAAAGAAAAGTCAAATAAAATCAGATTTACACACATATGAAATAGCAGAATAAATGTGCCCTCCCCCTCTTGAGAAAAGAACCCAAAAATTTAATAACCCAAAGGTCAGCACTATGTTACAGAATAGACGGTAAAGAAAACAAAGTTCACACTAAATGCTACTCAGTAAAGTAAAACGATTTTAAGCAAAATCGAGGGTGGTACAATTCCTGTAACAAAGAAAAATATTCACTCTCTCTGTCATACGTGGCCACTCAATCACTCCTTATCTACTCTTGGTGATATCCCTTGGTAATACAATTATCCTGAATATAAAATTGTCAGTTTTTTTTATCTTTCACATTGGTCCCAGTCCATCTCCTAACAAATAAGATCAAGGAGGTGGACGCCGAATTTTGTGGTTTATTCCTGGATGAACAAATTTCAACTCGAATAGTTAGTGTAGAAACCGAGATCTTGGGGTTCTAGTAAACAGAGGAAAATACTTCCAGTATTGGGAAACATCTGGTTGCTAAAACTGTTACAATTGATAAATGATGGTAATCCTATAGGCTGGCTCTATGGTGAGTGCCGATTCTGAAACAGCGTAAATTTTAGATGATTCACTTGAATACGACTGTCTGTGCTCAGATAATGTTATTATTTCTGCACAACCCCAGTGGGCTGATAAAATTGAAAAAAAATATTGCTGGGTTTGGTAAGTACAGTTAATTTTACAAGTTAAAATGTTTCTTGTTTATCGTTGGCTCACCAATGAAATTGGTGACGCACAAGCCAAGAAAAAGACAACATTAACCCATCAGTACATGAAGAAAAAGACCGCTGGCCGCTCTTGTGATCAGGTCTGCTAGGAATAAAGAAAAATATCGCCTGTCGTTAATAGCTATTAAATTGTCGGCGTCTGCTGGTCATCGTATAGTATTAAACAATATTCACTTACTATAAATATGCAAAAATGAAATATAACGTGAATTCTATTCTGCCACTATCAGTCGCGCTAGCACATAATATCAGTCAACTAAACCGTCTCTTCTTGGGTGAGAAAGCGGGTGGTTAAAATTAACATTACAACAGAAACATCTGGTATAAAACAGCTACGTGTTATTTTATTTCACTGGTTTTAACAGTTAGAACTCTAAGGGAATTATAATGGTAAAAACTTTAACACGTAAGCACTAATTTCTATTACCAGACATCAGAATGAAATGGTCCCCACGAATACTATTAACACATTTAGCGAAAATGGTTCTAGTCACTGCGTGCTTAGACTATCCAAAATTCTGAGTGACAACTGATAGCAGGTTTAAGAGACCACAGTTTATATATCATCATGGTTCTCTGATCTATAGATGATGCTACTTTTCACGTTACCATGTATATCGAAAGAATAGAAACCTGAATTCCCCAGAAAAAGGCTTTACGGTCGCCCTGTCTCAGCGTTAGACCGCCATCAAAAACTTAAATCCGTGTAACGGGGTTCGCGGAGATTTTAGCCTTATCTGAAGATCAAAGCTCAGTGTTTTCCCTCTGTGTACGAACTTCAAAAGTGTACTCGGGGAAAGATTTTTGCCCGTGCGGCTACTTCAAAAAGCTCCGGTGTTTTTCACGTTCGGTCCGTCAGGTATCCGATGATTGACAGAAACAAACCTCATTCGCTACCTGTTTTGACTGGCCGGTCACGAAAGTTTGAAAACGCTTTGTTTGTTTATGTTCAAGGAAAAGAGGCATGGGTGAAAAAAAGCTTGAGTAAGACAGGCAGAAAAATGCATGGTTTGTCTAGCAAACCATAGCACGCTAACGGGATTACAGTCAGATTACCGTAGGCTTTATTTCCATTATACGTCATAAAGAGATAGGCTGAAACCAAAAAAAAAAAAAACCCCAAAAAACCAACAACAAAAAAACAAAAAAATAACAAAAAATAGTGGAGTTGTAGACAGACATGACATGACATAGATTTATTTTGAACGGCTACGACAGAACAAGAAGGCTTAGCATGAATTAGTTGACGGCCTATAATCCTCAGGGAGCTAAAGCGTAACGATGTTGATGATGACTGAAGATTCCTTCTTCACTGGTTTTTTCAAAGATACAAGACTGTTATTACATCTGCTTGTTAATTATAATCAGAGACCTTCGTTACATATTACAGTTTTTGATGTGACGATATTATATTGACTAACATAAATATTGATTGGGTATAAAATGGACAAATGGAAAATTCCTGGGGGACCTGGATTTCGCAGATGATGTAGCATTCTTAAGTTCAACACCAAGACAATCCCAAGAAGCAATAAATAATTTGTGTCATCTCTCGGTTAAAATAGGTCTCCAAATAAATGCCTCTAAAACTAAAGCTATGAACTTTTCTAACGAGACCTTTGATATCATCTTGAACGGGGGAAAACTACAGAAAGTTGAAAGTTTCAATTATTTAGGCAGTAAAATGACTCAGGATGGTGACACAACAAGAGAAATCCATACTAGAATGGCTTTGGCAGCTAGCGCCTTCAATAGATTATCTAACATTTGGAAATTACGATCATTGAATATACATACCAAGCTTCGTCTGTTTAATTCAAATGTTATCTCAGTGTTAACATACGGCTGTGAGAGTTGGAAAATAACAAAATCATTGGAGAACAAGCTGAATACATTCGAGAACAAATGTCTTAGAAAACTCATGAACATCAGTTGGAAAGAATTCAAGACTAATCGACAAATAAGAGAAGACTCTAGGCAGAAATATGTCTCCGACTATATAAGGAAAAGACGATGGTCTTATATCGGTCATGTCCTACGAATGCAAAACAACAGAATACCACTACAGGCGCTCACTTGGGTTCCTGAGGGTAAGAGGAAAAAAAGAAGACCAAAAGAAACACTCAGAAGAACAATAATAAGAGAAGGAAGAACGTTGGGCCTAAATAATGTGCAAGAGCTAAGAGGAGTGGCGTCACAACGAACAACCTGGAGAGCACTGGTTTCTGCCTTATGCGCCGTGTTTGGTGCTTAAAGAATTTATTATTATTTATTATTAACATAAATATTCCACTTATTTATTCCAATCCATGTGGGAGTCAGAGTGGCTAAGAGGTATGGCTTTCGCCTCTAATCAATATCAGGGCTATTCAACTGTCAAATGTTAAGACAACATTTCTTCAAAACATTTAAGAAAATGCTTGCTGCTGATTTCATTTGAGTCAAGCAATCATCCTTTAGTACTTACAAGAAATCCAAATTTGGAATTCAAATCATTGGCACAAACAAAATGTTCCTCCATTTAATTATGGAGGCGATCAATAATTCCTTTCATTATTCTCTTCATTTCTTCTTTTTCAGCGAGCCCAACATATTTGGCTTTTTTACAGGACATTTCTTTCTTCTTTCTGGGGCGTCCATTTATTTGAATATCCTATTTATCATACAGTTTCAGTAGTGCTTAAAGTGATTCACTGGCCGATGATTCTCGAATGCTGAAAAAATAATATTGAAAAGCTTTTAAAAAACAAGCAGCATCATGTACGTTCATGGTATGATACTGGAGCCGTTTTTGAACACAATGAATCCGAACAAGAATTTTGGTCAAATATCAAAGCAAAGACCAAAAAAAAAAAAAAGTCGAAATTCCAGTCTGTCGATGTGTTTGATCTGGCGTAGAATCAAACGTGAGGCAACAATATTTTGCCTATGGATGCTCTGTAACAATTTCTAGTGAACGGTAGAAGCCACCAGCTGAATAAATTTATTCTGCACTAAAGGAAATACATATGATGTTGTTCCAATGGGCTTTTCCACATTACTGTGATGTTGGTCTTTCATTGCAGGATCAAAGTTTACCAGCAACCTTAGTTACCCAGGGAAATTTATGGACAACGAAATTGTAGAAGCATGAAAGGCAAAGAGAAGGAGCTGATGGAGGAAATGGGGAAAACAAAATTGGAAATCCTGGCTCTGACAGAAAAAAAGGCAAGGAGTTATTGATCTCAACGACAAATTGCTTTTCTACAGTGGAATCCCCACAAGTGAAAGAGCTAAACAGGGTGTGTGCTGTATTGTGGCTAAAAGCTAAATAAATAACATCACAGGATGGAACTTTATCTCGGAGCACATTATGGTGCTAAATCTAAAAGAAGGACAGACCATAGTCAAGCTTGTCATTGTGTATGGGTCAAACGAACATGAGCGAGTAGATGAGTAGTATAGTAGGGAGCTTTCGAGTCATATTTTGGTGGTGGATTGGGTTTATATAAGGAAATATGAAGTTAAAAAACCGATAATATGGTGGAGTGAAGATAATTATTGTCGTTTGCTGGTCGGTGGCGTTTTTAATGGAGAGTGCAAGGGGAAAGGGGGGGGGGGGGTATTGATGGGTGTGTGTTGGCGTGTAGCGTGGCGCCGGAGTAAGATAATGTATAAGCACACACACAGATATATACGACATCTAAAGCAAACAGGCGTAATAAGTGTTTATATATATATTTTTAATTATCACTGCAGATGGTGAGAGGTGAAGTGATGACATTGTCGGAGTCAACTATTCTTTTTATTTAAAAATATGACAGAGAATTTCTGTGTTGTTCGTTTGAAGAAATATTTGACCACTAGAAAAAAAACATTTGAAGAAATATTTTACAACTGGAAAAAACATTTGAAGAAATATTTGACAACTGGAAAAACATTTGAAGAAATATTTGACAGTTGGAAGAAACGTTTGAAAAATATTTGACAACTAGAAAAAAAAAACATTTGAAGAAATATTTGACAACTTGGAAAAACGTTTGAAGAAATGTTTGACCACTGGAAAAAACATTTGAAGAAATATTTGACAATTGGAAGAAACATTTGAAGAAATATTTGACAACTGGAAGAAACATTTGATGTACTTTTAAATCATCTAACACTCCTCTCAGTAATAATTCTTCATGAACCCAGATGGGCCGGTCAGCGACTGAGCGTTGAATTTACCTAAGGCGTGCCGGGCGATAAATTACCCGTCTGTGGACAGATTACAGACACGCACTTATCAGTCGGACACCTGAGGGGAAATGTTGTAATAGTCCGAGCAGATGCAAGAAGCTATTTGTAAACATTGAAGAGAGAGGATCGGATGTTTTCATTCCACATTTGGGAGACATGACCTCTGCAGTAACGCGCAGAAATTTCCATGTGGAAATAATTTGAATTACCCCACAAAACACGCATGTTTGAAACGATAGGCAGACATTCGGAACGAATGCACAACAAATAAATGCGGGGGAAGACAGGCAATATAACCTGACACTTCACCAAGAGTAGAACACTGTGACAATTCACTCGCGCCAAGAAGACAACCAGACCTTGCCAGAGTAAAGACTAAAATCAGCTTTCATTTATCAGACGGGACCTTGTTTTAGCCTTCTCAAGACCTAAAAGCCCAGGGAAAACTCTACCATTTTAACACGTAAAACCGAAATCTGCGGGAACTGAAACACAAGTCAATGTGGGAACTTATTGTTAAAGTAACAACACTCCAGACCAAATGTAAGAGGCCTATACAAGTGCCTTTATTTCTCTGAGCCAGCAGTCTGTGAGCCTAAAGATTGGCGTAAGTTGTACATTTTGAATTCTATATTTTTTCATTATTAACATGTTAACTAATACGTGAAAATTAATATGTGAAAAATGCTAGTGGATGTCCAAGTCATTTGAGACTGGCAAACTCAGCAAACATGTTAGAATTTATTTCGATTTTCTAGATAGGTTCGTAGATCGATCCAATTTCCAGCTATGCGAGATGGATACCGACAGCCTATATTTAGTGCTGACGACACCCGCCCTAACCGAAGCCGTTCGACCCTCTAGGCTAACGGAATTTTATAAAAGTATACGATCAATGGTTTCCTCGCGAAGTCTGCCCCGACAATCGATCCGAGTTTATTACTAGTGAGGGTAAAACGCGAATCGTTTGTCAGAAATGCCAGGATAGGAAATTATACGAGAAGAGAACCCCTGGGTTGTTTAAACTAGAATACGAAGGTAGGGGGATGATATCATATTTAGTAAAACTTACCACTGTTTCGGCGAGTGCGATAAGACTAGCACGAAAAGACTCAACAAACAACACAACACCTTAGACAAACACCCTTTTTTGGAGGTTCTCACTACACAACAAGCGGAGGGCGGGACTAATGTGGGATTTAAACCGCATGGTGCATCTGTCTATGTATAAACCCAACACAGAAATTCCCTGTCATATTTTTACATAATAAGAATAGTTGACTCCGACAATTCATCACTTCACCTCTCACCATCTAAAAATATCTCTCTTCCATTATGTGCCCTGTTCTTAGATTTCCTCAGTGAGAACCGATCTGTGTACTTTGTGGGGTGTGTGGAAGAGCAGCCCAATCAGGACGCCCACTCCTGCCTGACAACAACCTTCGATGATCTGATAAATATACATCTAGAGAAGGTCCTCCTACGGGTGATCTCGCTTGAGGATCTCGTCCGCCTAACCCTAGCCGTCGTAAGGAGAATCCTTATACGTTATATTCATCGTCGAGTTGGACGACAACAATGTCAACCAGACTAACCTCGCCGGTTGACCACCTCTACACCCCCCTTATTATTTAAATAAAAAAAATTTGTCTCACTTCGTGTAGATTTGTATTCTCTCTTACACGGTTTTTTTTTTCTCTCACCCCTATATTCTCATCAATACCTACACACAAAACACCAGACAAACACACGTTTTTGGAAGTTCTCACTACACAACAAGCGCGGGGCGGGACAAATGTGGGATTTAAACCGTATGGTGCGTCTGTCTACTCATACGAACAACACAGAAATTCCCTGTCATATTTTTACATAAAAAGAATAGTTGACTCCTTACTATACCACTTAGATGTCAAAGAAGAATTCTTTGAGCTGCTTCAAAAGACAGTGGACGACTGCTTAGATGGAATTTTCCTTCTCGGAGATTTCACCACCAGAGTTGGAAATGACCATGATAGATGGGGTAGAGTTATTGGAAGATTTGGAGAAGATACACTTAGTGACAACGGAAAGCGACTCCTTAGATTCTGTATTGAGCAAAACCTTGGTTACTGCTCCAAAGGCAGTGATGGAAAGAATATCTCTCAAATCTCCTTGACTGGGAGCAAAGTCAAGCCTCAGAAATGATAACCACTGTCACAGAAAAGGAAACCATTGGTGATGAAGATGGCATCAAGATGGTAGAACTAAAGGCAGCACTGGAGAAAATCAAGGTAGGCATGGAAACAGCAGGTGACCTATTATTCCTGAGGGTCCTACAGGCAGCCTGGCACCATAAAACCATGTCAAAGGATTAGAAGATTGCCATCATAAAACCCATATTAAAAAATGGTGACAACCGTCAGTGTGGAAATTGTAGAAACATATCCCTGCTAAGTGTCCCTGGTAAAATTTACTCTAGCAAACTAGAGCAGAAGCTCAGACGCCTGACTGAGCCACAAATGGATGAGGTCTAGTGTGGTGTTCGAGCAAACCGAAGTACTAAGGACCTTATCTTCCCACTCAGGCAGCTGAGTGAAAAGGCCCTTGAGTATAAAGGAGAATTGCAACTTTGTTTCTTGGATCTAGGGAAGGCGTTAGGTTGAGCAAACTTTAGGACTGCTTGGCGAGGAAGAACATTCCAGCAACTCTGATCAAAGCTATACAGAGCTTCTACATGACTTGCAGAAATTATGTGAGGACGGCGTATAAGTCAGAAGAATTCAGGACCACCACTGGTGTAAGACAAGGTGATATTCTATCAATTTCTCTTTTCAATCTCCTCATGGACGATGTTATCAAAGCATGTAAGGAAAGGACCAAACAGTATTCAATGGGGTACTGGAAGATGACACTGGTATGTATGTCAGAGCTGGCATTTGCTAAATCAGAGGCACATCTTCAATCCCACCTGCAAGTCTCGAAGGAAGAGCTGGAGAAGAGAGGGATGGTCACGAGCAGCTCCAAAACAAGAACCATTGTCATATCACGAGAGGAAAGAAGGCATCAGATTAAGCTGGGAGAACAGATCCTGGAGCAGGTCAATTAGTTTAAATACCTCGGAGCTGTTGTAGACTGGAAGGGATGCATCAAAGAAGAGTTAACTACCTGAAGAACAGCAGCTTCGAGACTTTTTCAACCCATAAATCGAGGATTCCTCAGAAAAAAGAGAATTTGCTAAGTACACAAAGACGGCTGTATACTGCTCCACCTATGTCCCAGTCTTGAGGTATGGATGCGAGTCATGTGGAATGACTACAACACACCAAATCTAGCTTAAAACGTCAGAAATTAGGTATCTAAGGAAGGTGGTTGTAGTAACAAAACGAGACATGGTCTGCAACCAGACCATACTGCAAGGCCTGAAAACTCAGCCACTGCAGACTCAAGTAGAACAGTCCCAACTAAGATGGTTTGGCCATGTCTGCAGAATCGAAGAAGACCGGCTACCTCGACACGTATGGGAAACTAAGAGCCAAAGATCCAGACCTCCAGGACGACCCAGAACCCGCTGGGAGAACAACATTAGACAATCTCTGAAGGACCGAGGTCTAGATCGGAATCAGGTCAGAAGGAAGACAGCCGATAGGATAGTATGGCGCTCCCTCCTCCAAATCTCTACAATTCACGGTAGAAGAGGGATGATTAATTAAGTAAGTATGACATTTCCAAACTGCTTTCGCTTCCTGTCTAATGGATTAATTGTTGTCCTCGCAATGCAAGGCTCTTTATTGCTTTAAATTTTATGCAATGGAGAATTGTGTGCAGAATATTTCACTATTTTTGTTTTTCTGTTGCAATTTGAGCTTGAATCTCAACGCCGATTATTCGAATCGTCTTCAAGCTTTTGGAGTTCTTCAGTCCAGTAATGTTTCTACAATGGCTGCCTGAAGTATGGCTTTGTTAAGGTTTTCAACCATAATTTTTATATTGCAACTTCATGAAGTTGATACATAACATACGCGAAGTCCTAACACTCGACTACCCAACGGCAGTATCTGCTATGGGATTAACTCTCTTTTTTTACTATACATTATAGTTTCTAACTACACATTATATTTTCTAACTACACATTATAGTTGCTAACTACACATTATAGTTTCTAACTACACATTATAGTTGCTAACTACACATTATAGTTTCTAACTTCACATTATAGTTTCTAACTACACATTATAGTTTCGATGTATACATTATAGTTTCTAACTACACATTATAGTTTCGATGTATTTATTTAAAATAACATTACACATTTTGAACTCAATATCCTCTGTTTAATATGTTGTTTTTTTACATCGCAAGTGACATCAACAGGGTTGTTTCGTGTGTTTTTTTCGTTCATCTATTTTACCTAGTTCTTACTTTCATTCCCGCCATCATTATTTTGTCCCTGACGAAGGCCTTGTATCCGTAAGGTTGACAATTTTCTTTGTCCTTCTCCATTTTACGTGTGACCATTTCATCTTTTATTTTCCACCAAAAATATTTAACGCTCACAACTGTTGACCCCATTTTCTGACATATCACTACTGTTATTTTCTAGAATAATCCAAATGTTTTATTATTTGACCAATTGTAATGCTTGTTTTATTTTGTTACCATCAACGTTAATACGGCTACTTGATACACTTTTAACATGTATTTATTTATATTGTATATATCATTTATTAGTTTACTTGTGATTCCTCTTCCTCTTCGTACACTCTCAGACGTCTACTTGAATGTTTTCAAAGAAAGCAGTAGTCAGGTTGAGGCTTTTTGAATCTCCGTAGAGCTTTTCCACGAATGGTACTGGTGTCGGCCATATGCGCTTTCTCTGTTCCGCATATGTTGGGCAACTTTAAAGCAGATGTTCAGCAACCATTTTATCAGTGCCACAGTTACACTGATCGGTAATTCCTATCTTTAGCTTGTTGAATAGATGGTATCTCAGTCTATTGTGGCCAGTACGGAGTCTGAAGATTACCACTTGTTCTCACCTATCGAGCAGGTAGTATGCATCGTTTTTTGTGTGACTTGGATGCTCTATGTCCCATTTGTTTGTGTACCTGATTCTGATAAAACTCTTTGCCTCCTCGAACGTTATGCTTGGATCAGGCTGAGGTAGCTTTCCACCTTGCTTTGCCAATCTGTCAGCCTCTTCTTGCTTGTGATTCAATCCAGAAAGAAAAAAAATATTTATTTCTTCAGACTTTAAAAATAAAGATTTTTATTTAGTCCTTCGTTCGTCCATTCTCTGCCTTACGCCTTTTTCTGTTTTGTTCACGTGTTTTTTTTTTTTGGCTTGTAATTTTGTCTTTAAATACTGTCATTACACAAGCAAATTTCCCATATTAATTCTACCTCTTACATAGTTTGTGTCTTTAAATATGCATTACATTTCCTATGTTATAACACTTTATACTTTCATTGATCGCCTTCATTTTATAGTGGTATCTTTCTTTGTTTTTGATTTGCCATCTTCCTCTCTTACGTTCAGTTTCTTTCTATAATTCGTCAATGCTGTCTGTCTGTTATCTGTCTTTTTTGCTAACATATAGTCGAACTGATTCATCATTACCCGCCAGGTTCAAATGTGCGAGAGATTTTCAAGACATTTAAAGCTTCTATCAATTGTTTTTAAAATGGACAGTCATAAGACGGCTATTTGTGTACACATTTAGTAATGACATGTTTGTTTTCTAAAGTCGTCAATGTGGATCTGACGACAAGAAGTAGACAGGTGTCGATGGAAAAAGAGATGAGAAGAAGACTCTGGAGATGGATAGGACACAGTGAGGAAACCTGTTAACAGCATTATAAGGCAATCTTTATTCTGGAACTGCCATGGTAAGAAGGTACATTTAGATCATAAAACATATTGAGAAAAGAATTGGACACAGAAATGACAATTTTGAGAAACAATAGGCTTATTGAAATACCTTGAGTGGACATCACGTGACATAAGGTCTTGGCATGTATGTATTCAAGACTAATGGTCCCTGCAGAGTTAAGGGCATTGACTGATTGATATGTTTTCCTCTGGTCTGTGTGTTTGTTTGTTGTTTTCTGCTCTTCTTAAGCAGCCTAGAATCACCAATTCATTTGTCTCCCTTGACGGAAACCTCCACTAAAGCACGTGACAGTATATGCTGTAGGAGCAGTGGTTTTTGTAGCCATGTGTTTTATATCGTGAAAATGCCTCCCTCCCCCACCTCATGACCAACCTCACTGTATTCGTCTCTTACAATACGCCGGATAGAAGATGTGGTCACATGACTTCTTTGTGTTCTCATAGACCACGAAGAACCAGAGTAGTACCAGCAACATCATCATCATCATCATCATCATTATAATCCTCAGAATGAACACCATCATTGTATTTAAATTGCATGTATTATCAATCAGATAACACCAAGCCTTACTGTCACATGTCAAGGGTTCAGTTCTTCAATGCCTTCTGTATCTTGTTTAAGTCTGTCTCCAGATCTCTTCTCTATGTTTTTTATTGTCCTTGTTTCATCATACGGACAATCATCATGATTTGCTTTTAAGATTTTAGGCAATCAGTTTCTACATGACGTAGCTAGCAGGCCTCGTGACCAGCCCACCTTAATCGACTTGTACGAATTGCAAGATAGGATAAAAGTACTAACATTCCTTACCCCTCTCTTCCAGAGAAAGTGTTATTTTAGCGTTTGTATACTTCTGTTTCCCGCGTAGTTCCCGGGGGCCCTGAGACACAAAGAACAAATAGGACTACTGACCCGTCAGGCATGTCGTACAAGGCCCCTAGTAGGAGGTTGTCTGTGGGGCTGGCAACCTCATCTTATAAAACAAATTGTTACAGAAACCAGATGACGTTGTGACTCGTGTTTCACGGAAGGAGGTCAGATGAAGTGGTGACTCGTGCTTCATGGAAGGAGGCCAGATGAAGTGGTGACTCGTGTTTCATGGAAGGAGGCCAGATGAAGTGGTGACTCGTATTTCATATATAACCGCGCACCTGCTGTTTGTAAATAAACGTTTTATTTGTTCAAATGTTCAGATCAGATCGGGTTGCACCGTATTAACACCAGGCACATGTTGTGTTCATGTAAGTGTTCTGTTTAGTGTTCAGTGGTCAGAAAGGCTATACACCCTAGAAGTTTATTTCCAACAATTGTGTGCAACCTTGTTCAACCCAGTTCAACCTTGTTCTTCCGGATGAGAATGCAGCTACTTGTTGGTGTTTCATGGCAGGTGATGTTGCGTATAATGTAATGTTAGTGCTCACCTTAGTTTGTTAACACAGTACATCTCACAGTAGCACATACGTCATTGACGACCCTAAAAAAAGTCACTACGATAAGTAACTTTCACTGAGAAACATTTGCTAAAACCACTAACAATAATTAGCTTAATCACTGATGACAATCCAGTAAATAATAAAATGTTTATTAAGATTAAAAGTTGAATATAAGAATATTAAAGCATGACTTTTTTACAAAACCAACAATATTATGTATAGTTTCATTTCCTTCTAACTCTAATTTTATCTAATCATATTCTATACAATGTGAGAATCCTTGTTCTTAATCATCTATAATTATATATTCTTGTTTCTATCATGACAAAAAAACTTGAGAATCATTGTTCTCATTATTACATAAAGTTGTGTCAACTCAAAAGTTACACTGATTCTCAAAATCTCATATAGATTACCAAAATCATCTTTCTTATTATTCAGTGAACATTTCTCATTAAGTTTTACAGCATCTATAATTTTGAATCGAGTCAGTGGCTCTCAATATGTTTACCTACAAGTGTCATCAACAGCTAAGCGCTTGAAATAAAAATCACCACTATTTATTTTATGCCTGCCAGTCTGCAGGATCACACATTATCACTTCACTACAACCGTTCCTCTAACGGCGTGAAGATTTAAATATTCCATACATATTCTATAGCGTCAACACGCAGAATAATATTTATTTTAAAATGACTTAAGTGCCGCTTGTGATTCACTAGTCACCTTAGCGTGTTAAGACCATTGGTTAACAGCTTGAGAACCATTATCTCTCTTTCTTACTTCTTCTCTCCAGTTATCGGTACTTAAAGTTATTCTAACTCTAGCTGAGATTATCTAAACATTCTTTGCTTACCACTTATTATCATTATTAGCTATTTTC
This sequence comes from Oreohelix idahoensis, assembly GCA_024509875.1. Taxonomy (NCBI): domain Eukaryota; kingdom Metazoa; phylum Mollusca; class Gastropoda; order Stylommatophora; family Oreohelicidae; genus Oreohelix; species Oreohelix idahoensis. The sequence continues at coordinate 318,197 of JAMPIV010015633.1, forward strand.
TACAAAACAATATTTATAAAAATTTACACTTCTTTCCTACAATATCATTTCAAAAGCCGAGCACTGGCTAATCCAGCGCACGACCTATGACAAACTTCCTACATTTTTAGTTCTCTTCTCTACAAATCTCTATCTCTATCTGAATCTCAAATCGCAAATCAAAAATCCCAAATCTCTAACTGAACTTGACTATGCTAACAACATTATTTATGCTCCGTCATTCTGCACCCGGCACCTGTTTTTCTTTGTTTCTATGGGAAAAATGTCAAGATTTCATGATTATGTCATCCTTGCTGACAGAACGAAATGCTGACTTTGTTATGTCTTTCCAATGACTCTGTCTCACGTCCCAGATATGCGACACAACTGCATTTCTACAAATATTCTCTTTAAAAGCAAATACCAAACTTTCAATCATTCATATACAACGGCCATTTCACGTGCACAGGTGTTCAGTACTCATGATCAAAAGCCAATCGCATAAAATGCACAGATGTGCAGAACGAAGTGAGCCGCTCTTGATTCTAATAAACAACACTTGCGATTCTTTTTGTTTTGGTTAAGCATCCACTTTTGAATGATAGTTCTCGACCTCCGGGTCACTTATTGTGAACCGAACTTTAGTTTGTAACAATTAAACGTGAGAAATAAAAACTGCATGTTTTAGAATTGTACGTTGTAATTTAGCTTTGCTGTTTTATTATATTAAACTTTATTATTTAAGACAATGATGCATATGGAGCATGCAGCCATTGCGCGGTCACGCATACAAGGAGGTCAGCTGAAGCGGTGACTCATATTTCATGAAAGGAGGTCAGCTGAAGCGGTGACTCATATTTTATGTAAGGAGGCCAGCTGAAGCGGTGACTCATATTTCATGTAAGGAGGCCAGCTGAAGCGGTGACTCATATTTCATGTAAGGAGGCCAGCTGAAGCGGTGACTCATATTTCATGTAAGGAGGCCAGCTGAAGCGGTGACTAATATTTCATGTAAGGAGGCCAGCTGAAGCGGTGACTCATATTTCATGTAAGGAGGCCAGCTGAAGCGGTGACTCATATTTCATGTAAGGAGGCCAGCTGAAGCGGTTACTCATATTTTATGTAAGGTAGCCAGCTGAAGCGGTGACTCATATTTCATGTAAGGTAGCCAGCTGAAGCGGTGACTCATATTTCATGTAAGGAGGCCAGCTGAAGCGGTGACTCATATTTCATGTAATGTAGCCAGCTGAAGCGGTGACTCATATTTCATGTAAGGAGGCCAGCTGAAGCGGTGACTCATATTTCATGTAAGGAGGCCAGCTGAAGCGGTGACTCATATTTTATGTAAGGAGGCCAGCTGAAGCGGTGACTCATATTTCATGTAAGGAGGCCAGCTGAAGCGGTGACTCATATTTCATGTAAGGAGGCCAGCTGAAGCGTTGACTCATATTTCATGTAAGGAAGCCAGCTGAAGCGGTGACTCATATTTCATGTAAGGAGGCCAGCTTAAGCGGTGACTCATATTTCATGTAAAGAGGCCAGCTGAAGCGGTGACTCATATTTCATGTAAGGAGGCCAGCTGAAGCGGTGACTCATATTTCATGTAAGGAGGCCAGCTGAAGCGTTGACTCATATTTCATGTAAGGAGGCCAGCTGAAGCGTTGACTCATATTTCATGTAAGGAGGCCAGCTGAAGCGGCGATTCATATTTTATATAAGGTGGCCAGCTGAAGCGGTGACTCATATTTCATGTAAGGAGGCCAGCTGAAGCGGTGACTCATATTTCATGTAAGGAGGCCAGCTGAAGCGGTGACTCATATTTCATGTAAGGAGGCCAGCTGAAGCGGTGACTCATATTTCATGTAAGGTGGCCAGCTGAAGCGGTGACTCATATTTCATGTAAGGAGGCCAGCTGAAGCGGTGACTCATATTTTATGTAAGGAGGCCAGCTGAAGCGGTGACTCATATTTCATGTAAGGAGGCAAGCTGAAGCGGTGACTCTGTAGCGCTGTTCATTCTCACAGATTGGTTATACTCGTACTTGAAATAATTGTAAAAGTTCATGGTTTACCTGTGGTAACGTCAACACTATCCGAATGTCACGTCGAACTTAACTGTGAGCCGGTCACCTGCGCCCTGCATGCATACACTGATCCTTTGCCATGTTGTGCCCTATTGGCGCTAGGAGAATCGATATTGTTGAACGGGTCCCTGTTCTGAGAAATAATCTCGAAAGATTGCGGCTAGCTACACAAACTGAAAGTGTGACTGCAATTTCTCACTTATTTGATTCAAAGATTTAAGGTGGGTATTTTAGATGGATTTCGTCAACAACATATGAATCAAACACCATTATGTGATGTGGTGAATCATTACAATCTTCTTGATGTTATCCAACAATTATGATTTAATATAAACCTGTTTATGCCAATGAATTTACGTGAACTATTTGTCTGGACTTGTTCGTTATGAAGAATTCTTTGGTCGCATTTTCTGTTTTTATCGCAAAAATGTTTTTCAGTTATGTAAACCTAGTTATAACATTATTGACTATCACACTTTTTTGGTCATTCATTATATTTTTAAGAATATATTTATTCACTTTTTTTCCCATGAAAATAAGGAGAACTGATATGAAGAGTATGATAACTGTTTAGTTAGCGAACACATAGATGACTAGTCTTACTGGAAAAAAGGTCAAAGTTATGGCATTGTGAACAACAACAGCAACAGGTTGTTAGTCGAGGAAAGACGCACAACATCGAGAAGACAAATAAAAACTAACAAGGAATCTGTGACGGAAATAGTTGTGTCCTTTTACTTCACTTCTTTCCCTCCTACATTCTCCATTTACTTCTTCATTTTACGCACATACACCTGCCTCATCGCCGCACCTTAGATCTGATTGTTCATACTGCAACTGTCATTTCACGGCTAATTGGCTATCCTTAAGGATTAATTGTAATCGCTTAAGTTGTTGAACCAGATTGACTTCATACGGTAAATGAAAAGTATTGGTGACTTTCTAAGTACTGCTGTCCCGCCAGATGCGCATGCCCGTCAGGGGGCATTGTTCGCTACAAAAGGGTTCAGACATTGTGGCGGAGAAAACAAAAGGACGACCAGATGTTGTCTGGGAAAAATGTCTGGATGCAGCGATATGGTGCAGCTTATTCTACTGAGGAGCAGAAAATTACAGGTGATAATTGCTTAATATCTTCCGTCCAGACATTGTCTGTCTAATTATTACAGATAAACCCGTCTGGGTAGAGAAATTAGCGAGGACACTATTTGCAGGAAAGGTTACAAATCGTAATTGAAAGGTTATCGAAGAGTGTCGGAAAGAGTCGGGCCATATATGGGAGATGAGAGTTAAAATATCTTAAAGAGAATTATTGAATCATTGATAAAAGCAATATTTTCTCTTAAAATTTGTTAGGTGGAAAAAAAGAGTCTATTTTCTGTGTGTATTTTATGCACTTTGTGTGGCTAATTATATACTAGTAAAGTATAGAACTGCATTGCTGTGAACGGCTGTAAATAGACTTCTTGCATAGATAGTCCAATAAACCCAACCTTCACGTATTTTACTTAAATATTGGGAATAACTGTGCTTTTCGGGTCAAGATTTGACTGACTTTGAATTTACTGCAGTAAAAGAACATACAGTTAGAGAGGATAAAGAAAGAGAAAACAGACAAGGAGAAGGCAGAAAAGGAAGTCTTTCGTGACAAAAATAAAGTTAGTGAGAGAAGAAACAGATAAAAGAGAGACAAGAAAACTATCTCAAATGAAGAAGGAAGCAGAAGAGAAAGAAAAGCGAAGGAAAAACGAAAAGGGGGAAAAAGAAAAGGATAGGGCATTCCAAGAAAAGAAGGAACAGGCTGCCAGATCCCATGGAATCATAATGAAAGAACTAGAGAATGAAGGAAGGAGAACAGACTCGAGTTCCAGTTCCAGTGGGTCTGGAAACTCCAAAAGCAGCGATTGTTGAAGCATCTCTCACGCGGCAGTGCCTGGTGCGGCTTCTTTCCAGCTGGATGTCTATTCCGAGACCTTTGAAGAAATAGACGTCTATCTCTGTAGTTTCGAGTCCTTAGCCGTTATCTACAGCTTAGTGAATGAGAAATATAACATGAAGTTATCCCAGAGTCTTACGAGATCAGCATATAATGTATTTCTGAAGCCCGCGGAAGACGAAAATAACTATGAAATGCTGAATAAAGCTTTGCTCCAGCGTTTTCGACTTAACGCTGAGACATTCCTTAGCAAGTTCCCAGAGGCTAAAAGAAGGACACACGAATCATTTAAGCAATTCGCTACGAAGCTAGAAACATACCAGGAAAAATGGAGATCCCTCAGTGTCTTCGATGACTCATATGAAGGGCTGCAGAAAATGAAAATCGTGGAACAGTTCAAGGCCTCGCTTACCCCTGAATGAGACGGTTCCAAGTGGAGCGCAGGACCAAAACTCTTGAGCAGATGGTTACCTTTGCAGAAAAGTACCAAACGCTCAGACAGAAATTAATCCTATCATGAAACGCGGGCACGATAATCGCTCTAACTCAGCAGGTCGCCCTTATACGGATACGTAAGCGACCACAAATAACACAACACACACGCAACGACATCATCACGGGATTTACTTCCCTTGCTCTGCAGTGATGGTCCAACTGAGGGTTTTCAAAGGTGTCTACCTTTCGCTCAAGATTGCGCTTGGCAGAGATGGGAACTGAAGAATGGTGCTTCAACTCTAGGGAGCTTCGTAAGAATTTAAGAAAACAAGTACTACGGCTGATAGGACCCAGACGGTGTAAACTTTCTATCTTCCCTGACCTTCTACAAGAAGGAAGAATTTTACTTGGTTTGTTTCTGCTCCAGCCGATGCTTTTTCTTTGCAGGTTGCTGACTGGTTCACTCTCGTCATTGGTCATGTCTGGTGGCCGCAAAATGACCGTCATAGTATCGTGGTGCAATTGCGAAGATAGTCCAGAGTGTTTTAAGACCTGTCTGATGTTGGTGTCTAGCTTTGACTGAAAGCCACTAATACCACACACGCGTTCCACACACTAGTACCACCAATAGGTACTACCGAATAATATCATGAAATGAGAAAGAAACAAATACCCTCATGAGTATTGGGTTTCCTGACACGAAAATCAGCCGCCCCCACCTTCATTCCACCATCCCATCTGCCTCAGAAATGTATCCTCTCTGAGCATTAATATTAATCCCAGTGAGCGGAAAACATCCATTACATTTACATCTAACTTGTTAACATTTAGATATGCACTGGTAGAAAAGGTTAATATAATAAGTATGTACATCACTTCTGGCATCATCCACTCGGTGCTCCATATGGAAATTGGGACTATCTCTGCTTTTTTTCCTCTATGAGAAGCCCTCATAAAGCAGTCACCAGTGCTGATTCACGAAACTTTCATTCTATAAGCTGAGGTTGTCAGCCTCGTGTGACTTTGGACATCCACAAGCAGTTGTCACATACTAATAGATGCAAAATATAGAATTATAAAATATACAACTCACCCCAAATACTTTGGGAAGATACAGACTCCATGCTCAGATGATAAGTTAAGGTAACTTGAAAGATGCCTCTTACACATGATCTGGAGTATAACTTTACAACACTCCCACTATGACTTAGTGATCAGGTAGAGTTGTCGTTGTGTAAATCCACAAGATGCTAAAACACGTTGTCCTTTAACGTGGAATTCTTATCTTATTCTGTATTCTGGCTTGTCTGGCTGTCTTCTTGACAAGTTCAATTTCACAGACTGTAAACTTAACAGGCGCTGGATTATAAGGCAACATGCGGTCCATGCATCCACTTTCTACTATATGACAAGGCTCCAATAAGAATTGATGTTTTTTAACATCTCAAATGCCAAACAACTAACATGCAATTTGCGTTTGTTTTGGTAGGTGTATATTCCCACTACCCTCTCATGTAAAATTCCTGCATGACGCACAAAGATGGGATGGTGGAAGTTACCTCCAATATAAGGTATGCCATCTTAGATCATGTTTACACTCATAACTTCAAAATCTATCCCAGGTAATCTCATTCAAGATGGATACTTATCGTAACCATCGCTTTCCCCAAGTCTGCCAGGAAATGCTTAACATTTACCGGGTCCAGCCAACACTATGAACAACCTAGTCCGATAGAAACTACTTTCAGTGATAAGATAATCGATTGTGGTCATCTCAAGGTTGTTTACTCACTAATCTGGTCGCTCCTAAAAACTGTCTGGTCGGAATGTGTTATGGCTTAGTAAACCACATTCCTCTCTACATATCCAAGGTGTCAATATGGGTTCAAACAAAAGTGATTGATTACCTTAATCAGCAAATATGGTAGCAGCAGTCTTGACATGACAAGAGAATGAGGGAAGGAAGTGTAAACAACAAACTGAAATTACCAAATACTTTCAGAGGTGGGAAAAAGAAAGTAAAAAGCACATAATGAATTTCAGGATGGCACAGGTGAATGTCACGTTTGAGGTTATTTTGTCACAGGCCCAAGAGAATATTGATCAGATATTCAGAGACTCGGGCGCCATTGCTCATATGTCTGTGCTTTTCGCTAGTGCTGTTGCTAGGAAGAGTGTTTTCTTCTTCCCTCTCGGCTGGTTTTTTCTTCGGCCGGCAGTGGGTACAATTTTGAAAGTACTTCCTTATGTCCACTACTCTAACTGTCCAAAAGTGATGGGCCTTGATACTGTGCATCGTCGATCCTAATGGAACATGTTCCTCTGATAGCAACACATGTCCTGTTTTCAAAATATGAGATCTTAATAGAAGTGGCACGACTAATTGTCGGGTCCCATGTCTCATTAGTCTATATAAAGCTTCATCTTCCTTGTGGCATATTCCAGCCGAAGTATGGGTTGGCGTTATATGACGTTGTTTACAGCAGGGCGCTAGGGACACATAATACGCCTGCTCCGCTTAGGAGAAGTGGTGAGTAATTGTAAGAGCCCTCCATTGATGGGAATTGGATGCTCTGCTCCATCTTCTTTCTCGTTGATAAATTATGGTTTTCACCATTCTGGTTTTTTGGGCTATGGTAAACAGAACAATATTTCACATATTGTCACATAGTTGCATACCTGCCCAGAAACGTGCCTCAATAAGTCACGTGCACCTCGATGGAGTTGTGACTGGGGTTTATGCAATTGTTGCATAAGGCGGGCGCGAAAGGAGACTGAAACAACTAATTGCCTCTAGTTTCCTACCCACCAGTATACTAATCTTTCTCCCTATAATATGCTCCCTGTGGAGTATGCTACAGTTGTCATACAAACTCGCGAAACAAGGGTTTAGGGTTTTATCATCACTTTGTGTCTTCTTCAGTTCCGATAAGCTCGGGCTTATTAGAGATGAGAGCTCAGGGGCCGCTTGGGTATGTCCCGTGTTCACTCTCTTTTGTGTTGACCTGGATTCACGTGAAGAATCCACAAGGACGACATATTTCCTCCCCAAAATTATGGGATACAGTAAATCATCTAACACTGCCGCTTTGATTGTTCCCCGCACAAACCGGGTTGAAACTTCAATTTCCGCAACCGGAGGAATCATGGGCTCTATACTCTTCAGAGGCCCCTGTATTACTACAGTTTCAACAGCGTACTGGTGGGCGTTCACCAAAGATGACGAGACTAGAGCTTTATATTCTAACCCCGAGTCATATAACCATTCTACAGTTTGGTTAACAACTGAGACGTTTCCTGGGGTGTGGATATGACTAGGGTTTTGTTGGCATGTCGGAAGATCGTGTTTTCCTGTCTATCTCTTTAGTAGGCATGCAACATTATAGGGCCTATTTTCGGCCTCATACAGTCCGATGTGAAATTTGTGTCGTTTTTACACGATTTGTTTCGGCCCCATGCTTCGTCAAGAACCGTCTCATGTCAGGGTTGGACGAGTCCTTAAACTGCTTCACAATTATCATTTTCTGCAGCCTTTCATACGATTCTTCATATGTGATGAAGGATCCCCATTTCTCTAGGTACGTGTCTAGTCGTGTAGTGTTATGTGTCGTATAGTTAAATATTCTGGAGATGTTCTCCGTGGCCAAGGTAGACTCTAGGGGTAGTCACACAACACGAAATCAGCATAACTGTTCTGAGCGGACCAACACCTCCTTCACAATTTTACAAACGTGCAGTTTATTAGGTTTGACAAACAGCTCCATGATAAGAGATGTATAGCCCCAAAGGCAAATGCATTAGTACGCATTTGTCCAGTCCGTTCCCTATCAAACGCTGGTCATTGGCAATCATTCAAACTTTATTTAATATAGTCTTTTGGACATTTTTATGAATATGCACACATTTACTTACTAGAATAAGCCAGGGACACCTCAACCAAGTATATTGATGTCCTGGTGATGGAATAATTTAAGAAAAACACAGAATACTGCAGGAGCTAAAAACACATATGTCTGCTCACTTCCAAACACAAGCCGCATCTCTCTTCCAGACGATCACCTCACTTCTGCTTTAAATTTGTTCACGTCTGCCAGTAAACCATATCGGCATGACGTCACTTTCTTTATTAATAAGTGACTCCGTATAAAATAAACAAAAAATGAGTCCTGTTGAGCTGCCTATTTTACCGACAAAAACATTACGAATTTTAATCATAACCTCTAGCAAATTACGTAAATGACTCGTCCTTCTGCCGCTAAGCTTCACGAAACGAGCTTCGAAAAGTCTCTGCGTTCAACTGAAAACGCTAGCGCAAAGCCTTCTTCAACTTTTCGTACTTGTTTTGCTCTTCCGTGGGAATCTTCAGAAATACATCAAAAGCTAATCCCCTCAGATTCTTGGATAGTTTCATGTTGTATTTCTCTCTCTAAGCCATAGGTAGCAGCTAAAGACTCACATTTAGAAAGATAGATGCCTATTTTTACAGAAGCCTCTGAATAAACATCCAGTCTGAAGGAGGCCGCACTAGGAGATGTTTCCCCCATCGCTGCCTTGGAACTTTCCGAGCCAATATCACTTGAACCAAAGTCTGCTATCCTTGCTTCATTCTCTAGTTCTTTCATTCTGATTGCGAGGTCTCTGTCGGCCTGTTCCTTCTTTTCTGCTCTTTCGGCCTGTTCCTTTTCTAAGACCCTCTGCACTTTTTCGTGTTTGCTGACTAGTTTCTTGTCCTTTCGTTCCGCTGCCTTCTCTGCCTTCTCGTGGTCTTTTTCTACAGACTTATCAACATACTTAACTAAATCTTGGCCACTCAATCCTAAATCTCTACCCAAATTTAGGTTAAAGGTGTAAAGATGTTCGGGCTCGGCCATTATGAGTAAGAAGTCTGTTTACAAAGCTGCACAAAAATGCAATTGCTTCTTAACTAGTAAAAATTCAAATCACAAAACAAATTGAACTCAACAACCTTAGTTCAACAGCAACAACAACAATAATAACAACAACAACCACCACCATCAGTCCATCACAAAGAATTAGGGAGCATTATCTTATGGTTGCAGCGAATTTTGAAATACTTACTATACCCACCCAGTCATATTACTGGTCACCCCCTACCTATAAAAAGCAGGACCTTGTATAGTTAAGGCTCTAACACTTTACTCCCCTACGTTAGTATCTGTAATAGGACTATCTTTGTATTTAATTTTTTAACCCACTTAAATATGATAGTTTGCCTTGGAATTTTGAATTAAAAAAGGTTGCGGAACACTGATTTACCTTATACATCTGCCAACAGTCCATCTAATATAAACTGATTCTAATTCGTTGATGGATACGCCCTCTATCAACTGCTACACGTGCAATACAGACAGCACTATCACCAAGAGCTAACGCTGAATGATGGTGGATCAAAGACAAGACAAGACATACAACAGTAATATCACATCATTGAGATAACCTCACTGGAAAACACTTCCACACTGAACAATCTGAGAATAATATTTTGTGATCACAGATTGGCGGACACCATCGGCTGAAGGACTCTGTAGATTATTGACAAGTGTGGTTTGGTTTGGTTTGGTTTGAAGGACTATCTTCATCGCGCACGGACTACTCCATCAGTGCTCTGATCTCTTCCCTCAGATCACACAAGGAGGATCTCAGCACTGTGCACGAACTCCGTAGCGCTGGTGAGAATCCCAATGTGTGTATATATGAATCACACATGCTATAAATATTTTTGTGGTGGGTAGGTGTCTAATATTTAAATGTTTGCCAGGGCAGCGACTTTATGGCTTACTGTTTGAGATTTCCAACTGCCGAGGGGATTTTCTACGTGCGCAACTTGTACACAGGACCTCCTATTTTTTCGCCCTTATCCGAGAAGGCTAGACATCCAATCTCACTACCCAGGAGACCAGGGGGGGGGGGGGGGGGGGGAGGGGGGGGGGGGGGGGGGGGGGGCGGGGGGGGAGAATGATATCATTAGGACCACTGGTTCTGAAACAAAATTTCCACAAATTTTATTCCCTCTACTTGGAATCGAACCCGGTACCTCTAGAAGTCGAGGCGGACGCAATACCTCTTAGCCACTCCAACCCCCTAAATGTGGTACGTTTATTTATCTCATCTTTATTTCCTACCCTTCACATATCTAATCTCGTATTTAATTAGTTACAGTTTATAATTTAATGCGATTTAGGAACTTTTTTCTATAATCCCCATTTCTACATTTTACTGACACATGTGTGTACATTTTACTGACACATGTGTGTTCATTTTACTGACACATGTGTGTACATTTTACTGACACATGTATGTACATTTTACTGACACGTGTGTGTACATTTTACTGACACATGTGTGTAAATTTTACTGACACATGTGTGTACATTTTACTGACACATGTGTGTACATTTTTAACAATTAAACCTACATATGTTTTTATGTAAAACTTTTGCCTCGTTTTGGCGAGGCGCGTCCCGTTCAACCTAGTCGGTTATATTAGGGCGCATGTCCAAATATAAAAGACCTTCATGTCTAGTCTTGTTGATCTTTAACTCATTCTGTTGAGTTAATAAACCAGACAGTGTAGAAGAGACAGTTCAGGACACAGTTCAAGAAGCAGATCACGACACAGATACATGTAGATGACGACACAGCTAAAGGTAGATCACGACACAGATAAATGTAGATCACGACACAGATAAATGTAGATCACGACACAGATAAATGTAGATCACGACACAGATAAATGTAGATCACGACACAGATAAATGTAGATTACGACACAGATAAATGTAGATCACGACACAGATAAATGTAGATCACGACACAGATAAATGTAGATTACGACACAGATAAATGTAGATCACGACACAGATACATGTAGATCACGACACAGATACATGTAGATCACGACACAGATAAATGTAGATCACGACACAGATAAATGTAGATCACGACACAGATAAATGTAGATCACGACACAGATAAATGTAGATCACGACACAGATAAATGTAGATCACGACACAGATAAATGTAGATCACGACACAGATAAATGTAGATCACGACACAGATAAATGTAGATTACGACACAGATAAATGTAGATCACGACACAGATAAATGTAGATCACGACACAGATAAATGTAGATTACGACACAGATAAATGTAGATCACGACACAGATACATGTAGATCACGACACAGATAAATGTAGATCACGACACAGATAAATGTAGATCACGACACAGATAAATGTAGATCACGACACAGATAAATGTAGATCACGACACAGATAAATGTAGATCACGACACAGATACATGTAGATCACGACAGAGATAAATGTAGATCACGACACAGATAAATGTAGATCACGACACAGATAAATGTAGATCACGACACAGATAAATGTAAATTACGACACAGATACATGTAGATCACAACAGAGATAAATGTAGATCACGACACAGATAAATGTAGATCACGACACAGATAAATGTAGATCACGACACAGATACATGTAGATGACGACACGTATAAATGTAGATCACGACACAGATAAATGTAGATCACGACACAGATAAATGTAGATCACGACACAGATAAATGTAGATCACGACACAGATAAATGTAGATCACGACACAGATAAATGTAGATCACGACACAGATAAATGTAGATCACGACACAGATACATGTAGATCACGACACAGATAAATGTAGATCAAGACACAGATCAAGGTAGATCAAGACACAGATCAAGGTAGATGAAGACTCAGATCGAGGAAGATCAAGACACAGAAAGAGGCAAATCAAGACACAGATCAAGGTAAATCAAGACACAGATCAAGGTAGATCAAGACACAGATCCAGACACAGACCAAGGTAGGTCAAGACACATATTAAGACATAGTTCAACAGAGAGATCAAGACACAGTTCAACAGAGAGATTAAGACACAGTTCAAGACACAATTTTAGAGAGAGAGATATTTCAAGGCACATTTCAACAAAGAGATTAAGACACCGTTTAAGAGAGAGAGGGAGAGTGAGACAGAGTGAGAAAGACAGACAGATAGAGAGAGATCAAGACACCGTTTAATAGGTAGAGAGAGAGATAGAGCGAGAGAGATAGAGAGAGATAGAGAGAGATAGAGAGAGAGATAGAGATAGAGAGATAGAGAGAGATAGAGAGAGAGAGATAGAGAGATAGAGAGAGATAGAGAGATAGAGAGAGATAGAGAGAGATAGAGAGAGATAGAGAGAGATAGAGAGAGATAGAGAGAGATCAAGACACCGTTTAATAGGTAGAGAGAGATAGAGCGAGAGAGATAGAGAGAGATAGAGAGAGATAGAGAGATAGAGAGAGATAGAGAGAGAGATAGAGAGAGAGATAGAGAGAGAGAAAGATAGAGAGAGAGAAAGAGAGCGAGAAAGATAGAGAGAGATCAAGACACGGTTTAAGAGAGAGATCAAAACACACTTCAAGACATACTTCAAACCATATTTTAAGACAAAGCTCAAGAAAGTTTAAGACGCATCAAAAGAGAGTTCGTGGCAAAGGTCAAAGCAAGATCAGAGCGTGGACCTACCAGGATAGAGCCCGAAATTTTGCTTCGAGACAAACGATCTATCTACTCAGACGTGTAACACCAAAAAAAAAAAAAAAAAATGCCAATTATAAACATTTGTCTTGAAACTACCCCACCTTGCCCTCGTTGACAACCGTCTGTCCTGGTTCCACAAATGCGTATTCAGTTCTCACAATTAACCTATAGGTTTAAAGACCGTGACACCATCCGCCATCCGTTTGAAGTGCCTGGCCGGAATACAGCCCGCCCCCCCCCTCTCCCCCCCCCCCCCACCCCCGTCTTTCAATGCCCAAGGCCAAGGGCGAGGTTTCTCAACCGGAGTTCCGCGAGATGTTGCTCGGGGTTCCACGATAGATCGTGATTTAAAAGAAAAACAACTTTTTTTTTTTAAACTTTGCACGCGGCGCGATGTTAGCGCCCACAGTGGTGGGCAGTGACCAAGTAGCCCCTTAAGGCAGCGCACAATAGGACCGTGCTCATTACTACACATAACATATTTCATGAGCATCTTATATAGAAGAAACTGTCATATGACTTTTAGGCCTGCTTGGATAAGTTACAAAAATAATCAAGCAAGAAATTAAAAATGGAAAATCTGAAGCTCCACTTACGTACTGAGTTGGGGGAGAAGAACCAAACAAAAATAATAGGCTAATAAGTTGGCCAAATAAACAGATCCACAGAAAAAAAAATCACTCTCTACTGAAAAGAGCATTAACAACTATTATTGGATTTTTATATTTAAAACTTATTGATAACACTGATGTACTTTGAGATGTAGATATAATAATTTTTATATTTACACAACTTACTGATCACACTGATGTACCGTGAGATGTAGATATAATAATTTTTATATTTACACAACTTACTGATCACACTGATGTACTGTGAGATGTAGATATAATAATTTTTATATTTACAGTTTACTGATCACACTGATGTACCGTGAGATGTAGATATAATAATTTTTATATTTACACAACTTACTGATCACACTGATGTACCGTGAGATGTAGATATAATAATTTTTATATTTACAACTTACTGATCACACTGATGTACCGTGAGATGTAGATATAATAATATTTATACAGGGTTTCCCTGAGACCTAAAAATTATTTCAAGGATTCCTCCAGGATAAACAGTTTGAGAAAGACTGCTCTATAGCGATTTCAGCATGTCCCTTGACTTCAATGCTCTGTATATTATGTCGTTAACGAGCAGACAACGTGTCAAAGAAACCCCTTCTCTATTTCATTCGGTTCCTTTGTACGACTTCCTGCTTCATAGCAACGAAGCTGAATCGTGCTTTATAAAAACCGTGTTATGAAAATTTCAAGTTCAGGCATATAATTTCCATAGGCACGTTTGCATTTAAGTCGCCCGTATTGTCAACAGCAGAGCGCATGCTCGGGACATAGCGGTAATTGCACATGTTAAATTGTAGTGTTTGCGTTAAACTAATACAAGTTTTACAAATTGTTTGAAGTAAAGTTTACGTTTATTTTAGGTAAAGTAACAATTACATGGCCTTTAAAATTTTCTTTACGTTTCTCACAAATGGGCTGAGGGAGACTGGGAAATTATGGGTTGATCAGGAGTGCATTGCTGTCGATTATGTTGAACAAAGCAATATGTTCAAATCTTAATTTTACACATAATTGAAATGTAAACTTTTCGCTTGTTTTGTGTGCACTTAAATTTACATATATGCTAAATATATTTAACTATAAACTTGCCTGAACTAAACTTTAACTTTGATTATCTTTTTAAAAACAAAAGTTTTACGCATTTGCAATGGATTTCACAAAATCGTAACTTTGCACCTTTGCTATTCATTTAACAAAACCGTAACGTTACACACATGCAATTGATTTAAATAAACCGGAACTGTACACATTTGCTTTTGATTTAATAAAGCCGTAACTTTAAACATTTACTATTGATTTAACAAAAACTTAACTTTACACATTTACAATTGATTTAACACACTCGTATATGTACACATTTGCCCTTGATTCTTCTTCTTCTTGGTACACTGTCAAACGTCTACCTTAATATTTTCAAAAAAAGCTGTCCTCAGCATGAGGCTATTTCAATCTCCATATAGTTTTTATCCGAAAATGATACTGGTGACGACCATATGTACTTGTTATGTTCCTCATATGTTGGGCATCTTTGAGGCAGATGTTCAGCCATCATTTTATCAGTGCCACAATTACACTCATCGGTAGTTCTTATATTTGTCTTGTTGAATAGATGGTATCCCAATCTCTTGTCGCCCGTGCGCAGTCTGAAGATTACCACTTGTTCTCTTCTGTTGAGCTGGCAATTAGCGTCATTTTGTGTGTGCCCTTGATTTAACACAGCCTCAACATTACACATTTGTTCTTGATTTAATAAAGATTTGACTTTACACATTTTCCGTTGATTTAACAAAGACTTTACACAATTGCCCGTGATTTAACACACCCGTATGTTTACATTTTTGCCCTTGATTTAACACTGCCATAGCTTTACATATTTGTTCTTGATTTAACAAAGATTTTACTTTACACATTTGTTCTTGATTTAACAAAGATTTATTTTTGCACATTTGTTGTTGATTTAACAAAGATTTAATGTTGCATATTTGTTCTTGATTTATCACAGATTTAACTTTACATATTTGTTCTTAATTTAACAAAGATTTAACTTTACATATTTGTTCTCGATTTAACAAAGATTTAACTTTACACGTTTGTTCTTGATTTAACAAAGGTTTAACTTTACACATTTATTCTTGATTTAACAAAGATTTAAATTTACACATTTCTCGGTGATTTAACAAAGAAATTAACGTTACACATTAATTCTTAATTTAACAAAGCCGTAACTTTAGACACTTACCCTGATTTAACACAGAATTTACTTTACATATTTGCTCTTGATTTAGCACAGACGTAACTTTACACATTTGCCCTAGAGTTAACAAACCCGTAACTGTTCATATTTGGCTTTGATTTAACACAGCCGTAACTTTACAGATTTGCTATTGATTTAACTTTCAACATTTTTTAAAAGAGGAATGTATAATATTTAAGATTATCTTCTGACATGAATAATAATCAGGTTAGTTTTTGTGTGTCTCGTGTCTCACCAGAAATTTTGCTACAGATATTTCCGTCACAAACTTCCAGCAACTTTTTAATTGTAACAAATATTTGATCCCGAAATTATTTATTTATACGTAATTAAGAAAAATGTCCTTGAAGCAGCAATGCTAAGACCAGCTAGCAGACATAGTCCACTGAGACACGCAGTTGAAATCTGGCTACCGGTCTAACCAGCATAATGTGGAGGCCAGGTAGCAGTGGTGGTCCACGTTAGTAAGGTGTTGACTCCTGGTTCTTGAGACTCAATGCTTAAGCCAGGTAACGATGGATCAACTTCCAGATTGAACCTGTAACACGATAAGCTCAGTGCATGGTATTTGTCAGACAAATACCACATGTCTTCCTGTCTTGTCTCTGTCTTCAGATGTTATAATTGTTTTTATGTAGTCATACTTTCTGTGTCATCTATTTGTTTACATACAATGTCATGAGGTCGTCAGGAAAAGTTTGTCGTACATGATAATTCATCAGTCATATACGAGACTAAAAGGAATGCCCTATAATACAGAGAGACGACCTCTTTGTGCTCAGCCTTACAAACCAGCTCTGAAAAGGGCTGATAGCTTATTTGCGGGTTATTATCAGTCCTGACAAGAACTCTCGCTTCACTAAAGCTGGATAGGATTGTGGTTATATGTCGAGAAGACTAATCTTCCTACTGGCACTAGCAAGAATAGCGACAAAGAGTCATACATAAAATGCACATAAAAAAAACATTATATGCATAATAAGCCAGTGCAAAATATTTAAGTTCGCAAACTATAAGTGTAATCTGCATACCCTCGGGCTCACAACTACGTCGCTGAAAAATATAGATGTCTCTAAATAGCTGTTCTCTAAGTTCATGTATGTCGAGGCTTTGATACAGTTCAGCTCTCAAACAGGGTGTGAGCTCGTAGAGTGTGTGGCAAAGTGTAACAATACCGTAGGAATTTTATATTATATATGCAGTTGAGCAGAATTGTGTAAGGTCGATGGGGAAATAATTTTATTGTGAAGAAATGGATGTACAGAAATGGATTCTACTTCACCAGTTGTTCAAGGGAAAAAATATGTGTGTGTGGAATGACCGAAGAAGTAAATGCATGCAACAGTTTGGGAGTTTTGTGAAGTAACTGTGTCAAATGGTTTGCAGTGTGACAACTTTGTCTCTTTCATAAATCATATAAAATTGAAGGCTGCACCAAGGAAGGAAAGTTTGATATGGAAATAAAGCTACCCTTCAGTTGAGTAAAACGAGACATATACGAAAGCTACAGCTGTTGTGGAAGGAAAGAACTAAGCAGAGATGTGTAAGACATTAACACAGTTTGAGAAAATTTATTCGAAAAGGCCAGTCTGAAACAATTGCCTAAGATTGATGACGTCATTGCAGCAACGGGCGCTCGTCGGACGCTTATACAAGTGCGGCAAGTTTGAACACTAGACACACTCTGTTGCGCACATATTTATGGTGTACGCATACGGATGTAAGATGTATCTATCTGTTTGTTAAAAAAGATATTTATTTGTGAATTTACGTCTCTTAGTAATGGGACGGAACTCAGAATAGTCTATGTGTATTTATTCTTTGAGTTACCGGTCCTTGTATCTTCGCTGAATATTAATTTAGCGTATGAATACCGAATTCATGTCATTTTATGTCTATTACGGCTAGAAACATATTGTTCTTGCTCAAGGTTTTGCAGGAAGGTTTAGGGCCTGAATTCATATGTAGTACTTGTCTAGTGCAAGAAGATTCTGTCTTATATTGTATATCTTCGTATGTTTAGGTTGGACTATATTCTTTCTGCCGAAGTTCGGCGCAGGTATTCGTAGTCCCACTGAGTTGAAAAGAGTTCCGAAGTTGCCGGTCGAGATGGCCGTGCGTGTGATTTCTAGGGCTGGTCCTGTTTAAGGTTAAAAAGTGATTTGTGGATGATTTTCCATAAGGAAGGAATGTCTCTGCGAGAGTATAGTGTCAGAGATTCTCCTCATGTACTTTATTATGTTTAAATTCGGACTCCAGGTAAAGCCAGACCCTCTTTTCTTCTATGACCTCCATTTGGTTAGATTTAGATGACATCGTATTTCGAGCATCGTTGGTCGTCCATATATACAGTTGAAGATGACAGGTTCCAACAGTATTTATATCTACATGAAAATAACCTTATTTATGTGGAGCTGGATGGAACACTCTATGAAGTTATATATATTCAAATGGTGAATTAACTTTGGCTTGTTATTATCCTTCTGCTGGGTGAGTGAGCGAAAATTCAGAGAAGGTAACCATTTTGTATACTTGTCATCGTTATAGATCGCTGTCAAGAGAACAGTTTACCAAACCTATTATCAGACAGTGACATGGAGGTATTATTGAGATGAAAACCCCTATCGTGGTTTAACGTTGTTACATAAACATTCGATATATGTCGCTGGAGAACTTAGCGAAGGAAAAGGTTCGTCCAGTGGACGCTATATATGTTTACACACCCACACCCACTGATGCGTTCAGTCAGTTGGGGTATGGCAATAATCTACTAGAACATTCTATGATTATCTCATGCCACCCATTATATTTGTATGCTACATGAAAGATGATCTACCATTCTACTACCTAATGATTTGCTATGTCAACATGCTCCTGACTGTATTCCGTGCTATTCAAGTGTGTGTGTCCTGAATAAACAGTACAAAACGACCACCGCAGTCTGTATCGGTGTCTTATAGTTATGAGTGAATGAGTGCATTATATTGGTCAACACACGAACACTCCAGCATTCGCGTTACACTTCACACTCTCACTCCATTTCTGTATAATCCTGTGTCGGTTGGGTTGACCTTTGCTCCACCTGCAGCACCCATCATAATCAACCACTGGTCTGCGTAAGGAGAAGAAGAAATTCCTCATATTTTACTGTGACTGATCCAGTACTTTACAGCAGCTCCCACTAACTTTTACAGTGGTAACGCAGATGTCATGCTTCTCCTGGAGCCTTAAAGGAAACCAGTTGCAGTGATGACAAGTGCTGTCCAAACATAGAAGTCTCTCACACAAAACATATACACGGGTCTTCTACAGTGGTGGCCAGATCCCTGGGTCCAGCCTTCGCAGTCTTGATGATTGAAGTCACCAAGTATAACAAGAACGTTTATTTTGGCAAAATGTGACACACATCAACACCAGTAGGAACTATACAGTCGATGTCAGCTTGACCTGTTCTGACAAGTGAAATGAATCTGGGTCAATGCTTGTTGACATTTTTCGCAGTACAGAGCTGAAAACTTTGAAGGACATAAACTGTTCGGTTGTTACAGTGTTTGATTACCGTGCTAAAGAAGAACATAAGTGGTGTTATTTCATCGGTGGATCTTCTCATGCTCAAAAAAATTGAATAAGATAGTTCAATAATTTAAGATTGATTAAAAGTGCCAGTTTATTTTGATTAAAAGCTGTGCCATTAAAGTGAAAGCTGAACATGCTTTGCAACACATTCAACCACAACACATTTAATCAATTAATGTATGCATTTATGCTATTAATGTTTACATGTATTTATGTTTATATGTTATTTGTTGTGTGTTAAGTTAGTTTATATTCTGGGGGTGGGAGGCGAGGTGACTAGTATAAGGTATACCGAGTAACATTGGTCTTATATTAGAGTTCTATAGGGAGCAAATTTCTTAATTGAAACTTGCATGCAACACCTGTTTCAATATCTGTTAGCTGTGACGAAACTGTCCCTATTGTTGTTTTTGTAATATTTCTCTGTTCTTTAGTTTTGTTTTCGTTTGTTTGCATTTGTTGGTCTACCCTTTTCTATCTTTGATTTCTATACACAATTTATATTTATACACTGTGGCGTTATTTGTCTTGTTATCTTATTGCAGTTATCATCACAGATTCTGTGATCATTTTCTTAATTTTTTCTATTTGATTAATTTGATTTCTGCAAGTGTTCTCATATTGTCTTTTCTTGTTTGTCCTTTGTGAATGTCTTGAGTTGAGATATGATATATAAGGTATATTTGAGTACACTTATGGTATAGTATGGATCAATACTTTATTATTAGTATTGTTGTACAAGAAAGTATACAAGACCTATGTAAGGCTTGTCTCCCACAGAGATTGGGATTGTGAACTAATTTGTCAAGTTTATCTAAAACTTGTGACTATATTACCTTGAAATATATATAGTATTATTATTGTTTCAAGTAATTAGTATTATTGTTAGACATCATGTCTACATTAGAATACTTTATTGCACAAGGGAGATCCCTTGATAAGACTGGTCAAGACTTAGAACAATGGGCAACTGCTCAATATGACAAAGCATTAGCAGCTGAAGAAAAAAAATTGCAAAGAGAAACTGAGGCTGAGGAAAAAAGATTGCAAAGAGAGGATGAACAAAAGAAATTACAAATGCAAGTGGATGAAAAAAGATTCCAGATGGAAATGGCAAAGAAAAAAGAAAAGCTGAAGCTGAAGCTGCTGCTGCTGAGGAAAAAAAAGCTGCTGCTGCTGTTGAGGAGAGAAAACTTCAAGAAAAAAAATTAGAAGCTGAGGCTCAACAGAGAAGATTAGATAGAGAAGCTGATGCTGAGCAGAAGAGATTAGACAGAGAAGCTGAGGAGAGAAAAGCAATGAGAGAACATGAACATCAAAAAGAACTTTTAGCATTTGAGTTAGAAAAATTAAAATTGACAAATATGAGTAATGTCAATCAGTCATCTAGTGGTAAACCCTTTACTTATAAGGTCAAGGTGCCAGCGTTCAATTCTGCCAGTGATGATATAACATTCTGGCTTGATAGATTTGAACGTGCTTGTCGAGCTCATAATGTGGATAAATCACAATATGCTAATCAGTTGTCTGAGAATTTAAAAGGTGATTCTCTGACAAGTTTAAGTTTGGTTGAGGAAACTGACAAGGATAATTATGAGGTTATTAGGGCAGCCTTGATAAAGAAATATCAGTTATCTGAAGAAGGTTACCGTATTTTGTTTAAGAAAATGGTACCTGAATCAGGGGTAGAATTCTCAGAATTCATTGCAAGGACACGTCTTACATTTAATCGTTGGATTGAGCTATCCAAAACAGAAAAGACTTATGAAGCACTTATGGATTTATTGCTCAGAGACAAGATTATGTCAAGCATAAGTAAACCATTCCTTGAATTCCTACATGAACGTAAACCTAAGACACTAAAAGAAATGGAAGAATATTGTACCCAATACGTCGCTGCACATCCAGACGTTGCTATTATCAATACAAAGGTTAAAGAAGGTAGGCCAGTTGCATCAGCAACACCATACAACCCTAATTACTCACACAAATTCCAAGGACCTCAAAACAGGTTTAATAAAAAAGGTAACCATAACAGTTATCATAACCAAGGTAACCAATCATTTCAGGGTTCTTCTTCGAATATCTGGAGACGGGCCGACAGCCCTCGATTCAGGGGTGGTCATAATTATAGGAACTTCCGCAAAGGAAGTCATTATAGAAACTATCCTAGTTTTCCGTCATGGAGACAACAAGATCATAATTACAGAGATACTCATTATAATGAATATGATAATAGTAACCACGGGAATTATGACTCAAACCCAAATAGGGGTTACAATAGAGGAAACAATGATAATTACAGAGGCAATAATAACAGAGGTAGACCCCAATATAAAAAACAAAAATCACGTTATCAGGGAAACTCTGCACATCAAGAGTCCCATGAAGCCTATAAACAAAATAAAGATAATGATGACTCTAATAATATGGCATGTGCCGCTTTCGATTTTGGGAGAGCATCTCAGTGCCCCAATGCAAAACTTTATTCGAACCAACTACGGTGTCCACTTTAATTTGTGGCCATCCTCTTCCCGCTCTTCCTGCGTCAATCGCGCATGATGGGAAGAGGTTCTCTTGTCTTACATAAGGGTTTAGTGAATAACAATCCAGTCTCTGTGCTATTTGATTCTGGATGCACCACAATTGGTGTTAGGCAGTCACTCATAGATCCTTCCCGTGCCACTGGACAAGTAGTCAAATGTGTAACATTTGGCGGCACATTAGAGAAATACTCTACTGCTATCATTAGGATTGCTACTCCTTTCTTTACAGGAGATGTACACGCATGTCTTTTGCCGAATCCGATCGCTGATCTTATCATCGGTCGCATTCACGGAGTCGAAGAATGCACTCCGGAGCAAATTTCCGTTTGGGAAAATCAAAATATGCAATCTGCTAATGCTGTAGTCACTAGAGCTCAAGCTCTCAATATGCCTGAAACTTCATCTGCTGAAGATAATGAAGTGCATAACCAAGATGATCCCTTGGTAATTTCTCGTGACTCGTTTATAAAACAGCAAGAAGATGATCCGACTCTTAAGAAATTCTTCACTCTTGTAACAAAAGGTGATCCGAATAAAGATTCAAATTGTAAATCTTGGATTACAATGAAGAATGGCGTACTTGTACGTATGGTGCCAGACTCCACTAAGTCAAGTCATTCTCAGATTCTTGTACCCAAGAATTTGAGAGTTAAGATCTTACAACATGCACACGACTCTCAGTGTGCTGGTCACATGGGTTTTCCCGTACAAAGTCAAGAGTTCTTGCGGCTTTCTTTTGGCCTTTTGTGAACAAGGACATACGGATCTATTGTCGATCCTGTAAAGTATGTCAAGAAGTCAAATCCAAAGGTCCTCGTCATGCTGCGCCTATTCAGGCTGCAGACATTCCCATTTCGACCCATTTCAGAAAATGGCGAAAAAAAATAGACATCACTGGTCCATTTAAGATCAAGTCTGCCAGAGGACATCAGTTTAGCTTGACGTGTGTTGACATGTGCACACGTTGGCCAGAGGCTATTCCTCTGAAGAGCATTACTACTGCTGATATTGCAGATGCTCTTTGGCTTATATTTTCTCGTCTGGGGTTCCCCGGAGAGATATTGTCAGACCATGGCACCCAACTAATATCAGATACCATGTCTCAAGTAATGTCTACCCTACAGATAGATAGATCTTTAAGTAGTATCTACCATCCAATGTCTAATGGTATGGTCGAACGCCTTAATAGAACACTTAAAAACTTACTAGGGAAGATAACTGAGGATCATCCTCAAGATTGGGACAGGGTTTTACCCGCGGCCCTCTTCGCTTACAGAGAGGTCCCCAATGAACATACAGGATTTTCTCCCTTTGAACTCGTCTTTGGCGCGCGTCCGCGTGGCCCTATGTCGTTGCTTCACGATCTCATAACATCTGACAATATTGACGATGACACAAAGTCATCCTACGAATATGTCATCGCGTTGAGACAAAAAAGTATCGAAGCATGCAAATTAGCAACTTCTTCTTCTGAATTTGCGAAACAGAAGGCAAGGCAATTTGCCAATAAGAAGAGATGCTTACGACAACTTTGTCCTGGTGACAAAGCATTTGTATTACTACCTTGTCGGGACAACACACTCATTATTTCTTGGAAAGGTCCGTACGATATAATATCGAAAATTTCCGATGTCGACTATATTGTCGATATTGATGGGAAGCATAAAACCTTCCACATCAATATGCTTACTGAATTCCATGAACGTCCGGATTATTTGCAACCCATCTTCCAAGCAACGGACAATTCTCCAGTACAACATGGTCATTACTCATCACTGTCCGTGATACAGGATGAGGAAACAAGTTTTTCAGATGTAAATCTTCCTCTTCCAATGATCCCACTTCATTCTAGTGAATCATGGAAAGACGTTACTGTTTCTCCTGATTTGTCTCTAGGAGAACGGCGACAAGTTTCGTCTATGTTACAAACATTTCAGGATGTACTCACTGACATCCCTGGACAAACGAATGTCATTGAGCATGACATTGTTCTAACTGACCATACTCCTATTAGGGTTAGACCTTATCCTATCCCTATACATTTTCAAGCACAGGTTGAAAAGGAGTTGGATGAGATGATAGATTTAAAACTAATTGAACCATCCACTTCTGCATATTCTTCGCCATTGGTTATTGTTCGAAAAAAAGACAATAACATACGTCTTTGCGTTGACTATCGCAAATTGAATCAAGTTACGAAATTCGATGCTGAACCTATGCCTTTACTGGATGAGCTACTTACTAGGCTTTCTAAATCTCTAATGCATTTTTTCACTAAACTTATTTTTTTTTATATAAAAGGATATTGGCAAGTTCCATTATTATCGAACACGCCAAACCCCTTACTGCTTTTCTACACCTAGGAGAGGCCTTTTCCAACGGAATTTTATGCCTTTCGGTCTTATTAACGCACCAGCTACATTCGTGCGCATGATGCGTCGAATCCTATCGTATCGGTCAGATGTCATTGCTTATCTAGACGACATCTGTCTTTTCAGCGATACTTGGGAAGATCACTATTCAGGGTTAGTTGAATTATTATCAACTCTACGCGATGTTTAACCTGATAGCGTAACCATCTCAAAGCTGGCATTGGTTTTAGCGGAAATTTCTTTCCTTGGCCAATCGTAAAAGTTAGGTCAGGGTTTCCTAAAGACACAGAGGACCCTTAATTTCACTTAAGATAATTAAAATCTCTATCCACATTGACGAATAAAAACAAGTGCGAAGTCCTCTTAGGTCGCATACAATTTTATGGCGATTCATCCGAATCTGTCATCTATCTTGGCACCTAATTAACCCCTTT
>JAMPIV010015634.1:0-55000 GCA_024509875.1 Oreohelix idahoensis
AGAAACCAATATACGAGATGAAGGATAGAAAAACAATATACGTAGAGAAACAATATACGAGATGAGGATCACGAGATTGAAGAAACAATATACGAGATGGAGGATAGAAACAAATACGAGATGGAGGGATAGAAAACAATATAACGACATGGAGATAGAAACAATATGACGGACATAGATGAAAAAAGATATAAAAAGATCAATATATTTACTCGAGATGGAGGATAGAAACAATATACGACATGGAAGATAAGAAACAATATACGACTAAACGTTAGAAACAATATACGACATGAAGGATAGAAACAATATACGAGATGGAGGATAGAAACAATATACGACTTATGGGAGGATAGAAAAAGCAATATACTGAGATGAATGGATAGAGAAAACAATATACGGGACATGGAGGATAGAAAACAATATACGAGATGGAGGATCGAAACAATATACGAGGATGGAGGATAGAGAAACAATGTAGCGAGATTGAAGATAGAAACAATATACGGCATGGAGGATAGAAACAAAATACGACATGGAGGTGATAGAACAGTATACGGGACATGGAGGGAGGATAGAAAAAACAATATACGAGATGGGGATAGGAAGAGAAACGAATATACTCGACATGGTAGGAAAGAAGACAATATACGACATGGAGGATAGAAACATTATATAGACATGGAGGATATAGAAACAAATATACGAGATGGACAGGATAGAAACAATTTATACGACATGGAGGATAGAAAACAAATACGAGATAGAGGATAAAAACAATATACGAGATCGAAGGATAGAAACAATATACGAGATGGAGGATAGATAGAAACAATATACGAGACTGGAGGATATAAAACAATAGTACGGACATGGAGGATAGAAACAATATACGACATGAAAGATAGAAACAATATACGAAGATGGAGGATAGAACACATATACGACATGAAAAGATAGGAATAACAATATTACTGACATAAAATGATTAGCGTGAAACAATATACGACATGAAGGATAGAAACAAATACTAATGAGATGGAGGATAGAAACAATATACGACATGGAGGATAGAAACAATATACGACATGAAAGATAGAAACAATATACGAGATGGAGGATAGAAACAATATACGACATGAAAGATAGAAACAATATACGACATAAAAGATAGAAACAATATACGACATGAAGGATAGAAACAATATACGAGATGGAGGATAGAAACAATATACGGGTATCATGGAGGATTAGTAGAAAACAATATACGAGATGAAGGATAGAATACAATACTACGACATGGAGGAATAGAAAAACAATATCTACGAGATGGAGGAATCGAAACAACAATATACGAGATGGAGGATAGAAACAATGTACTGACATGAGAGTTGATAGAAAACAATATACGAGATGGAGGATAGAAACAATATACGACATGGAGGATAGAAACAATATACGAGATGGAGGATTAGAAACAATATTACGTCGGACATGGGAGGATAGATAAAAACAATGAATACGACATGAAAGATAGAAACGCAATATACGAGATGGAGGATAGACAAACAATATACGACGATGGAAGATAGAAAAAACAATGTAACGAGATGAAGGATAGAAAAAACAATATACGAGATGGAGTGATAGAAACAATATACGACCCCCATGAAAGATGAGAAACAATATACGAGATGAAGGATAGAAACAATATACGACATGGAGGATAGAAACAATATACGAGATGGAGGATAAAAAAACAATGTACGAGACATGGGGTGATAGAAACAATATACGAGATGGAGGAAAGAAACAATATACGACATGGAGGATAGAAACAATATACGACATGGAGGATAGAAACAATATACGAGATGAAGGATAGAAACAATATACGAGATGAAGGATAGAAACAATATACGAGATGAAGGATAGAAACAATATACGAGATGGAGGATAGAAACAATATACGAGATGGAGGATAGAAACAATATACGACATGAAAGATAGAAACAATATACGAGATGAAGGATAGAAACAATATACGAGATGGAGGATAGAAACAATATACGACATGAAAGATAGAAACAATATACGAGATGAAGGATAGAAACAATATATACGAGATGGAGAATAATGAAACAATATACGACTGAAAAGATCAGAGAACAATATGACGAAGAATTGAAGGATAGAAAAAACAATATACTGAGAATGGAGGAGAATAGAAACAATATACGACATGAAAGATAGAAACAATATACGAGATGAAGGATAGAAACAATATACGAGATGGAGGATAGAAACAATATACGACATGAAAGATTAAAACAATATACGAGATGAAGGATAGAAACAATATACGAGATGAAGGATAGAAACAGTATACGAGATGAAGGATAGAAACAATATACGAGATGAAGGATAGAAACAATATACGAGATGGAGGATAGAAACAATATACGACATTAAAGATTGAAACAATATACGAGATGAAGGATAGAAACAATATACGAGATGAAGGATAGAAACAATATACGAGATGGAGGATAGAATTAATATACGAGATGGAGGATAGAAACAATATACGACATTGAGGATAGAAACAATATACGACATGAAAGATAGAAACGATATACGAGATGCAGAATAGAAACAATATACGACATGGAGGATAAAAACAATATACGACATGGAGGAAAGAAACAATATACGACATGGAGGATAGAAACAATATACGACATGGAGGATAGAAACAATATACGAGATGAAGGATAGAAACAATATACGATATGAAGGATAGAAACAATATACGAGATGAAGGATAGAAACAATATACGAGAAGGAGGATATAAACAATATACGGGATGCAGGATATAAAAAATATACGACATGAAAGATAGAAACAATATACGAGATGAAGGATAGATTATATTAAACTTATATACGACACATGAAAAGATAGAAAACAATATACGAGATGAAGAGTAGAAACAATATACGAGATGGAGGATTAGAAACAACATACGACCATGGAGGATTAGAGAATCTCCAATATACGGCATGGAGAATAGGACAATATAACGACAAGGAGGATAGAAACAATATACGAGATGGAGGATAGAAACAATATACGAGATGAAAGATAGAAACAATATACGATATGGAGGATAATAAAAGAAACAATATACGAACGTACATGGAGAGGATAGAAACAATGATACGAGATGGAGGATAGAAACAATATACGAGAGATGAAGGATAGAAACAATATACGACATGGAGGATAGAGAAACAATATACGAGATTGGAGGCGATAGAGAACAATATACGACATGAAAGATAGAAACAATATACGAGATGGAGGATAGAAACAATATACGACATGAAAAGATAGGAAGAAAAAACAATATACGACATGTGAGGATAGAAACAACAATGACATGGGAGTTATCGAAACAATATACGAGATCTGGAGAATAGAAAACAACCATACGACATGAAGGATGTTAGGGAAAACCATATATACGAGAATGAAGGGATAGACAACAATATACGAGATGGAGGATAGTAAATACGAGACTACATGGAGTATAGAAACCAATATACGAGATGAAGGATAGAAACGAGCGCAGCGCGTGCGTGCGGCGATGCCGTGCGAGCGCGAAACAAAGTATACGAATAAATGATAGAAACAATTATAGTCGAGATGAAGAATAGAACAATATACGAGATGAAGGATAGAAACAATATACGACGACATGGAGGATAGAAACAATATAACGTACATGAAGGATAGAAACAATATACGAGTTTAGGAGGATAGAAACAATATAACGGATTGAGGATAAGAAACAATATACGAGATGGAGGAATAGAAACAATAACTACGACATGGAGGAATAGGAAAACAACATACGACATGGATGATAAGAAACAAATACGAGATGAAATGATAGAAAACAATATACGAGATGAAGGATAGAAACAATATACGAGATGAAGAATAGGATAGAAACAATATACGAGATGAAGAATAGAAACAATATACGACATGAAGGATAGAAACAATATACGGCATGGAGGATAGAAACAAAATACAGATGGAAGGAGAACAATAATACGAGATGGAGGATACGAAACAAACATACGGACATGGATGATAGAAAACAAATAATTACGAGATGAAGGATAGAAACAATATACGGAGATGAAGGGATAGAAACAATATACGAGATGAAGGAATAGAAACAATATACGAGATGAAGAATAGAAACGAGCGAATATACGCGACATGAAGGATAGAAACAATATACGAACATGGAGGATAGAAACAATATACGAATGGAGGGGATAGAAACAATATACGAGATGAGGATTGAGAAACAATATACGAGATTGGAGGATAGAAACAATATACGAGATGGAGGATAGAAACAACATACGAACCATGGAGGATAGAAACAATATACGAGATGAATGATAGAAACAAATATACGAGATTGAAGGATTGAAACAATATACGAGGATGAAGGATAGAAACAATATACGGGATGAAGAAATAGAAACAATATACGAGATGTAAGGATTGAAACAATATACGAGATTGAGGATAGAAACAATATACGAGATGGAGGATAGAAACAATATACGAGATGGAGGATAGAAACAACATACGACATGGAGGATAGAAACAATATACGAGATGAAGGATAGAAACAATATACGAGATGAAGGATAGAAACAATATACGAGATGAAGGATAGAAACAATATACGAGATGAAGGATAGAAACAATATACGAGATGAAGGATAGAAACAATATACGACATGGAGGATAGAAACAATATACGAGATGGAGGATAGAAACAATATACGAGATTGAGGATAGAAACAATATACGAGATGGAGGATAGAAACAATATACGAGATGGAGGATAGAAACAATATACGACATGGAGGATAGAAACAATATACGAGATGAATGATAGAAACAATATACGATGATGAAGGATAGAAAAAGAAACAATATACGACATGAGGATAGAAACAAAATACGACTGTGGTAAGTAGGGATTATATAAATATTTATATAGGGGACTTAGTGTACTGACTGAGATCAGCTGTGAAGGTATCTGTATCTAATATGTGTGGTGTGTTACAGATGACCTTACTTTGCTATCACATTTAGACCTCAATCAGACTTATTCTGGAATATTGTGATGACTACGTTGAATGTCTAGGGTTATGATATTGATGAAGTGTAAGTTCACAACAACAACAACAGACAGATAAACACTTTATTTAAGATTCACAACACTTTACAACACTATGACAAGCACATACATATAACACTCTAGAAGACTAGCTTAAGTAAGTCAAGTGTTAAATTTTAAATTATGTATTAGTTGCTTTCAAGAATAGATATCCTGATCTAACTACAGAGTGAATCAGGAAACACAATCTTTATGTACAAAATTTATACAAAGGATTTTTGTCCTGCCATAGAATATTATTACAATATGTGTGTAGTGTTTGTGCTCTGGTATTAAGAGGTAACACTGGCTTTTGAAGCTATGTTGTTGTTTGTCACTCACGACTTCATGTGTTTTTGTTTAATGGTGGAAATAATCTTGAAGGGATCACAGTTCGTTTATTTTTAAAACACTAAACTGTCCCTCTTGCTTTAGTATTACAGTCAATTTTTAAAGGTTGGTTATACAAGGGTGAGCTGCTCTGGCTGACGAATTCTTTAACTTATGAGTCGGCGGCAGGAAAACTGTCTCCTCTGCTCGTTCTTGCTTCTCAGTTATCTTGAAATACACCACTGGTCGATATCTTGGACAAAGAGTCTGCTGCCAGCCCTCTGGATCCAGCTAAAAAAAAAACTCAGACCTGGTGCTCCTCTAATACTTCAGTACCACGGTCCCTGAAATAAGGAGGTTGTACCTCCTTCTTCAGAACTAATATATAATATCTATTTCCACACTGAAGTACAGGACATTACAAACACAGAGTTCAGCGCTGTATGCCAACTACTAGCTTCTCATGTGACAATATACCAGTATTCCTCTCCCTAATGGTTACAACGCCTCTGCAATTCCAGCTGTACTTCCTTCTATACAATAAGATAGGTGTCATGTTACTAATTGGCAATCCCATATATGCCTAGACATTTATACTCCTCTCTGGCAAGCTTTTACATGGTGGAGCAATATCTAGGCTTTGCCTTCTGTTTGCTACTGAACCCACACACATTACAGACACAATTTATCATTCTCAATATTCAATTTTCATATAATATATATATACATATATGTAGGAAATGTGTCTAGCTTACCACAATTCAAGGAAATAAACACAAGTACGTTGACTGGCGATGAATTCTGGCACAATTTTGATCTGCCTTATCCCAGGCTATTATTATAAAAATATTAGCTTACTCGCCACGCACTTGCTTCTCACAAACTATATATTCAAAACTGGCCCTGAACTGACGCTTCTATTTGACTATATCGAACGCTCTAACCAATGAGACCATGTTTACAAGAGCCTTTGAAAAAATATTACCCATCTTACCGTAGCCATTAACAACCAAATAGTATTTGCAGTCCGACTAATCAGGTTTTGTCTTACATTTTACTACAGCCAATCAAATCGTATTTAACTTGTTGGCCTCACCTCCCCCGAAAGCAGTGTTTTTCTACATGCCATTATGAGCAAATATGATCTGGTGCTGTCAGACAACCTCACTATAGTATTTTGGCTATAATTCGTTAAATACCAGACTATTTGCGTAACACATAACATATTTTTTGTCAGCAAGTCCTAAGGCACGCAAATATATAAGGTTACAGGGGTTAAGTGGCTTCGTTCAAATATGTTATTATTCTAGGATAGTCGTGTATTTGTTTTTTTTATATTTTTCAAACCGCCACCTGTCCTGCCTTTTCGACTGTTTCTGTCAGTATAAAGTCAGGATTTCAGACGTTAAAACAGTATTGTGTCATGTTTCCTAATAAGCATTAAACATGTTTTTTTAAAAACCCTTACCTAGTATCGTTAGTGTTTTTTTATCACTGTTTATTTGCAAAAAAAAATCAAGCCTGCATGCCTTTCGCGTGGGGTGGCATTAAAATTTTTAAATCGCGAGGCGACGTGGTAGCATTTGCAGGCGTTTCCTCCGTGCATCTCTCTCTCTCTCTCTCTTCTAAGCCCGTCTGTCTTCTAGGTTAACGTAGTAGTGTATATTAATGACATTTAAATGTAATATTATTATATCTAGGTCATTAAGCAGTGGTGTCTATCAAGGTCGTCCAAGAAATACAGTTCCAGTTTTTATTTTTTTTAGAAACGCGTGTAGTTTATGCAGACGAAGTATAAAAAGGGGATCTCGCGTTCAAGTCAATATTGGGCGTTCTACAACCGCAGTGTGTACGCTATTGGGGAAAGCAACTGGTTCTTTTACCATTCTTCTTCATCCTTATCTATTAAATTACCTACTTCGTTAGGGCTTTACATTATGTTCTAATTTATATATGGTTTATTAAGAATTTTTTCAGACAACGTACATGGATATAGACGTTTTACCATTCTTCTTCCTTTCAATTACTACGTGTAGCTATTGGAGGATAGAAACAATTTACGAGATGGAGTTTTAAGAAACAATTTTACGACAACGACATGGTGGATATAAACAATCTACGAGATGAAAGGATAGAAAACAATATACGAGTATGGATGAATGATAGAAGAAACAATATACAGATGAAGGATAGAAACAATATACGAGATGGAGGATAGAAACAATATACGACATGAAAGGATAGAAACAATATACGAGATGAAGGATAGAAACAATATACGAGATGGAGGATAGAAACAATATACGACATGGAGGATAGAAAACAATATAACGAGATGGAGGATAGAAACAAATATACGAGATGGAGGATTAGAAACAATATACGATAGAGATGGAGGATAGAAAACAATATACGAGATGGAGGATAGAAACAATATACGAGATGGAGGATAGAAACTATATATACGAGAATGGAGGATAGAAACAATATACGAGATGAAGGATAGAAACAATAAAACTGAGATGAAGGATAGAAACAATATACGAGATGAAGGATAGAAACAATAATATACAATATAGATGATTAATGAAAGCAAATACATAGTAGGAAAAAATATATACGAAGATGAAGGGTGAAATAGAAACAATATACGAGATGAAGGATAGAAACAATATACGACCGATGGAAGAGTATAGAAACAATATAACCAACATGGAATGATGAATGATAGAAACAATATACGACATGAAGGATAGAAACAATATACTCAAGATGAGAGGATAGAAACAATATACGAGATGAAAAAAAGGATAGAACAATATTACGACAGTGAGGTATTAAGGATAGAAAACAATATACGAGATGAAATGATAGAAACAATATACGAGAATGAAGGATAGAAACAATATACGAGATGAAGGATAGTAAACAATATACGACATGAGATGTTGATAAGAAACAATATACTACATGGAGGATAGAAAAAACAAGTATACGACATGGAGGATAGAAACAATATACGACATGGAGGATAGAAAACAATATACGAGTGATAAGGATAGAAACAATATTTACGAGATGAATGATCGAAACAATATACGAACATGAGAGGATAGAAACAATATACGAAACATGGAGGATAGAAACAATACTACGACATGGAGGATAGAAACAATATACGATCAAATGTGATGATAGAAAACAATATACGTTCCTCTAAATTGGGCCTAGAAATATTCGAGAAATTTAATTTCAACCACAACAAGAGGTTGTATTCATTTCCAAAACAGTTGGCGTTCATCAACGGAAACTAACATTGGAAGGCATATTAATCAGCAAAGAGGGAATCGGGTGTGAAGCTTAACGTTCACTCATTAAATGTTGCCTGAAATCTTTTAAGTCATTGGTTATCTCTTCTGATAATGTTTCTCAAGTGACATTACGAGCACGACGGACCCCATCTTTCTGCGATACTTCTCAATCAGCTTTCTGACGCTCTTCTTTCACCCGGTCTGTCTCAGGATTATTTGACAGATCCATAACATTCACCACTTCTTCTTCTGGCTAAATTAAAGTTCACCTTCGTTTCATTTACTGCACTTTCCCCGGAATATTCATCTTACGAGTTCACCCCATTCCTTTGCTGATTTGAATATAAGCCTCCCAATGTTTCGTTTTTTTGGTTGACCAAACTGTTTTGGAAACGATACTAACCTCTTGTTGTGATATGAAATTAAATTTAACTGAATGTATCAGCAACCAGGACATTACCATATGACCATGCTATCTCCACATGAATTCCCCCTAGGTTGACGCTGCAGTAAAATGTCATCAGCTTTTCCCTGCAATCGTTGTTGTGTAGTTGCCCCCTCCATGATTAAGTACCATTCTCTATGTTTTTGTTCCCATAGATTTTTGATATTCTCATATGTACACTTTTTGAATCCCACGGACGATTTTCCAATTGTCAGGTCGGGGCGACCGGATCTCTTCAAGAACAAAGGCTTTCACTTTGCCGAACAAGAATGGGCGTATCAATATTTATCATTGTTTTTTCTAGAGAATTTTTTTTTTTATTTTTTATTATTTTTTAGACTTATTTAACTCCTACCCCCTAAAAGTTATTTAATATATTTTATTTTTTTTTTTTTTTTATTATTATATACATATCGGAGCTGTTTGCAATATAAAAAAGCAAATAAAAAATATAAAAAACAAAAAAAAAACAAAGACAAAAAAAAAAAATGTGGTTGATTGGGTGGGTGTTGCCATAAGCATGTAGTGGTTTGACCCAGAACGTGTAATAAGCGTTTTACAACAGAACATGTCAAGCTCACGCCAACCCCACAGGCAACACCACCCCACGATCATTATTAGAACCCAACAAACAATACTGTCCAATTCATGACTAGCGCCCTGTTGTAAAAATACCCCTGTTATACTCTTACACCGTGATAACGACCTTATGTCCTACATACCCTGGATGTGAAGACTAGATATACCGTCTGTATATGAATTGCCGATAAACACGTAAGTGGGTGTGCCACAAATCAGAATTGTGTCTCATCTTTATGAAAAAGTGGTCTGCACCATTCACAACTCTCGCTGTTGAATGTATCTAAACTACTACCGAATTTGCGCCGCGTTCAAACCTCCTATAGAACAATCAAATTGAAGGTGGCCAATACCCATTACATACAAAGCATCTGTACTCCTCACGCTGGCTCTTCAGTGGACTTCCCATAGTACTAGTCTGAGGCTCGGCCACAGACCTGAGGTTCAGGGCTTGTCACAAAAAACTTCGCTCCATGGCATGGTGACCCCACATTTAAAACAAACAGAAGGTCTCCTACTACCTAGCTCTGTCATATTCTTCTGTTTTCCCGGGAGATGCACGGAAGTCTGTTTCTATCCACCTCTTATTACAGCCATCCTAATCATAAGGTCCCCTCTCCCCACTGCGAGAATTTTGTCTCCGATATGGCCGTGTTTAAAAACTACGCTTGGGCAGCACATGTCGTAAATGCTTCATGGCACCGCCCGATTTATGAATTGGGTCTGCCTGATGTGCTGTTTGCGTATTGCTGCCTCTAAACTATGAGATCGCCTCGAAATATTTTCCCGCTTTTCTCTTCCTGAAAAAAAGCCAACAAATCGGGGCTACATGAAGACATTACCTTAATCACGTAAGATCAAATCACATAGGCCATCCAAAAATCTTTAGCAATGCCCGATAGGTCAACATCCCGCACCTGTTCAATAACATCTTAATATCTGCGAATAAACTCCGCAAAATCAGACGACGATGATGTTCACTCCACTGTGCGTTACACAGCGAGCTGACCTATATTCCACCCGTGCACGAATACGGTGCGGATGTATAGTTACCGTAATCCTGTCAAAATTGGTTGCGTTGAAAAATAAACTATAGGCTATTGACTGAATGACTTTTTTTGATCACTTCAGTGCTGTACAGGGTATCACTCATTTGGGTCTTCTCTCTGAGTACATCCAAATAGACGGCACCCAGATGTGACGTTGATGATGATGACGATGTTGATGATGATGATGTTGATGATGATGACGTTAATGATGTTAATGATATTGATGATGTTGATGATTATGAGATGTTGATGATGATGATGTGATGATGTTGATGATGATGATGATGATGTTTATAATGACGTTGATGATGATAATGTTAATGATGATGATGTTGATGATGATTATGATGTTGATGATGATGATGTTAATGATGATGATGATGATGATGATGATGATGATGATGATGATGATGATGATGATGATGATGATGATGATGATGATGATGATGATGATGATGATGATGATGATGATGATGATGATTAATGATGTTGATGATTGATGATGATGATTAATGATGTTGATGATTGATGATGATGACGATGATGATTGATGATGATGATGATGATGATGATGATGATGATGGTGATGATGTTGTTGATGAATAATAATGATAATTATAGTTGATAGCTGATGAAGATCAATTATGATTATGATGATGATGATGATGATGATTATGGGTGATGAATGGATGTCTGGTGATGTTGTTGGATAATGATGATGATTGCATGATGTTGATGATAATTGGTGATGGATATGATGCTGAGTGATGATAATGGATGATGAGATGCTGGATGATTGATAATGATTGATGATGACCTGGTGATTGATAATGAGATGATGGTGATGTTGAATGATGATGACATCTGTGATGATGATGAAGATGTTGGTGATGATGATAATGATGGTTGTTGATGATCTGATGATAGATAGGATAGATGATGATGGTGATGGATAATGGTATGGATGATGATTGATTGGTGAGGATGTGATGATGATAAATGATGATCGGACGGATGATGATGATGTGCAATGATTATTGATGATGATGATGGTAATGAGCACAGATGATATGATGGTAATTGATTGATAGATATATGAGGGTAACATAATGCTCATACAGGATGATGCTGGATTTTGTACATGATGGTGGATAGCCGGTGATCATCATGATGGTTAATGATTGATAGGTGATGATTGATGGTTATGATTGATCATCCAATGGTTGATGATTATCAATGGTTCTCAGTGATTCATGGCTTAATGATTGATGGCATTAATGATTGAGGCATGCATTAGCATGGTTGAGATTGATATAGAATTGATGATTGATGGATAGCTAGATGATTGATGTTGATGATGATTGATTGAATGCACCAATCATGATGGATGATCAAATGATAGATTGATAGATGTGATGATAATAGATGGAATGAAGATTTGATGATTGATGGATGATCATTGGATGATTCACCCATCAGGATGGATCCCGATGATCACATGTGATGGGGGGAATCGATTCAATCATCCAATGGATGATGGTTGATGGATTGATGGATACATGGATGCCATCCATTCAATTCCTCCATCTTTCACGGACTTTGATTATCACCGTGATAGATGTATGAATGATCTATGTGACTGATTCATGGATTAGATGTATGATGGATTGGAAGGTGAATGGATTCATTCCAGATGTGGATATTCCATGGGATGTTGGATGATTGATGATGAAGGGTGGATGGATGGTGGATGATTGGATGATGGATGGATTGGGTATGATGGATTGGGTGATGTATGGTGGAATCGGATGATGGTATGGGTGGTTGTGAAATGGAGGTGGGATGATGGATGATGGGATGGGTGGATGATGGATGATGGGATGGGTGGATGATGGATGATGGGATGGGTGGATGATGGATGATGGGATGGGTGGATGATGGATGATGGGTGATGGGTGATGGGTGATGGGTGGGTGGATGATGGGTGATGGGTGGGTGGATGATGGGTGATTTAATTCATGGGTATCATTGGTGTGGGGGGTGATGGGTTGGGTTAGATGGGTGGGGGGGTTGATGTTAGGTGATTTATGTGGATTGGATGTTGAAACATTATCAAAAGGTATGTCGGGTGGTGACGACAGTGTTTTGATTTGTTGTGTGGTGAGTGGGGCCTGGGTCGATTATTAGCATGGGTGGGTTATGAGTGGGTGGGTATTATGATTTATTTATGGGTGTGATTGAAGTGATGGTGTGCATGGGTCAATTTATCAAGGGTGATGGGTGCCAAGGGTGGGGTTTAGGCATTTGATGGGTGGCAACCTTTTATCTTTATTTGTATGGGCTATTTGGTGGGTTGGGAGTAGATTTTTATTTTATTTATCAACTGACTTTATTTTGTGGTTATTATTATTGATGGTAGACCACATGGTCATGGTGATGGTTGATCAACATTGATCTACATTTGATAGATGATGATGATGATCATCATGCACCTATCATCATTCATGTTCAACCATGATGATCATGATGATGATGATGATGATTGATCATCATGGCATGATGATGATCATCTGATCATGATGATGATGATGATGATCCCCGTTCCCATCATGAGATAAGGAAGCTGTGGAACCCCAGTTGTAGTCATAAGTAAAGTCACTAACCCCACCACTTCCCACTCGGACAGCAGAAGGACTATTGCCCATTTATTTGGACAGTAAGCATCGAATGTCTCCCAACACTGATTAACAACTCTAGATCCTATTTCTATTGATCTAGGTGTCTTCTGTCTGTTTATCTCTTTAGATGCCTATCATAATACCCACTTTCGGTATACCTCAGGCTCGGTTTTCCCTCTGTATGTACCATCTGGTAAAAGAAGAACCTGCATGTTGATTCACTCTCCACCTCTGGTACTCACACACGGTCAAATCGCTTGGGATTTCCCCGACAAATACAAGTAGATTCAAAGTTGAGAACAAATCAGACAAACCAGATCTGCCCCTGAAACGGCGTGTGTAACAGCGTCGACCAATGAGATAAGTGGTCGGACAAAAACTACTTTTTCTAGAGTAATGTAATCCTTAACATGTTTATTATCGGCCAGGAAGCTGCTGCGCAAGACCGAACTGCTTGGCGCACATCTCTTCGTAAAGGTGCAGCAGCATGTGAATCATCCAGAAGAGCAGCAGCGGAACAGCGGAGACAAGCTAGAAAGGACCGCGAAATAAAACCTTCACATGAAGCAAACATTCCCTGCCCACACTGTCCAAGATCTTTCCAGGCCCGCATCGGGCTCTTCAGTCACCTTCGTACCCATAGACTAACCTAACATATTCTTAAATAACACTGGCTAACAAAAAAAAAATTTTTTTTTCTTTCTCTAACATTTCGATGTTTTTCTGGTCAATTTTAATGCGCTGTTTTTAAATCTGCAAACCGTTTTTCTCTATCAGGTCGGGTTCTCTAGAAATACGCAATTGAAGTTTTTTAACAACTTATACAGTATTACAACATCATTCGTACAAGAAGTATAACAGTTATGTAGGCTTGAATTTCTTTGCAGTCGACTTTCGTCGGTGAATGGCATGTGGTACATCGCGATGAAGCATCCAACAATAATCGGCAAGCATGGTCACACTCCACCGTCCTTGATAACGTGACTCCATTACGGCGATATCTTGATGGAATCGTTCTCCGTGTTCATCGCTGACTTCGCCAAGGTTGTCAGGGAAAACGTCAAGATGCGAATCGAGCAAATGGATTTTGAGGGACATGTTACAGCCCATAATTCTGTATGCATCTATGCACTGCTTAACAATATGCACATAGTCAACAGATTTGTGATTTCCCAGAAAGTTATCGACGATCGATTTGAATGCCATCCATGCGCGAAGTTCACTACCATGTAACAAGTTCTCGAATTGTTTGTCTGCAATAACTTCCTAATCTGAGGTCCTACAAAGATACCTTCCTTTATCTTTGCATCGCTAATTTGCGGAAACTTTTCTCGAAGATAAGTGAAAGCTTTGCTCGTTTTATCTAACGCTTTTACGAAATTCTTCATGAGCCCCAACTTTATATGTAACGGTGGTAAAATGATGCTGTCTTTGTTAACTAATGGCTCGTGTATTACATTTTTATGCCCGAGCTGCATACGATTCCTGATAGGCCACACCTTTCTTGCATAATGTTCCTGTCTGTTGCGGCTGTCCCATTCACATAGGAAGCAACAAAATTTAGTATACCCAGTCTGCATGCCCGTGAGAATTGCAATGACCTTTAGGTCTCCACAAATCCGCCATTGGTAGTCATTGTACTTTATTTTTGCCAAAAGTATAGCCATATTGTATTAAGTTTCTTCTATATGAACATAGTGGCCGACTGGAATTGATGAAAATAAATGTCCGTTATGCAATAACACGGCTTTTAGACTAGTCTTGGAAGAGTCGATGAAAAGTCGCCATTCGTTGACTATGTGCTCATGACCGAGGTGCACCATTAGACCGTTTACATCTTTGCAATAGCAAATGTCATCATCCATCTCAAAGTATTGAACAAGTTCTCTGTGTCTATGATGAAATTTAGATATTGTAGTATAGGGCGCTAAAAAATTCCATTCTTTGAGTCGCGAACCGAGTAATTCCGCTTGTCCTTTGGTAAGAGCGAGATCACGTATTAGATCTGAAAGTTCTGAATGGTTAATTAAGTGAACACCATCATTCACCGGTATATAATTTGAGTCAGAATTAGTTTCTAAAGCAGGTAAACTATCACTTTCTGATGGTTCATTCACGTCCAGCGGATATTGTTCTGGTGGAACTGGGATCAGACACGTGATTGGATCATGAGGCACTGGTTTCGAAACCAATTCAATATTTGGATAAACCACAGACTTTCTAGTTTTAAAAGTGAAACCATGGATTTTTGTCAAGCAGAAGTAACAATCAGTAGCATGATTTGTCGGTTCACGCCATATTACTGGCACTCCAAAAGGCATCGACTTATGCTTCGGCGATTTTCGTAACCAACCTGCCAATGTATTTGCACAAGTCGAACAAACTGCATTTGGCTTCCAAGATTTATTTGCATCATCAACTTTCGAATCGAAATAAAGTTCATATGCTTTCTTTAGTAATGGTGTAAAGTTTTTCTGGTGAACACGATTGGTAAAATATCCGCACACGTAACAGAACAGATCAGCCGAATTTCTACAACTTCTAGAAGCCATATTTTGCTCAGAATTATTTCAAAATACAGTAACTATTTGAAAAATAGCGTAACATATGTCATGCATCTTTTAGCAGTATAAAAAGTAGAATTATTTTGCATTTTATTAATTTTTAATAAGCTATATAGTAAAAATGAAACGGAGCAAATAACGGTTTCCCAAAAATATATTTATTCACAAATATTTTAAGTACCCGATGTGATAGAGATAAACGGATTTCAAATTTGAAATCAGCGCAAGAAACTGACCTAAGAACACTTATTCTTATATAAGAAAGAAAAATGTTGTTTGTCAGTGTAATTGGATGAACAGAGTGGTCTTCATCACCCGTGATGGACGAACAACCATTATCGGCCAGTTGTACCTGTGTTCTTCAAACCAGACTTAAATTTGAACTTTAATTTGCACTTAAATACACTCTGGCACTAATAAGGATGCGCGTTGCGTGTTTGTGCACTATACATAAACTGTTGTGATGGCAATTGCTAGTTTACAAGGTAGACCTCATGGACGACGGTCTGAGATGTGGGCGTATTTCAGTGACAGTATTTAGAATAGAACTCTTTACGTCAATCACAATATCTTATTAAGTGACATTTTGTTTATTTCTAAGGAGAAAGATTATTTATTAACTACATTTAACATTAAGAGATAGTCTAAATCGTCGTTTAATTTACAAATTAACTTACCCAGCGTTAGTCAAAGTTTGAGTAAATTTCGTAAAAATTAAAAATCAGTGTAAACGTAATGAGGATGTACTTTTTTTTACTTCCGTCTACTTATATTATTGATCCAACAGTACATGTATATGTTTAACTGTGTGTAACTCTAACCAACGATATAAAGTAAGGTTTAATTCCCTCACTGCACCCTAGATCAATGCCATTAATCAAATAAAACTGGTGCATAATTAGGTCGATTCAATTTGCGTTTCCCCAAACAGACACAAGACCATTAATATAACCACTGTTAAAGTAACGTTGCCAGTTGTACATACACCATCTAAAACTGTCTTACGCTTTTAAAATCAGTAAATTATTTTGATATATCATGTGGACCGGGCGTGGTCTATCTGTCCACTTATTTATCTGGCCAAACAAGTGAACTAAATTAATATTAAAGATTTTTATTGATGAAATATTTGAAGAATTATATGATTTTTTATTGTAAAACTGTATGGGTATGATCTTACCAGAACGTTCAAACATTCACTGTTCATGATATTTACAGTTTTTACTCTGGAACAAAAAGATAGTGCATGTCAGAATACGTCTGCAATAAACACATGTCTCAACCTGTTATTGTACCTGTGCTTTGCCTTTGTATAAATAAATTTATACTTATTATGTTCGCAAATATTTTGTAATCAAAGTATTTCCTTTTAAGTGCTTAAGGAGAAGTCATTTTTGAGTTACTTCCCTTGAAAGTAGTTCCGTCATCTTCGATCGGACTCCGCGGACGAGTCTAGGCCTACTGCGATTTATTCGTTGGCTGGGTAGGAATAGATTGTTCTTGCTTCAGTATATCTATGGCCTGAATTTATACGTAGTGTTTGTATGAGTAGGACGAGTCTGTCTTATATATGGATATCTTTACATTTCTAAGTCGAACTATGTTGGTTGTCGCTAGAAAAGGTCAAAGGCTATGCAGCGGAAGTATCGCTAGCAAGGGGTGTGATTCATGGCTGTCATCCTGTCTGGATGTAGAATTTTGTGGTAGCAGGCCTATCGCCGAAAAAGTGATCTATAAGTCAATGGGGAAAAGTGATAGTCATTTAGACATGTTGTATGTACTTTACCCCAGTGTTTATTCTCTTTTGCCAAGGAATGGCAAAGTTATATTTCGCATAGAAAGGTAAAACCACAATTTATTATGAACTTGGGCTTCGCCATCGTTGTCGATAAACAGATGCACAGTGGTACTTTTGAAAAGAATATTTATTCAAAGGAAGACGACATTCCTATGTATCAGCACTAGATTATATGATATTATTCAATTACTTCTATGATAGAAGTCATGAAGAAATGAGGACATTTAACGAATGACCAATTTTGGTCTGGGTCCTATAGTGAGTGAAACTCACGAGAGAAGAACAGCCATGTTGAAATTCATATACTTTGTATTTATCGAGTGAGAAAAAGGGATGCCTGTACTATCGCTCGATGAACCAAGAGATCACTGCTACATGTGAGAACCCATGTCTGGGATTCCTATATCTTTATGGGAAATATATATATTGAACTTTACGTGAAGGGATATTCACTAGACGAGGTTAGGTCTAGGAGCCTTCCTATATATTGGTTATGGTCTGACGTGCCCAGTCAGTAAAGCCAGATGATTTACATGATGGAACTCTGAATGCTTATTTACGAATGCTCCATTATGATATTTGCCAAGCATGAATGCTAACTTAAGATGATATTCCTGTGATCAACATTATGCTGTCTATGTCGACATTTGTTCCTGTAACCATACACGTACTGTCCAAGTGTGCGTCCCATTAAATGTTATAAAAAGACCACCGTAGTTCCAGTACTTCTTGAATTCGAACAGTGTGAGTATGAGTGATGTACTACCAACCTGTCAACTCTATCGAATCATTCTACCATTCGCGTTCTGACATTCACATACACACTCATTGTTTACACTCACATTCTTGTCGGAGCCTCATCACGTTCCAGGACAAGATGACCTGTATGACCAAAACTGTGCTGGGTTTAATGAGTTGACAATCGTTACACTTTACTACACCAGTCCCAACATCTACATTTATCAACTGGTGGACATTCACGTCATTTAACAAATAAAGCGTGATTCAACAACTAGTAGCCAGTATGAGTTAACTATACAGAGTTTAACAACTGGTGTGCCAGCTTCCTGGGTCAACCTGCACAGTGACCATTTTGAGAAGTAAACTACTGAGACCAGACGTTCCTTGGGGTCTGTTACGACACACAAATACATCAGCAGTACAACTCTACAGTGATGTCAGCGTGACCTGTCCTGTCGAGAGTATGCGGTAACTAGGTCAGCGTTTGTTGACATTTGGTTCGTTGGACATTTGCCATACAACTGACAGTGTTACACAGCAAGCTTGGTTGAAACATAGAACATTACACATCAGGACTGGAGAATATTTGACAGTGTTTGCGAAAGGAAATGTTATTGAACTGAGAAGTCCTACATCGATTGTTATCATTCACATCAACGATGG
The DNA here is from genome assembly GCA_024509875.1 of Oreohelix idahoensis. Lineage (NCBI taxonomy): Eukaryota > Metazoa > Mollusca > Gastropoda > Stylommatophora > Oreohelicidae > Oreohelix > Oreohelix idahoensis. The sequence goes on from JAMPIV010015634.1 coordinate 19,414, forward strand.
AGCTTCTATTTCTGTGTTGAATTTAAAATAATTAGACCAGAAGTATTTGTTTAATAAAGTACCACAGTACTGTACTATTAGGCAGTGTAACTGAGCCTTCTTTACAACACATTCTTTCTGCAACACTCTATTTACATCATATTGCCATACTATTTATGCAATTATGTATTTATGTTTAAATATTTATATGTGATATTTGTTGGTATCCAGCGGGTTGTTGTTTTCGTTGGGCGGTGTCACACAACAGAGTATCCCACGTAATAGAGGGTCTGATGTGTGCGTTTCTATAGGTGCAATTTTCTTGATTGAAAATTTGCTGCGACAGCTGTTGCTATTAGTGTTAGCTGTGAAGACTGTACTCATTGTTGTTTTTGTAATATTCCTCTGTTCTTTAGTTTGTTTTGATTTGTTTGTAATTTGTTGGTCTACCCTATTCTATCTTTCAGTTCTATTCTCAATTTATATTTATATACTGTGGCGTTATTTGTATTTGTTATCCTCTTGCGGTTTATCTTTTATTGTTTTTTCCCATTTGATTTATTTCATTTCATTTCCGCAAATGTTTTCATGTTCTCCTGTATAACTGTTTTGTTTTGTGCCTGATCGACATACACTATTTAAAATATAGTTGATCATATAAATTGATGTACAAGAATCAACTGATAGTTAATTGCTATTACTAAAGGTACACAGTTGATGATATAAAACACTATTTCTGGTGCACTGCACTTATATTATAGAGTGAACCAGCAACTTATAGCTGTTATTATATAAGGATTTATACAAGACCTTTGTAAGGCTTGTTTCCCACAGTGATTGGGATAGTTAAGTACTATTTTCCACAGGTTACAAAGTTATCATACAAGGTCTTTGATTAAGACTAAGAAAGTGAATTTATTTACTTTTGCAAATTACTGATCTTATTAGACAAGATGTCTACTTTAGATTATTTTATCACACAAGGCAAGATTCTTGATAAGACTGGTCAGCAATTAGAAGAATGGGCAGTTGCTCAATATGACAAAGCATTGGCTGCTGAAGAAAGAAAAGCATTGATTGAAGAAAAGAAATTAGCAGCTGAGGAGAAAAAATTAGAAGCTGAGGAAAAAAAATTACAAAGAGAGTATGAACAAAAGAAATTGCAGATACAGACTGATGAAAAAAGATTCCAGATGGAAATGGAAAAAAGAAAAAAGAAAGGATGAAGCTGCTGCAGAAGAGAGAAAATTACAAGCTGAAGCTCAAGAGAAAAAAGCAATAAGAGAACATGAACACCAAAAAGAACTTTTAGCATTTGAGTTAGAAAAGTTAAAGTTAACAAACATAAGTGATGGTAATCAAGCATCTGGTGGTAATGGTAAACCCTTTACTTACAAGGTCAAGGTACCAGCGTTCAACCCTTCCAGTGATGACATAACATTCTGGCTAAATAGATTTGAACGCTCGTGTCGAGCACATAATGTGGACAAATCACAATATGCTAACCAGTTATCAGAAAATCTGAAAGGTGATTCTCTGACTAGTTTAAGTTTGGTTGAAGAGGCTGACAAAGATAACTATGATGTTATTAGGGCAGCCTTATTAAAGAAGTATCAGTTGTCTGAAGAGGGTTATCGGAAGTTGTTTAAGACAATGGTGCCTGAGGCAGGTGTAGAATTCTCAGAATTCATTGCAAGGACACGTCTTACATTTGATCGTTGGATTGAGCTATCCAAAACAGAAAAGACTTATGAAGCCCTTATGGACTTGATACTCAGAGACAAGATTATGTCAAGTATAAATAAACTTTTCCTCGAATTCTTACATGAGCGTAAACCTAAGTCTCTAAAAGAAATGGAACAGTATTGTACCCAATACGTCACTGCACATCCGGACGTAGCTATTAGCAACAATAAGGTTAAAGAAGGTATGCCAGTTGCTTCTGCAACACCATACAACCCTAATCACTCTCACAAATTCCAAGGACCTCAAAATAAGTTTAATAAAAAAGGTAACTATTACAGTTATCAGAACCAAGGTAACCAATCATTTCAGGGTTCTTCTTCGAATACCTGGAGAAGAGCTGACAGCCCTCGATTCAGGGGTGGTCATAATTACAGGAACTTTCGCAAAGGAAGTCATTCTAGAAACTATCCAAGTTTTCCTTCATGGAGACAACAAGATCATAATTACAGAGATACTCATTATAATGAATATGATGATAGTAACCAAAGGAGCTATGATTCAAACCCGAGTAGGGGTTATAATAGTGGAAACAATGATAAGTACAGAGGCAATAATAACAGAGGTAGAGCACAATTCAAAAAACATAAAGCTCATTACCAGGCGAACTCTGCACAGCAAGAGTCCCACGAAGCCTATAAACAAAATAAAGATAATGATGACTCTAATAATATGGCATGTGCCGCTTTTGATTTTGGGAGAGCATCTCAGTGCCCCCAATGCAAAACATTATTTGAGCCAACCACAGTGTCTACTTTAAGCTGTGGGCATCCTCTTCCCGCTCTTCCTGCGTCAATCGCGCATGATGGGAGAGGTTCTCTTGTCTTACACAAAGGTTTAGTAAATGACAATCCAGTCTCAGTACTTTTTGATTCTGGATGCACAACTATTGGGGTTAGGCAGTCACTCATAGATCCTTCTCATTCTACAGGCAAAGTAGTCAAATGCGTAACATTTGGCGGCACCATAGAGAAATACTCTACCGCTATCATTAGGATTGCTACTCCTTTCTTCACAGGAGATGTACACGCATGTCTTTTTCCGAATCCGATCGCTGATCTTATCATCGGTCGCATTCACGGAGTCAAAGAATGCACTCCGGAGCAAATTTCCGTTTGGGAAAATCAAAATATGCAATCTGCTAATGCGGTAGTCACTAGAGCTCAAGCTCTCAATATGCCTGAAACTTCATCTGTTGAAGATAATGAAGTGCATAACCAAGATGATCCCTTGGTAATTTCTCGTGACTCGTTTATAAAACAACAAGAAGAAGATCCGACTCTTAAGAAATTCTTCACTCTTGTAACGAAAGGTGATCCGAATAAAGATTCAAATTGTAAATCTTGGATTACAATGAAGAATGGCGTACTTGTACGTATGGTGCAAGACTCCACTAAGTCAAGTCATTCTCAGATTCTTGTACCCAAGAATTTGAGAGTTAAGATCTTACAACATGCACACGACTCTCAGTGTGCTGGTCACATGGGTTTTTCCCGTACAAAGTCAAGAGTTCTTGCGGCTTTCTTTTGGCCTTTTGTGAACAAGGACATACGGATCTATTGTCGATCCTGTAAAGTATGTCAAGAAGTCAAATCCAAAGGTCCTCGTCATGCTGCGCCTATTCAGGCTGCAGATATTCCTATTCGTCCATTCCAGAAAATGGCGATAGACATCATTGGTCCATTCAAGATCAAATCTGCTAGAGGACATCAGTTTATCTTAACGTGTGTAGACATGTGCACACGTTGGCCAGAGGCTATCCCTCTAAAGAGCATTACTACCGCTGACATTGCAGATGCTCTTTGGCTTATATTTTCTCGGCTGGGATTCCCCGGAGAAATATTATCAGATCATGGCACCCAACTGATATCGGATACCATGTCTCAAGTAATGTCTACTCTACAGATAGAGAGATCTTTGAGTAGCATCTATCATCCTATGTCCAATGGGATGGTCGAGCGACTAAATAGAACACTTAAGAACTTATTAGGGAAGATAACTGAGGATCATCCTCAAGATTGGGATAGGGTTTTACCCGCGGCCCTCTTCGCGTACAGAGAGGTCCCCAATGAACATACAGGGTTTTCTCCCTTTGAACTTGTCTTTGGCGCGCGACCGCGCGGCCCAATGTCTTTGCTGCATGATCTTATAACAGCTGACAATATTGACGATGACACAAAATCTTCTTACGAGTATGTCATCGCGCTGAGACAAAAGATTATCGAAGCATGCAAATTGGCAACGTCCTCTTCTGAATTTGCTAAGCAGAAGGCAAGACAATTTGCTAATAAGAAGAGAACTTTACGACAACTTTGTCCTGGTGACAAAGCATTTGTTTTGCTACCTTGTCGTGAAAATAGACTCCTTATTAGTTGGAAAGGTCCGTACGATATAATATCGAAAATTTCAGATGTTGACTACATCGTCGATATCAACGGGAAGCATAAAACCTTCCACATCAATATGCTTACGGAGTTCCATGAACGTCCTGACTATCTACAGCCTATTTTCCAGGCAACGGACGATTCTCATGTCAAACATGGTCATTACTCATCACTGTCTGTAATACAGGATGAGGAAACAAGTTTTTCGGATGTTAATCTTCCGCTTCCAATGATCCCACTTCATTCTAGTGAATCATGGAAAGACGTTACTGTTTCTCCTGATTTGTCTCTAGGAGAACGGCGACAAGTTTCGTCTATGTTACAAACATTTCAGGATGTCCTCACTGACATCCCTGGACAAACTCATGTCATTGAGCATGACATTGTTCTAACTGAACATACTCCAATTAGGGTTAGACCTTATCCTATCCCTATACATTTCCAAACACAGGTTGAAAAGGAGTTGGATGAAATGATAGATTTACAAATAATCGAACCATCCACTTCTGCATATTCTTCGCCGATGGTTATTGTTCGAAAAAAAGACAATAACATACGTCTTTGCGTTGACTATCGCAAATTGAATCAAGTTACGAAGTTCGATGCTGAACCTATGCCTTTACTAGAAGAGCTACTTACTCGTCTTTCTAAATCGCATTTTTTCACTAAACTTGATTTGTCTAAAGGATATTGGCAAGTTCCATTATCCGAACGCGCCAAACCTCTTACCGCTTTCTCTACTCCCAGAGGCCTTTTCCAATGGAATTTTATGCCTTTCGGCCTTATGAACGCACCAGCTACATTTGTACGCATGATGCGTCGAATCCTATCGTATCGGTCAGATGTCATTGCTTATCTAGACGACATCTGTCTTTTCAGCGATACTTGGGAAGATCACTATTCAGGGTTAGTTGAATTATTATCAACTCTGCGTGAGTATAACCTGACAGCAAAACCATCTAAAGCTTGTATTGGCTTTAGCGAAATTGCTTTCTTAGGCCATCGAGTAGGTCACGGTTTCTTGAAGACAGAAGACCATAATATCACTAAGATACTTAACATCTCTATCCCTAGGACTAAAAAGCAAGTGCGAAGTCTTTTAGGTCTCATACAATTTTATGGACGTTTCATTCCGAATCTGTCCTCTATCATGGCACCTCTCTCTACACTATTAAAGAAAGGGTCGCCTAACATGGTTCACTGGTCTCATGAATGCCAATCTTCACTAGAGAAGATCAAAACTATGTTTTCATCACCACCTATTTTAGTGTTACCTACAACAGATAAGACATTTGTTCTTCGTAGTGACGCTTCATCCACTGGGATTGGAGCGGCACTAATGCAAGAGTACTCTGGAACTCTGCATCCTGTAATGTATATATCCAGAAAACTTAATGCTGCAGAAAGGAATTACTCGGTTTTAGACCGTGAATTATTGGCAATGGTTTGGTCAATTCTCAAACTCCAAAGATTCCTTCTGGGCGCGCATTTCGTAGTGGAAACTGACCAAAAAGCTCTTACGGCTATCCAAAGTAAGAACTTGAAGAGCTCGAGATCAACTCGATACGCAATCGCTCTTCAACCTTTTCATTTCTCGGTACGAGCTATCCGTGGTTCAGAAAATGTGATGGCGGACATTCTGTCCAGATGCCCACATGATGCCACTTAACTGTTAAATATTGGATCTTTTTAATATGTATAACTTTACAACAGTTATTTTTTGTTTCTTTACTAAGATACACATTTGTAATTTAATAATAGAATGATGGTATCGCTACTTAGCGGTTTATTGATGTTTATTCACCGCTGTTCTTTGATGATTGTTTCTTCATAAATCATAAATTTAAGATTATAGTGTGAAATCTTTGGTATGCATTGTATAATTACCAGAATTGTATTATACGTACATCACACCTTCCTGGAAACATTTATTCGTAGAGAAACAATTTCTCTCAGATTTTGAGATATATATTCTCACCGGTCATATTAGGAATTATAGTTATTCCTGATATTTTCATCTGCGCAGTATTCTTGCGTTGTGAGCCTATTCTACGTTGCTCCTAGATGTATTTAAAAAAAAAAAATTTTTTTTTTTTTTTCCCGGGAGGTGTGGTAAGACTGTAAAGGGCAATTTTTACTATCTTGCAATATAATACATTTATATACTTATTATGTTCGCAAATATTTTGTAATCAAAGTATTTCCTTTTTAAGTGCTTAAGGAGAAGTCATTTTTGAGTTACTTCCCTTGAAAGTAGTTCCGTCATCTTCGATCGGACTCCGCGGACGAGTCTAGGCCTACTGCGATTTATTCTTTGGCTGGGTAGGAATAGATTGTTCTTGCTTCAGTATATCTATGGCCTGAATTTATACGTAGTGTTTGTATGAGTAGGACGAGTCTGTCTTATATATGGATATCTTTACATTTCTAAGTCGAACTATGTTGGTTGTCGCTAGAAAAGGTCAAAGGCTATGCAGCGGAAGTATCGCTAGCAAGGGGTGTGATTCATGGCTGTCATCCTGTCTGGATGTAGAATTTTGTGGTAGCCGGCCTATCGCCGAAAAAGTGATCTATAAGTCAATGGGGAAAAGTGATAGTCATTTAGACATGTTGTATGTACTTTACCCCAGTGTTTATTCTCTTTTGCCAAGGAATGGCAAAGTTATATTTCGCATAGAAAGGTAAAACCACAATTTATTATGAACTTGGGCTTCGCCATCGTTGTCGATAAACAGATGCACAGTGGTACTTTTGAAAAGAATATTTATTCAAAGGAAGACGACATTCCTATGTATCAGCACTAGATTATATGATATTATTCAATTACTTCTATGATAGAAGCTATGAAGAAATGAGGACATTTAACGAATGACCAATTTTGGTCTGGGTCCTATAGTGAGTGAAACTCACGAGAGAAGAACAGCCATGTTGAAATTCATATACTTTGTATTTATCGAGTGAGAAAAAGGGATGCCTGTACTATCGCTCGATGAACCAAGAGATCACTGCTACATGTGAGAACCCATGTCTGGGATTCCTATATCTTTATGGAAAATATATATATTGAACTTTACGTGAAGGGATATTCACTAGACGAGGTTAGGTCTAGGAGCCTTCCTATATATTGGTTATGGTCTGACGTGCCCAGTCAGTAAAGCCAGATGATTTACATGATGGAACTCTGAATGCTTATTTACGAATGCTCCATTATGATATTTGCCAAGCATGAATGCTAACTTAAGATGATATTCCTGTGATCAACATTATGCTGTCTATGTCGACATTTGTTCCTGTAACCATACACGTACTGTCCAAGTGTGCGTCCCATTAAATGTTATAAAAAAGACCACCGTAGTTCCAGTACTTCTTGAATTCGAACAGTGTGAGTATGAGTGATGTACTACCAACCTGTCAACTCTATCGAATCATTCTACCATTCGCGTTCTGACATTCACATACACACTCATTGTTTACACTCACATTCTTGTCGGAGCCTCATCACGTTCCAGGACAAGATGACCTGTATGACCAAAACTGTGCTGGGTTTAATGAGTTGACAATCGTTACACTTTACTACACCAGTCCCAACATCTACATTTATCAACTGGTGGACATTCACGTCATTTAACAAATAAAGCGTGCTTCAACAACTAGTAGCCAGTATGAGTAAACAACTATACAGAGTTTAACAACTGGTGTGCCAGCTTCCTGGGTCAACCTGCACAGTGACCATATTGAGAAGTAAACTACTGAGACCAGACCGTTCCTTGGGGTCTGTTACGACACACAAATACATCAGCAGTACAACTCTACAGTGATGTCAGCGTGACCTGTCCTGTCGAGAGTATGCGGTAACTAGGTCAGCGTTTGTTGACATTTGGTTCGTTGGACATTTGCCATACAACTGACAGTGTTACACAGCAAGCTTGGTTGAAACATAGAACATTACACATCAGGACTGGAGAATATTTGACAGTGTTTGCGAAAGGAAATGTTATTGAACTGAGAAGTCCTACATCGATTGTTATCATTCACATCAACGATGGAGCTTCTATTTCTGTGTTGAATTTAAAATAATTAGACCAGAAGTATTTGTTTAATAAAGTACCACAGTACTGTACTATTAGGCAGTGTAACTGAGCCTTCTTTACAACACATTCTTTCTGCAACACTCTATTTACATCATATTGCCATACTATTTATGCAATTATGTATTTATGTTTAAATATTTATATGTGATATTTGTTTGTATCCAGCGGGTTGTTGTTTTGGTTGGGCGGTGTCACACAACAGAGTATCCCACGTAATAGAGGGTCTGATGTGTGCGTTTCTATAGGTGCAATTTTCTTGATTGAAAATTTGCTGCGACAGCTGTTGCTATTAGTGTTAGCTGTGAAGACTGTACTCATTGTTGTTTTTGTAATATTCCTCTGTTCTTTAGTTTGTTTTGATTTGTTTGTAATTTGTTGGTCTACCCTATTCTATCTTTCAGTTCTATTCTCAATTTATATTTATATACTGTGGCGTTATTTGTATTTGTTATCCTCTTGCGGTTTATCTTTTATTGTTTTTTCCCATTTGATTTATTTCATCTCCGCAAATGTTTTCATGTTCTCCTGTATAACTGTTTTGTTTTGTGCCTGATCGACATACACTATTTAAAATATAGTTGATCATATAAATTGATGTACAAGAATCAACTGATAGTTAATTGCTATTACTAAAGGTACACAGTTGATGATATAAAACACTATTTCTGGTGCACTGCACTTATATTATAGAGTGAACCAGCAACTTATAGCTGTTATTATATAAGGATTTATACAAGACCTTTGTAAGGCTTGTTTCCCACAGTGATTGGGATAGTTAAGTACTATTTTCCACAGGTTACAAAGTTATCATACAAGGTCTTTGATTAAGACTAAGAAAGTGAATTTATTTACTTTTGCAAATTACTGATCTTATTAGACAAGATGTCTACTTTAGATTATTTTATCACACAAGGCAAGATTCTTGATAAGACTGGTCAGCAATTAGAAGAATGGGCAGTTGCTCAATATGACAAAGCATTGGCTGCTGAAGAAAGAAAAGCATTGATTGAAGAAAAGAAATTAGCAGCTGAGGAGAAAAAATTAGAAGCTGAGGAAAGAAAATTACAAAGAGACTATGAACAAAAGAAATTGCAGATACAGACTGATGAAAAAAGATTCCAGATGGAAATGGAAAAAGAGAAAAGAAAGGATGAAGCTGCTGCAGAAGAGAGAAAATTACAAGCTGAAGCTCAAGAGAAAAAAGCAATAAGAGAACATGAACACCAAAAAGAACTTTTAGCATTTGAGTTAGAAAAGTTAAAGTTAACAAACATAAGTGATGGTAATCAAGCATCTGGTGGTAATGGTAAACCCTTTACTTACAAGGTCAAGGTACCAGCGTTCAACCCTTCCAGTGATGACATAACATTCTGGCTAAATAGATTTGAACGCTCGTGTCGAGCACATAATGTGGACAAATCACAATATGCTAACCAGTTATCAGAAAATCTGAAAGGTGATTCTCTGACTAGTTTAAGTTTGGTTGAAGAGGCTGACAAAGATAACTATGATGTTATTAGGGCAGCCTTATTAAAGAAGTATCAGTTGTCTGAAGAGGTTATCGGAAGTTGTTTAAGACAATGGTGCCTGAGGCAGGTGTAGAATTCTCAGAATTCATTGCAAGGACACGTCTTACATTTGATCGTTGGATTGAGCTATCCAAAACAGAAAAGACTTATGAAGCCCTTATGGACTTGATACTCAGAGACAAGATTATGTCAAGTATAAATAAACCTTTCCTCGAATTCTTACATGAGCGTAAACCTAAGTCTCTAAAAGAAATGGAACAGTATTGTACCCAATACGTCACTGCACATCCGGACGTAGCTATTAGCAACAATAAGGTTAAAGAAGGTATGCCAGTTGCTTCTGCAACACCATACAACCCTAATCACTCTCACAAATTCCAAGGACCTCAAAATAAGTTTAATAAAAAAGGTAACTATTACAGTTATCAGAACCAAGGTAACCAATCATTTCAGGGTTCTTCTTCGAATACCTGGAGAAGAGCTGACAGCCCTCGATTCAGGGGTGGTCATAATTACAGGAACTTTCGCAAAGGAAGTCATTCTAGAAACTATCCAAGTTTTCCTTCATGGAGACAACAAGATCATAATTACAGAGATACTCATTATAATGAATATGATGATAGTAACCAAAGGAGCTATGATTCAAACCCGAGTAGGGTTTATAATAGTGGAAACAATGATAAGTACAGAGGCAATAATAACAGAGGTAGAGCACAATTCAAAAAACATAAAGCTCATTACCAGGCGAACTCTGCACAGCAAGAGTCCCACGAAGCCTATAAACAAAATAAAGATAATGATGACTCTAATAATATGGCATGTGCCGCTTTTGATTTTGGGAGAGCATCTCAGTGCCCCCAATGCAAAACATTATTTGAGCCAACCACAGTGTCTACTTTAAGCTGTGGGCATCCTCTTCCCGCTCTTCCTGCGTCAATCGCGCATGATGGGAGAGGTTCTCTTGTCTTACACAAAGGTTTAGTAAATGACAATCCAGTCTCAGTACTTTTTGATTCTGGATGCACAACTATTGGGGTTAGGCAGTCACTCATAGATCCTTCTCATTCTACAGGCAAAGTAGTCAAATGCGTAACATTTGGCGGCACCATAGAGAAATACTCTACCGCTATCATTAGGATTGCTACTCCTTTCTTCACAGGAGATGTACACGCATGTCTTTTGCCGAATCCGATCGCTGATCTTATCATCGGTCGCATTCACGGAGTCAAAGAATGCACTCCGGAGCAAATTTCCGTTTGGGAAAATCAAAATATGCAATCTGCTAATGCGGTAGTCACTAGAGCTCAAGCTCTCAATATGCCTGAAACTTCATCTGTTGAAGATAATGAAGTGCATAACCAAGATGATCCCTTGGTAATTTCTCGTGACTCGTTTATAAAACAACAAGAAGAAGATCCGACTCTTAAGAAATTCTTCACTCTTGTAACGAAAGGTGATCCGAATAAAGATTCAAATTGTAAATCTTGGATTACAATGAAGAATGGCGTACTTGTACGTATGGTGCAAGACTCCACTAAGTCAAGTCATTCTCAGATTCTTGTACCCAAGAATTTGAGAGTTAAGATCTTACAACATGCACACGACTCTCAGTGTGCTGGTCACATGGGTTTTTTCCCGTACAAAGTCAAGAGTTCTTGCGGCTTTCTTTTGGCCTTTTGTGAACAAGGACATACGGATCTATTGTCGATCCTGTAAAGTATGTCAAGAAGTCAAATCCAAAGGTCCTCGTCATGCTGCGCCTATTCAGGCTGCAGATATTCCTATTCGTCCATTCCAGAAAATGGCGATAGACATCATTGGTCCATTCAAGATCAAATCTGCTAGAGGACATCAGTTTATCTTAACGTGTGTAGACATGTGCACACGTTGGCCAGAGTCTATCCCTCTAAAGAGCATTACTACCGCTGACATTGCAGATGCTCTTTGGCTTATATTTTCTCGGCTGGGATTCCCCGGAGAAATATTATCAGATCATGGCACCCAACTGATATCGGATACCATGTCTCAAGTAATGTCTACTCTACAGATAGAGAGATCTTTGAGTAGCATCTATCATCCTATGTCCAATGGGATGGTCGAGCGACTAAATAGAACACTTAAGAACTTATTAGGGAAGATAACTGAGGATCATCCTCAAGATTGGGATAGGGTTTTACCCGCGGCCCTCTTCGCGTACAGAGAGGTCCCCAATGAACATACAGGGTTTTCTCCCTTTGAACTTGTCTTTGGCGCGCGACCGCGCGGCCCAATGTCTTTGCTGCATGATCTTATAACAGCTGACAATATTGACGATGACACAAAATCTTCTTACGAGTATGTCATCGCGCTGAGACAAAAGATTATCGAAGCATGCAAATTGGCAACGTCCTCTTCTGAATTTGCTAAGCAGAAGGCAAGACAATTTGCTAATAAGAAGAGAACTTTACGACAACTTTGTCCTGGTGACAAAGCATTTGTTTTGCTACCTTGTCGTGAAAATAGACTCCTTATTAGTTGGAAAGGTCCGTACGATATAATATCGAAAATTTCAGATGTTGACTACATCGTCGATATCAACGGGAAGCATAAAACCTTCCACATCAATATGCTTACGGAGTTCCATGAACGTCCTGACTATCTACAGCCTATTTTCCAGGCAACGGACGATTCTCATGTCAAACATGGTCATTACTCATCACTGTCTGTAATACAGGATGAGGAAACAAGTTTTTCGGATGTTAATCTTCCGCTTCCAATGATCCCACTTCATTCTAGTGAATCATGGAAAGACGTTACTGTTTCTCCTGATTTGTCTCTAGGAGAACGGCGACAAGTTTCGTCTATGTTACAAACATTTCAGGATGTCCTCACTGACATCCCTGGACAAACTCATGTCATTGAGCATGACATTGTTCTAACTGAACATACTCCAATTAGGGTTAGACCTTATCCTATCCCTATACATTTCCAAACACAGGTTGAAAAGGAGTTGGATGAAATGATAGATTTACAAATAATCGAACCATCCACTTCTGCATATTCTTCGCCGATGGTTATTGTTCGAAAAAAAGACAATAACATACGTCTTTGCGTTGACTATCGCAAATTGAATCAAGTTACGAAGTTCGATGCTGAACCTATGCCTTTACTAGAAGAGCTACTTACTCGTCTTTCTAAATCGCATTTTTTCACTAAACTTGATTTGTCTAAAGGATATTGGCAAGTTCCATTATCCGAACGCGCCAAACCTCTTACCGCTTTCTCTACTCCCAGAGGCCTTTTCCAATGGAATTTTATGCCTTTCGGCCTTATGAACGCACCAGCTACATTTGTACGCATGATGCGTCGAATCCTATCGTATCGGTCAGATGTCATTGCTTATCTAGACGACATCTGTCTTTTCAGCGATACTTGGGAAGATCACTATTCAGGGTTAGTTGAATTATTATCAACTCTGCGTGAGTATAACCTGACAGCAAAACCATCTAAAGCTTGTATTGGCTTTAGCGAAATTGCTTTCTTAGGCCATCGAGTAGGTCACGGTTTCTTGAAGACAGAAGACCATAATATCACTAAGATACTTAACATCTCTATCCCTAGGACTAAAAAGCAAGTGCGAAGTCTTTTAGGTCTCATACAATTTTATGGACGTTTCATTCCGAATCTGTCCTCTATCATGGCACCTCTCTCTACACTATTAAAGAAAGGGTCGCCTAACATGGTTCACTGGTCTCATGAATGCCAATCTTCACTAGAGAAGATCAAAACTATGTTTTCATCACCACCTATTTTAGTGTTACCTACAACAGATAAGACATTTGTTCTTCGTAGTGACGCTTCATCCACTGGGATTGGAGCGGCACTAATGCAAGAGTACTCTGGAACTCTGCATCCTGTAATGTATATATCCAGAAAACTTAATGCTGCAGAAAGGAATTACTCGGTTTTAGACCGTGAATTATTGGCAATGGTTTGGTCAATTCTCAAACTCCAAAGATTCCTTCTGGGCGCGCATTTCGTAGTGGAAACTGACCAAAAAGCTCTTACGGCTATCCAAAGTAAGAACTTGAAGAGCTCGAGATCAACTCGATACGCAATCGCTCTTCAACCTTTTCATTTCTCGGTACGAGCTATCCGTGGTTCAGAAAATGTGATGGCGGACATTCTGTCCAGATGCCCACATGATGCCACTTAACTGTTAAATATTGGATCTTTTTAATATGTATAACTTTACAACAGTTTTTTTTTGTTTCTTTACTAAGATACACATTTGTAATTTAATAATAGAATGATGGTATCGCTACTTAGCGGTTTATTGATGTTTATTCACCGCTGTTCTTTGATGATTGTTTCTTCATAAATCATAAATTTAAGATTATAGTGTGAATTTTTGGTATGCATTGTATAATTACCAGAATTGTATTATACGTACATCACACCTTCCTGGAAACATTTATTCGTAGAGAAACAATTTCTCTCAGATTTTGAGATATATATTCTCACCGGTCATATTAGGAATTATAGTTATTCCTGATATTTTCATCTGCGCAGTATTCTTGCGTTGTGAGCCTATTCTACGTTGCTCCTAGATGTATTTAAAAAAAAAAAAAAATTTTATTTTTTTTTTCCCGGGAGGTGTGGTAAGACTGTAAAGGGCAATTTTTACTATCTTGCAATATAATACATTTATATACTTATTATGTTCGCAAATATTTTGTAATCAAAGTATTTCCTTTTTAAGTGCTTAAGGAGAAGTCATTTTTGAGTTACTTCCCTTGAAAGTAGTTCCGTCATCTTCGATCGGACTCCGCGGACGAGTCTAGGCCTACTGCGATTTATTCTTTGGCTGGGTAGGAATAGATTGTTCTTGCTTCAGTATATCTATGGCCTGAATTTATACGTAGTGTTTGTATGAGTAGGACGAGTCTGTCTTATATATGGATATCTTTACATTTCTAAGTCGAACTATGTTGGTTGTCGCTAGAAAAGGTCAAAGGCTATGCAGCGGAAGTATCGCTAGCAAGGGGTGTGATTCATGGCTGTCATCCTGTCTGGATGTAGAATTTTGTGGTAGCAGGCCTATCGCCGAAAAAGTGATCTATAAGTCAATGGGGAAAAGTGATAGTCATTTAGACATGTTGTATGTACTTTACCCCAGTGTTTATTCTCTTTTGCCAAGGAATGGCAAAGTTATATTTCGCATAGAAAGGTAAAACCACAATTTATTATGAACTTGGGCTTCGCCATCGTTGTCGATAAACAGATGCACAGTGGTACTTTTGAAAAGAATATTTATTCAAAGGAAGACGACATTCCTATGTATCAGCACTAGATTATATGATATTATTCAATTACTTCTATGATAGAAGTCATGAAGAAATGAGGACATTTAACGAATGACCAATTTTGGTCTGGGTCCTATAGTGAGTGAAACTCACGAGAGAAGAACAGCCATGTTGAAATTCATATACTTTGTATTTATCGAGTGAGAAAAAGGGATGCCTGTACTATCGCTCGATGAACCAAGAGATCACTGCTACATGTGAGAACCCATGTCTGGGATTCCTATATCTTTATGGAAAATATATATATTGAACTTTACGTGAAGGGATATTCACTAGACGAGGTTAGGTCTAGGAGCCTTCCTATATATTGGTTATGGTCTGACGTGCCCAGTCAGTAAAGCCAGATGATTTACATGATGGAACTCTGAATGCTTATTTACGAATGCTCCATTATGATATTTGCCAAGCATGAATGCTAACTTAAGATGATATTCCTGTGATCAACATTATGCTGTCTATGTCGACATTTGTTCCTGTAACCATACACGTACTGTCCAAGTGTGCGTCCCATTAAATGTTATAAAAAGACCACCGTAGTTCCAGTACTTCTTGAATTCGAACAGTGTGAGTATGAGTGATGTACTACCAACCTGTCAACTCTATCGAATCATTCTACCATTCGCGTTCTGACATTCTCATACACACTCATTGTTTACACTCACATTCTTGTCGGAGCCTCATCACGTTCCAGGACAAGATGACCTGTATGACCAAAACTGTGCTGGGTTTAATGAGTTGACAATCGTTACACTTTACTACACCAGTCCCAACATCTACATTTATCAACTGGTGGACATTCACGTCATTTAACAAATAAAGCGTGATTCAACGACAACGAAGTTGATGAGGATGTGGATGATAATTTTGATAACAAACAATAATAATAATAATAGCCCCTTCAGTCATAACTGACTATGGGAATGTGTCCCTGAGGTGACAGCCCTTCAGTCATAACTGACTTTGGGAATGTGTCCCTGAGGTGACAGCCCTTCAGTCATAACTGACTATGGGAATGTGTCCCTGAGGTGACAGCCCTTCAGTCATAACTGACTATGGGAATGTGTCCCTGAGGTGACAGCCCTTCAGTCATAACTGACTCTGGGAATGTGTCCCTGAGGTGACAGCCCTTCAGTCATAACTGACTTTGGGAATGTGTCCCTGAGGTGACAGCCCTTCAGTCATAACTGACTATGGGAATGTGTCCCTGAGGTGACAGCCCTTCAGTCATAACTGACTATGGGAATGTGTCCCTGAGGTGACAGCCCTTCAGTCATAACTGAATATGGGAATGTGTCCCTGAGGTGACAGCCCTTCAGTCATAACTGACTATGGGAATGTGTCCCTGAGGTGACAGCCCTTCAGTCATAACTGACTATGGGAATGTGTCCCGGAGGTGACAGCCCTTCAGTCATAACTGACTATGGGAATATGTCCCTGAGGTGACAGCCCTTCAGTCATAACTGACTATGAGAATGTGTCCCTGAGGTGAATGCCCTTCAGTCATAACTGATTATGGGAATGTGTCCCTGAGGTGACAGCCCTTAGCTGCTTATTTTCCTGGTGTTCCTTTAGACGTTTTTTTCCTCTCTTCTACTTGCTCTAAGAGCTTCTTTTCACCCAATCTGAGGTGGTGCCGTAGAGAGCATCGCCACCTGTTGTGATCGGCAGCTTCATCCTCCCAGGTTGCTGGATTTATGTCCAGTGCCATCATGTTTCTCTTGCACACATCTTTGAATTTCAGCTGCGCTCGCCCAACTGTTCTTTTGCCATCTGCCTGTTGTCTGTAGAAGATATCTTTCGGGATGTGACCATCTTCCACGCGGCGGACATGGAAACCAGCGTAGTCTGCGCTGTCTAAGCAGTGTATACATGTTTTGAAAGCCAGGACGTGATAACACCTTGCCATTTGTTATTTTTTCTTTAAACGAAATACCGACTGTGTGGCGTAGACACTGCAGATGGAAGGTATTGAGCCTTATTTCTTGCCTAGCATAGGTCGTCTATGTCTCGCTGCTATATAGGAGTGTGCTGGTGACGCAGGCGTTTTATACTGCAGCTGTGGTCTTCCTTGGGAGTTTGGAATTTCCCAAAACACGCGCGTTGTGGGGCGGGCAAAGGTAGCTGCAGCTTTGCCAATGCGGCTATCAATTTCTGTGTCCAGTGAGAGTTTGTCGTTGATGGTAGACCCTAGGTATGTGAAGTGGTGCACCACTGCCAATTCATAGTTATCTTTAGTGATAACTGGTGCAGCACCCACATCCTCACTCAGCACATTTGGTTTCTTTAGACTTATTGTGAGGTCAAAGTCCTTGCATGCTTCGGTGAAGCGATTCATCAAGCTCTGAAGCTCCTGTTGGCTTTGAGTGACGACTGCTGCGTCATCAGCCAATAGCTCTTATAGTGACCCTTCTGATTTTTGTTTTTGTCTTCAGCTTTGCGAGGTTAAACAGTCGGCCATCTGACCTAGTGTGAAGGCATATTCCTTCAGTTGCATCATTGAATACAAGTTTGAAGAGAACAAGTGGTAATCTTCAGACTCCGCACTGGCCACAACAGAATGAGATACCATCTATTCAACAAGCTAAAGATAGGAACTACCGATCAGTGTAACTGTGGCACTGATAAAATGACTGCTGAACATCTGCTTCAAAGTGCCCCTTTCATGCGGTACAGAGAAAGCGCAAATGGCCGACGCCAGTTCCTTTCGAGGAAAAGCTTTACTGGGACTCAAATTGTCTCAAGCTGACTACTGCTTTCTTTGAGAACATTCAAGTGGACGTCTGATAGTGTATGAAGAAGAATGCATGTTTCAAGAGTAAGGCAAAGAAGATCCCGAAGAGAGTTGGAGCCAGAACGCAGCCTTGTTTAATGCAACTGAGTATGTCAAAGGGCTGTGATGTGCTTTCATCATATTGGACTGTTTCCTTCATGTCTTCATGGGATGACTTTATCATTTCCAGCAATTTTGCGGGGCATCCTATTTTCTGGAGGATTTTGAAGAGTCCATCCGTATTAACCAGGTCAAATGCCTGTGTGAGGTCTATAAAGGCGATATTTAAAGCCCTTTTCCGCTCTCTTGATTTTTCCTGAAGCTGGTCTAGAGAAAAGATCATGTCTGAATTGATCTACCAGCTGGGAACTCATACCGTGACTCTGGATATATGCGCTCAGCTAACTTGTGTAGTCGCATTAAGACGACTTTGGCAAAAACCTTACCAACAGTACTAAGAAGAGAGATGCCTCTGTAGTTATTGCAATCACTTCTGTCTCCTTTATTTTTGTAAAGTGTTACAATCTTAGCATCTCGCATGTCTTGAGGAATAGTTGTCTCTTCCCAGCACTGGCACAGCAACATATTCTGGGTATGTAATAGAGTGCTCTTTTAGCATTTGATTAAATCAGGAGGAATCCCATCCCTTCCTGGTGCTTTGCCATCGGCTAAGCTATCAATGGCCTTGCTTAGTTAATCTAATGTTGGTTCAGCATCCAGCTCCTCCTTAGCTGGCAGACATTTGACAGGATCAAGGGCTGCAGGCGCAACGGTATTTTATCTAGCGTAAAGCTCAGAGTCCTCTTTTCACACAACATGCCTAAGAAACATTCTCCGAATCCTTTGGCCGAATACCATCACCAACCAAGATCTGCTTACTCGGAGCAAGCAAGAGGACATGCACACCATCATAGCTGGCAGACGCTGGAGCTGGGTTGGCCATGTCCTCAGAAGAGACCCCGATGCCATCACAAGACCAGCTATGCTATGGACCCCTGAAGGAAAACGAAAGAGAGGCTGACCAAAAACAACTTGGCGGAGGACTGTGGAGGCTGAGATGCAAAGAACGAACCAGAGTTGGGGCATTCTTTGTCGTACCCCATTGTTTACGACTACAGTTGATAATCATGGAATTACACCATACACAGTTTCTAAACGACTCAATATCAGCTCGTGTTTCCTTTAGCTACTACCACAACAAAATAAGATGATCCAACTCGTGTTTCCTTTTGCTTCTACCACATCAAAATAAGATGATCCAGCTCGTGTTTCTTTTAGCTATTACCACAACAAAATAAGATGATCCAGCTCGTGTTTCTATTAGCTACACCACAACAAAATAAGATGATCCAACTCATGTTTCTATTAGCTACTACTCCAACAAAATAGGTTGATCCAGCTCGTGTTTCTATTAGCTACACCACAACAAAATAAGATGATCCAGCTCGTGTTTCTTTTAGCTACTACCACAACAAAATATGATGAAAGGAGACATCAAATATTGACACGAGACATGCACCGATAAAGACAGCAAATTATATGACAATAAACTTGCTTGAAGATGTCCAAGATTATGAACTAGTAAATGCGTAAATACGCAGGAAAGAGTGCTCATTTACTCCAATGTTTACATTTCTTGCTGCAACATTTCTTGTCATCAGCCGAAAGTTCTGCTCCTCCATGAAAGCAAAAAACTGGCTAGGTAAACACAGTTAGTTTGATAGAAACGAATTTTAGACCAATACTGGTCAAAAGAATTTTCTGTGTTGGTCTGTCAGATGAGGTATCATCTACAAACGATACCTGGAAATAACTGATATTTGCTTACAATGGTCTGTTGTGAAACTTGGTTGAGAACCCAGCATTGCACACTAAGCTTGGAGAAGTCACTTTAGCTCCAGACGTCATTATTTGGCTTTGACCTGGGTGGCTTCATGAAGGAGGATCTCACTATGGACCCAGTGATAGGCAGGGGGAGCTGAGAAGTGGCTCTGTGCAGGACGTGACAATTCCGTGGGAGAGCCCAGAACCAGAGCACAGTATTTTAACTCAGCATAGTTGGAGATCCCTCTTGGATGGCTGAGAATGCACAGTATGCCACATGCTTCTCCCTGCTAGCTTGGGACCAGATGTGATGATCTTTAAAATGCATGCCGAGCTAGACTGGAGCTCAAGACTTCAACTCAACACGTTTAGGAATGGCAGGAAAACCACAGAAAAAGCCCAGATCTACAGTGTAGATAATACCAAGGAGTCTTCAACTTGATATTGGCTACAAAACAGCTAGAAACTCAGTAGCCCTTGTTAAACAACAACAACAACAAAGGTCTATGCATGTAAAACATGACGTGTATCACGTGACATTCGTGGTTAAATTGACAAACGTTGTCCACAATCAAGTCAAGTTGCAGTCATCATAAACCGTCATATCACGCGACATCAAGTCAACTTGAAGTCATCATAAACAATTGTATCACGTGACATCAAGTCAAGTTGAAGTCATCATAAACAGTCGTATCACGTGACATCAAGTCAAGTTGTCGGCATCATAAACAGTTGTATCACGTGACATCGAGTCAAGCTGCAGTCACCACGGACAGTTGTATCACGTGACATCAAGTCAAGCTGCAGTCATCATAAACAGTTGTACCACGTGACATCAAGTCACGTCGCAGGCACCACAGACCGTTGTATCACGTGACATCAATTCAAGTTGCAGACATCATAAACCATTGTATCACGTGACATCAAGTCGAATTGCAGTCACCATAAACAGTTGTATCACGTGACATCAAGTCGAATTGCAGACACCATAAACCGTTGTATCACGTGGCATCAAGTCAAGTTGCAGTCACCATAAAGAGTTGTATCACGTGACACCAAGTCAAGTTGCCGTCATCATAAACAGTTGCATCACGTGACATCGAGTCAAGCTCTAGTCATCATAAACAGTTGTGTCACGTGACATCAAGTCAAGTTGTCGTCATCATAAACAGTTGCAACACGTGACATCAAGTCAAGCTCTGGTCATCATAAACGGTTGTATTACGTGATATCAAGTCAAGTTGCAGTCATCATAAACAGTTGTACTGCGTGGCATGTCACGTTGCCGTCATCATAAACAGTTGTATTACGTGACATCAAGTCAAGTTGCAGTCGTCCTAAACAGTTGTATCACGTGACATCAAGTCAAGTTGCAGGCATCATAAACAGTTACATCACGTGACATCAAGTCAAGTTGCAGGCATCATCAATAGTTTCATCACGTGACTTCAAGTCAAGTTGTAGGCATCATAAACAGTTGTATCACGTGACATCAAGTCAAGTTGCAGTCATCATAAACAGTTTTATCACGTGACATCAAGTCAAGCTGCAGTCATCATAAACAGCATCAGTCTTCAGCTCCCCAAGGACCATACGCCTATACCAGGACTTCCTGTCACGTGCCATCAGCTCAAGGTTGCCCATATCTTCGTCAACCTTTTGTATGTTTGTCTCCTGTTCTCTTGTTTGGTCTCCCTTGACCCTTGACCTCCCTTGACCTCCCTCAAGCTGTAGATGCCATAATAAGTTCTGCAGTGAAACGCTTTCATCAGGTCTCCTCAATGACACTCGGCAGCGTCCTCGTCTCATTTATTGTTCAACTGGCACTTATCTGGCTCTTGTCATCTGTTTCCTATTAGTTATCTTGTCATACCACTTCAATCTTTCTATTCTACACAAGAATATATTTATGAAATTCTGAAGCTTGTAGGTTTTTTTCCATGATGTCCATGCTTCAGAGCCATAAAAAAGGACTGAGTTGACATTTGACATTTGAATTTCAGATTTAGATGTTTGTGTTGAACAAAGTTGCAGTAATTCATTTGTTTAGTTGACAGCGTTTTTTTTTTTCATCATCAAACCGGGGACGAGCAAACACGAATGTAGTTGTCTAAAAAAGTATGTAACAGCAACCAAAACACTGTTGAGGTAGTTATGTAACCACAGGTGATTCCTTCACTGTGATCTAGTCTAGCTCCACCTTCAGCATGTTTCTTTCCCTTCATTCTCCCCTGATATGTCCTCAGGTACTCTCTACTTATTTTACACTGACAGGTGACATCTGACATTATTTTACACTGACAGGTGACATCTGACATTATTTTACACTGACAGGTGACATCTGACATTATTTTACACTGACAGGTGACATCTGACATTATTTTACACTGACAGGTGACATCTGACATTATTTTACACTGACAGGTGACATCTGACATTATTTTACACTGACAGGTGACATCTGACATTATTTTACACTGACAGGTGACATCTGACATTATTTTACACTGACAGGTGACATCTGACATTATTTTAATCCAATGTTATTTCACTATAACAAGAAGTAATCCACTTTCCTTGTGCATATTTAGAGAAGTATAAAAGTGGAATATATTGTGACAATAAAACAGATTGAAGAAACAGAGTTAGACAGAACTGGCCACATCGATATCCTGGCATGGAAAGATGTTACAAACAGAACTGATAAATAGCACTTGAGATAGGAAGTTGTGGCGAGATATGATCACCTACACCGCCTGTCGTGATACTTAAAGAAGAAGAAGAATTCAATCAATTCTGTACAATTATAGATTTATGATCGTCTGAACATTCTTGGTTACCTCTCTTGTCATAACCATGTTTCCGACCCTTGCATTCGCAGTCTTTTTAGATTCACAACTTAACCAAAAAATCAATGAGTATTATTTCCGGACAACGACAATAGTCAGTCTGATCTTAAAATTTCTTTAAACTTCCTCCCACGACTTAAACATTTTCTATGTGTCAAACTACATTCTCTCTCTTCAAATAAACATTGTTTTGTTTCTTTAGGATTCTTCTCGTGTGGTTTTCGTTTTAACTTGTTTTTAAAATATGAACACATTTTTGCATTTTTTATTTCATTAAACTTTTTGTTTCTTTTAATTCATCTATTATTTTTGTCGTTTATCTCACTAATTAATTTGTTAAAATACGCACACACGCATGCACACATACAAACACACCCATATACACACCCAAATATATCTCGTATATATATATATATATATATATATATATAGAGAGAGAGAGAGGGAAAGAGAGAGGGAGGGAGAGAGCGAGAGAGAGATGTATGTTTGTGTGTGTGCAGACCCGGCCCTAGGAGTATTTCAAGATGATGTCAGGTTGGTGGCCCCTCCATCCTCAATGTGCCATACATTATTCACGTATGACAGTCAATTTTATATTATTGAGTTGGATCACCTATAATTTCCGAATTTATTTATTTTTTTCATTTCGGAGTCCCCTATAGAAGTATGCGCCCACGAATGCACACACATATAAATACATATAATTATTTTTTCTCTCAGCAAATATCAGCTCATAGATTGTGTTCCTGCTGTTGTTGTGGTAAATCAAATAAAGATACTTATGAATTCTTCATTGACAATGACGAGCTAGACAAAATTATGACATAGGCCCAAAGTAGACATTTATAACTAACTAATACTTTTAATGAAGGTGGCGATTGTATCCGCAATTAATTTTTTTAAAGTAATAATAGGTGAAAAGTAAGTGATAAAAATATAATGACAGGTGAAAAGTAATGTAATCACTATTATTACTTTTCCCCAGAAATGCTTCTTCTGTACCTTCTAAGTGCCTCTTTTATGTGTGGAAAGATAGCGTCGAAAGCAGCAGATGACGTGGATCAGACACAAGATAACAAAGAAACATCTGTTACTACACAACCAGTACACTACATGCTGTTGATGAATCTAGGAATCAAGACTCAAGCCGCGAACACACAAGTGACACCAGTTGGGAAGAATAAACAATCAAACAGACAAGACATAAACATAAATACAGATCACCTGGCTGATCTAAAAGAGGATCGTAGTGTTCCTCTGTCTGATCATGTTCCACAAGGTAACACCGCTAATAAAACGGATGCAGAAGGAGCAGACAGTTGGCGTCTGCGAGCATACCAGAATATTCTAGCTGGAATGAAAGATATGGAATTGAGCATGGTAAATTCATTATTTAAAACGCCTGAAAACGTGAATCTCGAAATAGCAAAGGATAATAATGTGGAAAACAATAATATTTTCAGAATTCCAGATAGAACCGCAGATACTACCCGAGTGCTCAAGGACGTAACACATTTCACTCGGGCTCCACCAAATGAAGTAGATGCTGTCTGGCTCTTAAATAACACAATAGAGTTTGAGCAGGTGGTACAGAAGACAACACATATTGGCCATGCCCCTCAGAGGACAGAAGATTTCCAGTCCCCGTTTAAGGTAACAGATGTCGCTCATGTCTCAGAATATGCAACATATTCTACCCAGACTCCGAGTGCGAGAACATATTCTCACCATGAGGTAAGCCCAAGTACACTGAAATATGCAAATGGAGTCAATCTTGCTGGAAAAGTTATCCCAGCTTGCGGTAGTGATTTGTCTTGTATTGGACGATGTGTCATGGACGATGAATCTTATCGTCTAACAGACATGAATGAAGACGTAGATGTTGATATGCTAAACGCCCCATGTTTTCATGAAAGCTTTACTACCAGAAGGTGTAACTGCGATCGTAAATGTATTGTGTATGGCGACTGCTGTCCAGATGTGTTTGAGAACTGTTGGAATCTATCCAGCACAAAAGCAACTAAAATGTTTATAATTCAAACTCGCAGTGACATCTTAGGCATTACAAGGGCAGATAGCCTCATCCAAACGTTAAGAAATAATATGGGTAATCCAAAATATATTCTAGATAACTTGTACCTCAAATTCGGATCATGTCAGATTCTAAATATTCTTGAATACAGGAAATTGATGGTCATAAATCGATGTCCTGGAAGTATGGAGCCATCAATAAAAGACAAGTGCGAGAATAACAAATCACCTTTCCTACCACCAGTTACAGCCACTTTTGGGAAGGTCAACGTAGTTTTCATAAACATACATTGTGCCAGATGTCATGGCGTACTTGAAGATGAGTTTACCATTTGGGCACCTGCACTTTTGTGCGATAAAGAGACGAATCTGACACCAGAGAAATTTCTGACTATTGTTGATGTTGACCTAATTGTTAGATCAGGTTGGTGCAACATAACATATTACGATCAAACTAACGCCTGCCAGAAGCGGACATGTTACGACAATGAGAAACTAACGGCATCTGAAGAACAACAACTGCTCATCAGTGCTGATAATGGCTTGTGTAGTCAAACGGACGCACTATTGTGTCAGAGTTATTTCTTTGCTGTGCAGTCGTACAGAAACCCGCATTGTCAGCGTTGTTTGAATGCTAATTCCAGATCCAAGCGGCAAGTGGATAGACAAGATCAAGTAACTGTTGTAAACAACGGAGAATTATCGTGTTTATCATCTGGTATTATTGCAGTTCCACGTCCTCCAGATGGTATTTTCCTGATTCTTGACGTCACAAGAAAGTATAGAGAAGGCAAAATAGATGAAAAATCTAGAGATAGTGATCTTCAGACATCAAGACGTGCTTGTGGTGATGCAGAAGTTTATGACTGGGCAACACACTTGTGTAAGACTTTGCTTTGTCCACTAGGTAACGTGCCATACAACGGTAAATGCTTCCCGTCCATAAATATAAAATATATAAACAAGACCTTGCAGACATTTACAAAACTGTGGACCAAACTAAACTTCTCTATTCAGACGCTGATTGGTGAAATCTCGTGTCAGAATTTCACCGATGACTATCTAGAAAAGTTGCTTCCCAATTTTTTTGTAAAGACAGTAATCGTCAACCATTACCAGCGAGAGCTACCGAACACAGAGAATTTTCAAGAAACAGACAAGGATAGTCCATACGAAAGCTCGTGCGCAGAACGTTACATCCAGTCCTCATCAGAAATTATGACAGCAGTTGAGTTCAACCTAACTCTGAGATTTGACCTTGAGATAAATTCCTGGCAACAGCTGAAAGAGTTTGCTAAATCCCTGCTTCTCGATAATTATCAGATGACTGTTGCTAGTATCACTGAAGCTAATAATTCGTTTTGTTCTTCCGGAATAGACCCGGAACGTTTCAAATTATTTAACGTGGAAGAAAAGAACGGAACTCTGTATGCCGTGATCGATTCTGAAGAGATTAATACCTACTACCCTCTCCAATTGACCGCTTATGAAATGCATTTCGCAAAAGAAATTAGCCATCTGCCGATTGTCTCAGAGTGGATAAGTGTCTGCGAATTCGACAAGCTATTCTTCACAAATGGTTGTCGTGTTGTAGATTACGCGCTAAACGAACTTCCGTTTAACAGTTCTCAACTGGATTTATTACGGGAATATGGGGCCGGCAATTTCTACGTGCAAGGAGACCACGTTTATGTATGTGCCAAACAGAAACCAGACACATATTCTACGGCATCCTCCCCTACGACAGTATTCATGGCACTGTCCTGTGCATTGTCAGGAGCATCAGCGGTGTGTCTTATGGCTATGATATTTCTCTACTGTGTATTCCCAGAACTCTGCACTCCTCCTGGAAAAATGACCGCGTGTTTAGCCGGCACCATGCTTGCGACCTTGATAACAAATTCCTTAACCCTGGTAGAGCTTCACCACGACTACTTGTGTCCAGTGGTTGCTGCCATCAGCCATGTCATAACTCTAGCTCAGTTTGGATGGATGTCCGCCATTGCTATTAACATGGCCTTGACATTCGGTCCTAATTCACTGCATCACAGAAAATCATTAAATGATAACAAACCGTTTATTAAGTACAGCATTGCTGTATGGGGTACATCTTTGACTATTGTGATGACCTCAGTTATCCTTGACCTTTTACACGACGACCCCCCATCTGATAAGAATCTGGCTGACTGCAGTGATAAGCTGTCGACGCTGGGGACTTCAGACAATTCATCTGCCACGTGCCCGGTATCATCATATTTAAATGAGTTTCCCCGCTATGGATGAGTGAGAGTCACAGTGTGAGTTAGAAAAAATGAAATAGATTCCACGAGTGGTGAGATGATAGACTGTGGTATAGAGGCTGTCGCTGAAAGCGAAAAAGAATTTTTCTCTCTCTCTCACCTATCCTCTACGACAGTTTTTTTACAGAGTCCGACAGTCTACCACCACATATATATATTACATATATTTCTATCTACTCACGGGCACGCACATACACGTGACGACAGTTAAACACACAGACTTGGAAAAATCTATAACAATGATTATATAAATATTTAGAAACGTGCTGACCAGCACACTGATTTAATTTATGGGTAAGTTTATTTATCATTTATTAAACTTACGACACAACACATAAATTTTACATCAAAAGAAAACATATACAAATAGTCATAAAAATCAAGAAAATGCTACAAGGATGATAGCCCCGTTATGCCCTTAACTCTAGGTTTAGCCCACAGCCCCGTTAGGATGACAGATGATGGCCCAAAGAATTAGAGATGCATATGGTTAGGGTCTAATGTTGTCCCTTTTCTAGAAGGTAAGAACTGACTTATGACAGCAGTATCTATTCTAAAGGAACAATTACATTAAGCAGCAAATCTTTCTTCAGGAAAAATTACAAAAAAAAGAATGAATGCATTAAACCAACGAAATATCCTTCCGTCACTTTCACTCGGTTCTCTCACCCTTACCTAAAACTTGATGTTGTTCACCGTCTGGCGCAACCTTAGGACACTTCTCTACAGTGAATCTGGATTCTTTGGATAAAGCGAATCCCAGCTCTACAAATACAGGTTTTCTTCCACTGTTTTCGGGGAGCGTTCGCTTCACCAGTTAAACTTTAGATTTACTTTTAATGTCACTTTGATCAGGTTTGATAAGCAAGTTTAAACGGGCACACAGAGTTCCGAAAAAAAAACACACGTGGATTCCCTTAAGTTGGAAAAGATGACCAGTGGACAACTGCTCTCAACAGATAGTCTTGGTTCACTATCCACTCTTTCAATAGTGTTGGAAATGTAAATGTTAGTTCTTGCAATTATTCTCGCCGCCAGGCAGCATATACATTTAAATTTGTGGAGCAATATGAACTGGCTCAAAAGCCCAGTATATATTTCTATTCTTTAGGAACCGTTTGTGGGATTTGTATTACTGTCTATCTCTGATGGCATATGCACTGTCAGACGAGTGTTACTTGAAAAAAAAACCCCACGTGGTTAAAGATAGGAAATGTCTATGCTTCTCACAAGTATGTCCTTTTTACTAAACGCTGGAAAGTTGGGTACCACCGTTTCACTATATAAAAGAAAGAACACATCAAATCATTTACATATATGTACTCATTATAACTTACATTTTAAATAGCACGCCTACAGCTTGACTTATATTTAAAACTTCCCGTAAAGTAAGTTATATAAAAATCAAACATCATGAATTAGAAAATACATACATATTTCGTCAACACTCAATGATGTATCTAGCGTTATAAGTTAGTTTTAAAATAGATTCTCTCGTCTGATTATTTAGAAGTTAAATTAAATTTCTTTATTAGCCGACTGAATTTAAGCAAGAAATATAATTTCTGTTTTCCACTGTAACTCGTCACTATAAATAATACAGACTAGATAAATTAAGCACTCTGCACAAAATATAACTAGTGAGATAAAATCGGCAATTTAACACTTAATCACTTCACAAAATACTAGAAAATAATATATAATATTAATATACCTCAAACACAGAATTACTAAGAACGTTAAACCACTTCGACCAAACTGAGGCCATCTCTATTTACAGAGATTATTTAGAAATCGAACGAAGGTTGTTCTAGTCTAACTGCAAAGTTACTGAGTGAAATGAAATAGTTTCAAACGTGGGTTAATATTTTAAACCAGACAAAGGATGAACTATTATTTCGTAGAACGAAATGCTCTCCCCTTTCCGGCTTAAACGATACGTTTAACACCTAACATGTCGTAACTGCCACCACTGACCAAGATGTACGCGTGTCAGTTTCAAATCTCAGACAACCTGTCTCCAATGCAGGGCAGTTTTCACACTACAGCTGACCATGGCCCACAGTGAGCGCCGTGTCAGTTTGGGATTTTTCAGACAAATGTCTGAATACTGACCGGTGCAGATGTAAAGTATCACACCTCACCGGGACTTATGCCGAGAAGAAGCTCGCGCGCTCGGTGGGAATGATGTTCAGCGAACCGACTTATCACGCCTTCTGACGCTCTGCAGCCCTGACATCTACGTAATATCGTCCTAGCGCGATTCTCAGTGTTGAGAAAGAAACAGGTAAAGTTTAAAAATACTGAAGAAAATATTTTTCGCAACCGAGTGATGCAAAAAATACAGGAAAAACAAGTATGGAAAGAATATAAATGAAAGGATTAGGGTGAGAGAATAGGAAGAAGATGTAGGTAATTTAATGACATAAAGACCTACGTGACAAGTATTAGTACCTTGTTGATTTAATCATGCTGAAGGACAAGCGCGGTCTATCAGCACTAAACATAGTGGCCGCTGTACACCTTGAGCGTAGAATACTGTTCATCCTGTATCATCAGCTAGAAATGTCATGAATGGATTATGGGCTGGGAATACTCACATTGAGATACATGCCTGCATTGCTGTCAATAAGATCCGGCTATGTCATGGCCCAGGCAATAGACTAGATGCGAATGACCACAGGCAAATGTCACCCACTACATTGGAACATTGTTGACATTAAGGGAGCAAGAATTAATAGAGGGTTGTCATGTATGGCACAGGCAGAGGCAAAAATTTGGCGGGAAACCACAGTTGAAAAAATATTTAAAGAGACGAGTGAATTGGTCGGATGAAAAGTGGACAAACTAGCAACAAGTCATCATCAGTCTTGGCAGCGAGTGTAGAGATTAGTGCAATGGCCAAACGGAGCTGGAAATTATGATACTGATAAATGATAATGCTGGGGATGATGACGATATCACAGATCTGTAGGAACATTCAGCATTCTTACCCTTTGACATTTGCTGAGTGCTTTTGTGCTAGGTCACTATCTTATCCTCATAACCTTTGTCCCTGGCGCTTGTCATGGAGGTTAGAGCCACCACTCAAGCTGGTCCTGCTGCAGGATGTCTGCACCAAACATTCACATGCTTTTGTAGCTTTGGTTTATGTGCTATTTGTTCATGATGAGGTTGCTAGCATGATACACAACTTCATATTAGCTGCCTTGTACGACATGCTTTAAGGTACAGTAAGTGTATTCTGTCTTCGTCTCTTCAAAGACCACCCGGGAACTACCCAATGGCAGGTCTAGGGAACTACCCAATGGCAGGTCTAGGGAACTAACCAATGGCAGGTCTAGGAAACTACCCAATGGCAGGTCTAGGGAACTAACCAATGGCAGGTCTAGGGAACTAACCAATGGCAGGTCTAGGGAACTAACCAATGGCAGGTCTAGGGAACTAACCAATGGCAGGTCTAGGGAACTAACCAATGGCAGGTCTAGGGAACTAACCAATGGCAGGTCTAGGGAACTAACCAATGGCAGGTCTAGGGAACTAACCAATGGCAGGTCTAGGGAACTAACCAATGGCAGGTCTAGAAGCCCGTATTATTTTTGCCATGACCACTATCAATCAACTGAACTTATGTCCTGTGTAATCTGACCTATACTGTATAATACGGGGACAACAGAAGTGATTGCGTGATTAATTACGGCTGGAACACCCTAGATACATATCTGGTGTTACATGCTGCGAATCGCGTTAATGACCCCTGTCTTCGAAGCACTATTCTATTTTTGTGGTGCCTAGCTGGCAGGGAGGATAGTGTGATTCGCTTCTGTAGCTAGCCGGGGGTGCCGTTCGGAAGGTCCTGGGTTCGATTCTCCGATAAGCCACTCACGTCTGTTGTTTTTCTGTTGTCTAGTTTTCTGGTTCTTTATTTCTCACGAGCGCCTGAAACACGTGACCTTTATGCGTATACTATTTATTCATTTACTGAACTTATGAATAGCTGTGTTTTTCGCCCAGACACCTGTCGCTGACGATTTAATTTGAATACACCAAATCTTTGACATTGTGTGTAAAGTTATTATATTTTAATAAATGCATTGGTGTTCGTGAAAGGATAATGTCGATGTGCTGTCACGTGCTGGCCTTTAAAGCTTAGACAACGCAGATTACGCTGGCTCCACCATGTCCGCCGCATGGAAGATGGTCGTTTCCACAAAGATATTTTCTACGGGCAGCTGGCAGATGGCAAAATAACAGCTGAGGTTCAACGATGTGTGCACGAGAGACATTAAACCCCTGGACATAAGTCGAGCAACGTTGGAGGATGAAACTACCGATCGCACCAAGTGGATGTGCTTCCTGTAGCGCCCCCACAGCTTGGGTGAAAAGCTCTCACAACAAGCAGAAGAGAGAATAACAAGCAGACGAGAGAATAACAAGCAGACGAGAGAATAACAAGCAGAAGAGAGAATAACAAGCAGAAGAGAGAATAACAAGCAGACGAGAGAATAACAAGCAGAAGAGAGAATAACAAGCAGAAGAGAGAATAACAAGCAGACGAGAGAATAACAAGCAGAAGAGAGAATAACAAGCAGACGAGAGAATAACAAGCAGAAGAGAGAATAACAAGCAGACGAGAGAATAACAAGCAGAAGAGAGAATAGTTAGTTGCTTATCCTTTACAGGACGTGGCAATCAACCCCAACTTTTATTGGCTGTTTGTGATTTTTCTAGGCAATTTTTTTCATTCAGTAGTTTGCCAGTGCTTTCTGAACGGTACGGCGCTTATACCATTGTTAAAAAATCCACACAAAGCGATCTGCTACCAAACCGCCTGCAGCAGGTTTCGAACCTGGTATATCTTGGATTATGAAACTGCGTTCATGTCCATTAGGCCACAGAAGAGAGAATAACAAACCAAAAAGAACACCAGGACAAAGAAGTTTAGTGTTATCACCTCAGGAGCGGATCTCCGTAGTCAATTATGACTGAAGGGACGCTACTACTACTAATAACGGCATTGTAAACATATCGGCCTGATATGATTGTCTCCCCAACTGAGCTCAGTGCGTGTATTGTAACAGATCTCATGTAATATTATATAGTTGAGTTTTTGCTCAAAACGACGGCGCGACTTAGGATTTCTGGTTTTCATTTAATGTTTGAAAATATTCAGCACAGGGCTAATTTCTAAATTACTTAATTCAAAGTCACAATAAACCAGACAGTTGCCAGTAGAGCATGAGATGAGCAGTAGGCGCTGGAAATGACTAGGACACACAATCAGAAAACCTGTTGATAGCTCTACAAGGTAGTCGTTGTTCTGAAATCCACAAGGCGAGAGAGGCAGAGAAAGTACGTAAAAAAAATAGCACCAGATCACAATGTCTTACACTAGACATGCCATTTAGTTTTTCCGACAGACCTTGTGTCTAGGTTGAACGGAGCGTGCCTCGCCACAAGGAGGCAAAACTCTGACATAAAACATTGACAACGAACAACGGACGAAGAAGAGAACTCGGGACACAAATGGCAGGGATAAAGAAGATATGAAAGACCTTGAGTGGACGGCACGTGACAGGACGTACTGACAGAGATCATTTGAAGGTATATGTTTATTGAGACACTGAATCGCAATGATGATAATAATGATGATGATGATGACGATTATGATGAAGATGACGATTATGATGAAGATGACGATTATGATGAAGATGACGATGCGGTTAACGCATGAGAAATAGTTTGGATCCATCAAAGGTAACATCTGAGCTAAACACTATTGTCACATGTTATCGCCCTTGGTAAAGTTTTCACATAAAAGAACCTTAAGCTTGCGAACTCATATACAAATTGTGACAGAAGATTGTGCACTTAAAAGTGGCGAAAACTGGCAATTTACGAAAGAAACATGTCCGTTTAATTTAGTGTGATCTTATACAGTACGATCACATCTTCACGCCGTCGTTCTGAGAACACCGCATAAAGTCAAAAAAACTCGTATAGTCAAAATAGGGTGATATTCCTTGCAAGCGCATTTCTCTCTTTCCCCCCCCCCCCCCCCCCCCCCCCCCCCCCTCTTTTCCAGTTGCTCAGTTTTCGAACAAAAAGTATTGAACATTATTATTTATCTAAATATAGTGTAAAATTCATTTTTAAGAAAAAATAATGTTAAAAACAAATGAAAAACTTTTCATCATAAAACATATTGGTGTTATATCACACAATGGGTACACACTGGCACATGTGCACACTTTCAATGTGTGTCGCTAGATCTAGGTCACCGGAAGCTTGTAAAGTCAAACATTGAAGTTCTCACCTTGGATAGCGTATATTGATAAAAGTTCCCCTAATAACAACACCTAAAGAGTCAAGTAAAGAAAATTGAGGTTATTGGTGTCAGACAATATTTTGAATAACTCGTTTTAAGTTCGCCTTTTCATTTGTAGTAAAAAATAATTCATTCAAGACGCCACCGAAATGAAGCTATGATTAATAACCGCCGTGGTGTCTAGAGTCTGCCATACCCTCACATTTAATGGAAACATTCACTAAGCTAATTAATTTTGTGCATTGCTAAAATTGCAGTAGAAAGAGACTGTAGCAACTAATGTGTCAATAAATTGTGTACCGTCGAACTGTGAAAGTTGAATTTATGATGCAGAATTTTGATGAAAAACATGAAGAAGTTGTGTTTATACTTGTTTGGAACTAATTGGTGGAGCTTCGTAATGCCATTTGTTAAGTTTAAGCCAGCATTGACATGTTTAAAGCTGGAATAGCTATGAAGCATACACTTGGATCTGAGCCATAAAGAATGACCTCAGACCAAAGGTGGTCCAATGTGCTGAGAGACTGAATGGCTGCTGGGTGAGCAATTTTTAACAATGACTGTTTGGGGGAGGGGGGGGGGGCAAGCCGGGTGGTACCAGGCAGAAAGACTCCATAAGGGACATCCCTTGCCTCTTCCCTGGTATGGTAGCTCCACCAATCAATAAAATACAATAATGGAAAACTTTTTAAACCACAATCATCACCGGGGCTACGGGGCACGTGGACTGTCCCCGATAACTTCCGCTCATGACAATAGTAAAAATGGATGCAGAAGAAGAGGTATGGGAGAGAAGAGGAGAGAAAGAAATAGAAGAGCTGGCAAAAGGAGACTTAGGAATAAAGCCGACAGGCTATCACTGAAGTATGTACGTGTAGGTTATTGGAACTGTCGGAGTGTCAATCAGGTTATAGCTGAAGTATGTACGTGTAGGTTATTGGAACTGTCGGAGTGTCAATCAGGTTATCGCTGAAGTATGTACGTGTAGGTTATTGGAACTGTCGGAGTGTCAATCAGGTTATCGCTGAAGTATGTACGTGTAGGTTATTGGAACTGTCGGAGTGTCAATCAGGTTATCGCTGAAGTATGTACGTGTAGGTTATTGGAACTGTCGGAGTGTCAATCAGGTTATCGCTGAAGTATATACGTGTAGGTTATTGGAACTGTCGGAGTGTCAATCAGGTTATCGCTGAAGTATGTACGTGTAGGTTATTGGAACTGTCGGAGTGTCAATCAGGTTATCGCTGAAGTATGTACGTGTAGGTTATTGGAACTGTCGGAGTGTCAATCAGGTTATCGCTGAAGTATGTACGTGTAGGTTATTGGAACTGTCGGAGTGTCAATCAGGTTATCGCTGAAGTATGTACGTGTAGGTTATTGGAACTGTCGGAGTGTCAATCAGGTTATCGCTGAAGTATGTACGTGTAGGTTATTGGAACTGTCGGAGTGTCAATCAGATTATCGCTG
The DNA here is from genome assembly GCA_024509875.1 of Oreohelix idahoensis. Taxonomy (NCBI): domain Eukaryota; kingdom Metazoa; phylum Mollusca; class Gastropoda; order Stylommatophora; family Oreohelicidae; genus Oreohelix; species Oreohelix idahoensis. The sequence goes on from JAMPIV010015634.1 coordinate 54,054, forward strand.
AAGTATGTACGTGTAGGTTATTGGAACTGTCGGAGTGTCAATCAGGTTATCGCTGAAGTGTGTACGTGTAGGTTATTGGAACTGCCGGAGTGTCAATCAGGTTATCGCTGAAGTATGTACGTGTAGGTTATTGGAACTGTCGGGGTGTCAATCAGGTTATCGCTGAAGTATGTACGTGTAGGTTATTGGAACTGTCGGAGTGTCAATCGGGTTATCGCTGAAGTATGTACGTGTAGGTTATTGGAACTGTCGGAGTGTCAATCAGGTTATCGCTGAAGTATGCACGTGTAGGTTATTTGAACTGTCGGAGTGTCAATCAGGTTATCGCTGAAGTATGCACGTGTAGGTTATTGGAACTGTCGGAGTGTCAATCAGGTTATCGCTGAAGTATGTACGTGTAGGTTATTGGAACTGTCGGAGTGTCAATCAGGTTATCGCTGAAGTATGTACGTGTAGGTTATTGGAACTGTCGGAGTGTCAATCAGGTTATCGCTGAAGTATGTACGTGTAGGTTATTGGAACTGTCGGAGTGTCAATCAGGTTATCGCTGAAGTATGTACGTGTAGGTTATTGGAACTGCCGGAGTGTCAATCAGGTTATCGCTGAAGTATGTACGTGAAGGTTATTGGAACTGTCGGAGTGTCAATCGGGTTATCGCTGAAGTATGTACGTGTAGGTTATTGGAACTGTCGGAGTGTCAATCAGGTTATCGCTGAAGTATGTACGTGTAGGTTATTGGAACTGTCGGAGTGTCAATCGGGTTATCGCTGAAGTATGTACGTGTAGGTTATTGGAACTGTCGGAGTGTCAATCAGGTTATCGCTGAAGTATGTACGTGTAGGTTATTGGAACTGTCGGAGTGTCAATCAGGTTATCGCTGAAGTATGCACGTGTAGGTTATTGGAACTGTCGGAGTGTCAATCAGGTTATCGCTGAAGTATGTACGT